>JARBWK010000007.1:373196-727309 GCA_030556195.1 Anolis apletophallus
TTCTCCCATTCCGGAAGGCCTGCAAAACCTTGTTGTTTCAGCAGTCCTTCGGAACATGAATGGCCATGGCCCTGCTCTTGCTAAACACTTCTATTGTGTTCCTGGTTGACGTGATGTACTTGAAATGTTGTTTTGAGATTTGTTAGATTTTAGCTGTGTTTTATTACTCATGTAAGCCGCCCCGAGCCACTGGGAGTGGCGGCAGATAGAAGTTTGAATAAATAAATAAATAAATAAACGTAGATGGCTCCACTAAGAGTGATTTCGCAATGGGACCAGTTGCCTAGAGTGCTGGTGAGATCTTCTCTGGACAGCTGCTTACAGCACATGCTTTAGCCGGGCGCACCTACATTGGGCAGAGGGTTGGACTTGAACTCATATGGTGCTGTTTTCAACTCTATACTACAATTCTAATTATTTCCATAATGTGATCCTGAATTTCAAATCATTCCAAACTGTATCCCATGTTGGAGTGTTGTCTGGTTTTTGGGCTGTATGGCCATGTTGTAGCAGCATTTTCTCCTGATGTTTCATCTGCATCCCAGATTTCTCTAGACTAGCTCAAATTCATCAGAATTCTTTCTATGCTTCTACTGAGTAGGATTCTCTATACTGATTATTCATGACCCCCCCCCCCGGCAAATCCCCACATTTCTTGTTAAATTCTGAAATTAGTTCTGGATGTTATGATTAATCAATAGGATTAATCAACACTGGGAAGTGGCACAGCTGGCTAAGTGTCAGCTGCATAAGATCTCTCTGACCTGTAGGTCATGAGTTCGAGGCCTGCCCGGATCGAGGTGGGTGCCCGACCTTAAGTGTAGCCTGCTGTTGACCTTCGCAGCCCGAAAGACAATTCATTTGTCAAGTAGGAGATAAAGGTACCACATTAAGTGGGGAGGTGAATTTTGACTGATTTATGAGGCCATAAAGAACTCCAGGAATCGCTGAAAGGAATGCGGAAGAACAACAAGGGAAGCTGGAAAATGCTGAGAGAGACGAGGAGTGCATGAGCTCCCTCTGGTGGCCAGAAGTTTGTCAGAAGTTTGCCAGAAAATTGCCTCTTTGTTCGTCTATGTTCGTCAATATATGTATATGTTTAACTGCAGGGATTGTCTGCAAGTATATGTACTGTAATCTGCTCTGAGTCCCCTTCGGGGTGAGAAGAACGGAATATAAATGAAGTAAATAATAAATAAATAAATATGTTGTCCCTTCCAACTGACGGATTACACCTTAGAGCGATCTTTGCGCTGGTCACCTCGGGATTAGAGAGTGTCGGCCTGGTGTGGGGATCCCCGGAGAGCCTGGCGATTCTGTTGGTGTACCGTGCGCCTAGCGCACCAGCAGAGAGCCTGGCGCGGCTGCTGGAGACTGTGTCGGAGTGGGCATTGAGGTTTCCCAGACTTATTGTTCTGGGGGACTTCAATGTCCACGCCGACACAGCCTCCGTCTCCATCTGCGGCCGCGGACCTGATCTCGACCATGGCGACATTAGGCCTCTCCCTTTGTAGCTCGGGACCCACACACTCGGCCGGGCACACTCTCGACTTGGTGTTCAGCGCGGGGGTCCAAGTGGACCTAGCCTCCGTAATGGAGGTTCCATGGTCGGACCACTGTGCTCTAAGGATCCGGGTTGAGCAACCGCCCCCCCCCCCCATGCAAGGGCGCCGAACAGATTTTCGTTCGCCCAAAGAGACTTATGGAACCCGAAAGGTTCCTGAATGCTCTGAGGGATCTGGAGTCTATCAGCGTCTCAGTCGATGAGCTAGTCCAGTCCTGGAACACCTCGCTAGCTAGAGCTCTCGACGAGATTGCCCCTAAGCGTCCTCTCCGACCCCGCAATCATTGGTCCCCCTGGTATACAGGGGAGCTGAGGGCCATGAAGCGGGAGAGGAGACGGCTAGAGCGCGAGTGGAGGAAACTCCGTGACGGAGCCTCAGTATCAGCTTATAAGCTAATTAAAGAGACTTATGAGCATGCTGTCAAGGCAGCCAAAAATGAGTACTTCTCCGCCCTGATAGCGTCTGCCAACTCACGCCCAGCTCAATTGTTTAAGGTAATTCGGTCTTTGACTACGGTCCCTACCGTCCCAAAAAATAGTGATCAGGCCCTTACTGCCGATGCTTTTCAGAGTTTTTTTTACAGACAAGATACTGAGCCTCCGCCGGGACCTTCCGGCCACAGTTGATACAGTAAGAGAGCTCGAGACTCCGTGGCCCTCCGCCGGGCCCACCCTCGACCGGTTTCGGCCACTGGACGCAGACGCTGTTGATAAGATAGTGGCTGCAGCCCGTCCTACCACCTGCTCCCTCGACCCGTGCCCCTTCTGGCTTGTTAGATCTTGCCTGGAGGGGCTACATGGGCCTCTGTTGAATATCATAAACAGCTCCCTTGAGCAAGGAGTCTTTCCAGAGTGCTTAAAAGAGGCGGCGGTAGCTCCATTACTGAAGAAACCGTCATTGGACCCTGCGGTTCCCTCCAACTACCGCCTGGTGTCGAATCTTTCGTACCTGGGCAAGGTGGTTGAGAGGGCAGTAATGGAGCAATTGCAGTCCTTCTTAGATGATGCAACGTGGCTAGACCCCTTCCAGTCCGGCTTCTGTTCGGGGCACGGGACGGAGACGGTCCTGGTCTCCATCACAGACCAACTCCGCTGCCAGCTCGACCAAGGCGGGTTTGCGCTGCTCGTGTTATTGGACCTCACGGCAGCGTTTGACACGGTCGACCACAATCTATTGATCCACCGCCTGGCCATGGCTGGAGTGAGGGGGACTGTCCTTAAGTGGCTGACCTCCTTCCTCCGCCAGAGGTCCCAGCGTGTGAGGAGGGGCGAGGTGATCTCTGGGGGCTCCCCTTTAGTCTGCGGGGTTCCCCAGGGGGCCATTCTCTCCCCTCTGTTATTTAACATCTACATGCAGCCGCTTGCACAGCTGGTGCGGAGTTATGGGCTGGTCTGTCACCAGTACGCTGATGACACCCAGCTCATTCTGAGGATGGAGGGCAGGCCGGAATCCGTCCCTGATAATTTCCAGCGCTGCCTCGAAGCCGTCACTGGATGGCTGCGAGCCAGTAGGTTGAGGATGAATCCGGCGAAGACGGAGATCTTGTGGCTGGGTCGCCTGGGCGGGGTGGGTGCCCGGCTTCCGACCCTGGACGGTGCGGCGCTGTGCCCAGCGCCGTCTGTGAAGAGCCTGGGGGTCCATCTGGACTCCCAGCTGACCATGGAGGCCCAGGTCTCCGCGGTCAGCAAGGCTGCTTTTTTCCACCTCCGCCAGGCAAGGAGGCTGGCCCCCTATCTCTCCCAGAGCGACCTGGCCACGGTGATCCAAGCCACGGTCATCTCTAGGCTAGATTACTGTAACGCGCTCTACGTTGGCCTTCCTCTGTCGTCGATCCGGAATCTCAAGCTGGTGCAAAACACTGCCGCCCGGCTCCTGTCTGGCACGCCAGCAGGTTGCCGTATAACACCCGTCTTGCAGGATCTGCACTGGCTGCCTATTGAGCACCGGATCGCCTTCAAATTGCTGGTTCTCACCTTCAAGGCCTTGTACGGCCTGGGGCCAGCGTATCTGAGGGACCGCCTCACTCCTTATTGCCCAGCGAGATCACTACGGTCAGAGGATGCCAACCTCCTGGAAATACCATCAGCAAAGTCGGCACACCTGACATCCACTCGCCGGAGGGCGTTCTCCGTCATAGCCCCCACGCTGTGGAACGCCCTCCCGGCTGAAACCAGGGCCCTGAGGGATCTACTCCCATTTAGGCGGGCCTGTAAAACCCATCTGTACAGGCAGGCCTTTGGAGAGTAGGCCCGTGTACTTTGGGTACTGTGTTGGCACCTGTTGCTGCTCCGCTTGTATTAGTGCCTGTCCTGCTATTGTTTTAATTGCTCAATTGTTGTATGTTTTAATCCTGTTTTATGCCTCTGGCTTTTGTGAGCCGCCGCGAGCCCCCGGGAGTCGGCGGCATAGAAGCCTCAATAAAAGAAAAAAAAAGAAAGAACTAGTCTTAAAGCATGGCCAGTTTTTTCGGAAATAGGACAATTTCTCTCATATGTTTCCCTTCCATTTCAGTGATAAGATCAATTTATGATACCACAGGCATGAACCATCATTAATTCCAAGTGGCTACCAATCATTCAAAATGTCTAGTTTACAAAAAGGATCCTAATAGCACACATTAAGCTGTAAATCTTATATTGCAGTGAGTTTTCCCCCTGTTGTGTATTTTGGGTTTGCCAATAAATGGCTTACTGTCATTCAAACGTCATTACTTTTGGTCTCCAAATGCTACTTTTCCAGCAGTAATCCTCCATTTGCATGACGTTTTAATGACCTACATGCGGCGAACATGATACTTAGGCATTTAAGGCTAGATAAATGTCTTGGATAGATTAGAGTTATAGCATTTAGTAAGGCAGATAAATAAGTAATAAGTAATGGGCTTTTCTGTGCGCAAAATAAAAGCTAAGCTACTTAATAAATGAAAGTCTGCCATCCCTTAGAAGTTGCCCGTCACCATTGATCAGCCCATCCCTTATAAGCCACTTGGCTCAAAGACCCTCTGGCGTGGCACCTATGTGTCTTGAATGTATTAAACCCAGAATGGTTGTGCCTAGCCTCCTACCTATCTCACTAAGTCTGCGTTTTTTTAAAACAAGATTACACTGATAAGCAAGACTCCTGTTCACATTGCTCCCTTATTGCTCTATGATTTCTTTCCCGCTGCCAGGCTCAATTTGTCATGCCCTGGAATTGCAGTTTAGAGAGGGAGCATTTGGATTTTCAGCCAGAGAACTCTGGAGAGTTACAAACCCCAAGGTCCCATAGGATGTAACTTGGGACATAAAGTGGAATCAAAGTGCTATCACTGTGTACTGTGACAGGGCTCCAGGGAAATGAACGTCAACTCCTGTTCTTCTCTGTTGAATACCCTTCCAGAATATTTGAGATTGTTTGAACAATATAAAGAAAACTAAAATTCATGTTTATTTATTATTTCGATTTACTAAACCGCCCTCCCCGAGGCTCAGGGCGGTTTCCAACATATAAAAACACATCAAGATTTTAAAACATCATAAAATACCATAAAACAATCCCAACCAATTATATTCACAAAAAATCACATAAAATCACACGAATCAGGACAAGGCTAATATGTGTTAAAAACAGTGGCAGCACGGCTGGGCGAGGGAGTTCAGGCATCGGTCAGCCACCGAATGCTTGCCTGGACAGCCAGGTCTTGCAAGACCTGCGGAAGGCCATCAGGTCCCGCAGGGCCCGCGTCTCGGCCGGGAGCGTGTTCCACAGGACCGGGGCAGCCACCGAGAACGCTCTCTGCCGTGTGCTGGAAAGCCTATAGAGTTTCAAGCCTGGGACCTCAAGCATGTTAAGACCCTCTGAACACAGTGATCTTCTGGACGTATATGGGGTAAGCCGCTCCCTCAAGTACCCTGGCCCCAAACCATGCAAGGCCTTGAAAGTCAGAACTAACACTTTGAAGGAGACCCGGAATTCAATGGGCAACCAGTGCAGTTCGCGCAGGAGAGGTGTTATATGGGATGTTCTGGTGGCTCCCAGTAGCAGGCGGGCTGCCGCGTTCTTACAACACAACAACACACAGTGGGGTTCTGTATATAATCAATATATTCAGGCTTGTATATAAGCTCAATCTTATTGCTTTCCAATAACACAAAAGTTTATCTATTACATATAAACGGCGCACAAACCAAGGAAAATACCAGAGTCACTCACGATACAGTAAGTCCCTCTTCACGGAGTCTAATAGACTCAATTATATAGTCCCATTCTTCTGTGATGTATTCTTCGAGACCCAATGGTCAACTCAAAAATATATTTGTAATCCGTGGCCCGTTGGCCCAAAATAAATCAACTTGGATACAAGTATGGAATGTAGTATGCTTCCGCTGTGAGTTCCAATGCGTATTAATCCACTAGTTCGTGATTATCGCTGGGTAGTCCACCTACGGGTAATCCTTCTCCGGTTACCGACCCGTTTCGTCCCAATCTCGTCAGGGTGGCCCCAATTATACAGAGATGCACAAAAGACTAATTGTCTGAAATACAAACAATATACAATAGTATCCCATCTAAAAACCAAGATAGTAACAAAGGGTAGGAGTATAATCTCACCACTTACCATAATAAATCATAAGTATGCTTATTAGCAATGCTGATGTCTCAGCTATGTATGAATCGCCCTCATGGCGCAGACCACAATCAGGTACATGCTATGGTTGAAAAGCTGCTGAAGTGCCTGAGCAGTGCAAGTAAATTAACATACAATAGAATGTGGCTTCCTAGGCTGCCGCGTTCTGCACCAGTTTAAGTTTCCAGATCGCCGACAAAGGTAGGCCAATGTACAGCGCATTACAGTAATCGAGCCTCGAGCTGTTTCCCAAAGGGCATGGGAGGTACTACAGCACGCCCCATATCAAAGTTGTCCCCATTTTCAAAAAGAGAAATGGTTTGGATATTTTGACATTAGCTACATTATTGCATATATATATATATATATAGAGAGAGAGAGAGAGAGAGAGAGAGAGAGAACCATTATCTCACTTGTCAAACAACAACAAAGAGCTTCTGAAACAGATGGTGATGATGATGATGATAAAACTTTAAGACTCAGAGTGGTTTACAAAAAAAGTTGGTAAACATTCAATGCCAAAAATTTTACAAAACATATCAATATTTGTTTCTTGCCCTTAGGCTTGAGCTCTAAAAGAGAGACCTAATCATATAAGGTGAAAGATGCATTTCATCAGGACAATCATCACACCTGTTGTCAGTAAGTATCACATGACATTGCATGCATCCTGTTGCTGCTTTGCATTCCCTCGAGAACTATAGCACTCCTTTCCATAGATGGGTAAAACCTGTCAACGCCTACCAAAATTACTGCCTTTCCATCATGTCTCTTCCACATCTCTTGGCACATATACTCTTGGCTATTCCATCCTCCTTATCTTTACTCTTTTATTATGTCCGTCGTCGACAGTTAAAAGTCTTGGCGTCACTCTGGACTCTCGACTGACGATGGAGACGCAAATCTCCGCTGTCAGTCGAGTTGCTTTTTTCCATCTCAGTCAGGCGAGGAAGCTGGCTCCCTACCTGTCCCGCCACGACCTAGCCACAGTGGTCCAAGCCACGGTCATCTCGAGACTGGACTACTGTAATGCTCTCTACGTTGGCCTTCCTTTGTCGGTGATCCGGAAACTGAAGCTGGTCCAGAATGCGTCAGCTAGACTGTTGGCTGGCGTCATGACGACCAGCCACATAATACCTGTCTTGCGGGAGCTGCACTGGTTACCAGTGGAACACCGGATCACCTTCAAAGTGCTGGTGTTGACCTTTAAGGCCTTGAACGGTCTGGGGCCAGTGTACCTTAGGGACCGCCTCATCCCATACTGTCCCGCTAGGCCACTACGTTCAGAGGTGGGTCAACTCCTAGAGGTGCCTGGCATTAAAATATACCATCTGATGGCCACAAGACGGAGGGCCTCCTCAATAATTGCCCCCACCCTGTGGAACGCACTGCCTCCCAGAGTCCGTGCCCTTACAGACTTAGTGGCATTCCGGAAGGCGTGCAAAACCCTCCTGTTTCGGCAGGCCTTTGGGTATTAATGCTGAGATTTGTAGGCTACTCCACCTCCTTGCATTGTGTATGCCGATGTAGTTACACACACCTGTGCCACCGGCTTGCTGTGTATCGTACTTATTGTATTTTACTGTGTTTTTATGTGTTTTATGGCGTTTTTATTCTGTTTTTAATCCTGAATTTTGGTGGAAGTCGCCCCGAGCCACCCAGGAGTGGCGACTCACAAATTTGAATAATAAATAAATAAATAAATAAATAAATAAATAAATTTTGCATGTCCCCACCATCACTTCCTTTGTCTTTCTTCTGACTTCTTCTGTTATCCCAAGAAAGATGAATCCTCACTAATGACAAAAGGAAAATTTACACATGCTGGGTGGGCATAAAAAAAGCCAAGGGACTCTGACAAGAATGTCTTATTGTGTGCAAAACCCACATATGGATGTCTTGCGCAGAAAACAGCATTTCCTGTTTTGTGACACTATTTCTGTACAAAAAAAAATCTGTGTAGAAAACGTTTTCTGTGAAAATGAACTTCATAAAAACTTGCACAGAATAAATCACAGTGTTTTCTGCATAGATAGCAGTTTTTCAATGTAGACACATTATTTTATGCACAGAAAAAAGACGATTTTCTCTGCAAAACAACAACCTGTGATTCAAGTCTTTATTTTTTGAATAGGCTTCAAAAACAATATGGTTTTCAAAGGTTTTTGCCCTCCAACCCCCTGAACAAAAGAGACGTCTCACAAAGTATTGGGTTCAAATTGAGCAACTTTATTTAAAGTTACCTATTTAAATTTCCTTAAGTCTAACTCAGAAGGTGTCAGGAATCAAGGTGTATTCTAGCCGGGTATCATGCCCCTCGGCTAACGATATCAATTTCGGGGCGAAACACCTGGATTCCCTGATTATCCAACCAGGGCAACCCCTTTTAGGGAAATTAATGAGAGGTCTGTACTCGAGATCTTGAGATCAGCCTCTTTCATTCCAGGGCCATTACACTTCGTTAACCCCTCAACTTGAACTTTGAGGTGAATGTTAACTTAATGGCCCTCACCCCTGAAGGAGGTGCCTTAGGTGCACACCGACTATGGGCTTTCCCTAGCTATTTTCCGCCACAGATTGGGGACAGGTGTCCACCTAGTCCCCATCGCCCACCGAGACTCCTAACACCCCTAAACCTATGTTAGACGAACGGAACGTTGCCCAATTCTGATATTACGATCCAACCGCTCAGCAAACAAAGCATTGTCGCGAGCCCTGGATAAAGGAGGTAGCGTGCTACCCCCCGTACTGTTGAGCGCATGGCCCCATCCTTGTTCCCCCCTTTATGAAGACTCTCACATCTCCACACGCCATACCACCAACAAGATGGCATATTGGCGGACCGGACCATGTGTACTTGGGGCCATGCCAGCCAAACAGTACGAATTTGCTCGGGCCTGTAAGACGCTTTGCCCGTCCGCAAGCCAAAGCCGTTCCCCCTAGATGTGGATACAACTCCGCCATTATCAGCTTAGAGCCTCAAACCAACAGGGGGTAAGGACCGTGAATGCAAGTTTGCTGCAGACTACGTCTACAACTCCATTCCAAAAGGTAATGGAGTCAAGGCCCAAATGTTGGCCAAATGAAATGTAGGACCCCCTGACGGCTGGTCACTACCATCAGACAGGCCCAATTCACCCACATGGCCCTTTTTAAGCTATCCTCACACTTTCCCTTCAACTGGGCTGTGGGTCAATGGCCGACTCATGGATTGTGACCTCGGGCACTGCCTGCCAATTCCTGAAAACTGTGTAGCCTGTGATATGACCTTAACTCTAGCGTTCAGATCAATACCACCCAGTTTGCTACAAATCCTGGAGGTACCCGTTGAGCATAAGCCATGAGGGAACATCCTCCGGCAGCCACTCACATTTCCATTCCCACCGGCAATGGAAGCAAGGGCCATAAAAAACTCCTGGCTTCCCTTGAATCCTAAAGAACCCCACAAAGGGGTGGAAGTCAGGTGATGGCAATAAGGACTCCCTTGAGCTCCCCTTCCTGCCAAGCGGTCATTACTGCACAAACAGCGAAGGTGGCTACCTGAGTGTCAGCCACATGGGACTGACCCCCCAATAGCTAGTAACTAACTATATGAGCATCCATTGTATGTATTGGACGCATCTGCCACCGTCTGGCCTACTTTTTACCCATTCTCCAGCCATTTATAGGCTGAGAGGGCGTAACTGAAACAACCAATCTTCCACCGTTTTACGAAAAACACACTTCCAAACTCCCCAGCCCTTCTTTAAGGCTAAGAGAGTGTGACTCAAACAACTAATCGTCTTCTGTTTTAATGAAATCACTTTCCAACTCCCCAGCCATACACGAGGCTGAGAGGGTAAAACTCAAATGCCTAATCCTCATTTGTTTTAAAGAAAATGAGTTTTTTAAACCTCTCCCGCCGTATAAGGCTGAGAGGGTGCGACTCAAATGGTTAATGTTCTTCTGCTTTGAAGAAAAAACACGCTTCTCAAATTCCTCAGCCTATTATGAGGCTGAGAGGGTATAACTCAAATAACTAACCTTCTTATAATGTAAAAGAAAACATGCTTTTGCGAATCTCCAGCCGTTTATAAAGCTGAAGAGTGTATAACTTAAATGACAAATCTTCCAATGTTATAAAGAAAACGTGCTTTCAAGCTCTCGAACCGATTATCTGGCTGAGAGGACATGACCCCAACAACCAACCTTCGTCTGTTTTAAAGAAAATGCGCTTTTTGAACTCCACAGCCGGGTAAGGCTGAGAGGGTGTAACTCAAATGACTGATTTTCCGTTTTAAAGAAACGCACTTTCCAACTCTCCAGCCATTTTAAAACTGAGAGCGTGTGACTCAACTACTAATTCTCTGTTTTTAAGAAAACGCGCTTTTAAAACTCTTCCGCCATTTTTTCAGGCTGAGAGGGTGTGGCTCAAACATTTAATCTTATTATGTTCTAAAGAGAACTCGCTTTTTTTTAAAAAAAAACTCTCCAGCCGTTTTAGGGCTGGGTTGGTATGCCTCAAACGATTAAGCTTATGTTTTAAAGAAAACATGCTTTTAACTCCCCAACCGAATTTATAAGGCTGAGAAGGCCTGCCTCAAACGAGTAATCATCTAATGTTATAGAGAAAACGCGCTCTAAACACTCTCCAGCCGTTTTAAAGCTGAGAGGTTGTAATTTTAACAACTAATCTTGTTATACTTTTAAGGAAACACGCTTCTTACTCTTCCGCCATTTTAAGGCTGAGAGGGTGTAACTCAACAACTGTTCTTCCTGTGGTTTAAAGAAAACGCGCTTTTCAAACTCCCAAGCCGTTTTTTAAGGCTGAGAGGGTATGGCTTAAACAATTAATCTACTTCTGTTTTAGAGAAAAAACACGCTTTCCAAACTCCCTGGCCGTATATATGGCTGAGAGGGTGTGACTCCAATGGCTACTTTTCTTATGTTTTAAAGATAACGCGCTTCTCAAACTCCCTAGCCGTTATACGGCTGAGAGGGTATGCCTCAACTAACCAATCTCCCTATATTTTAAAGAAAAACACGCCTTTCAAAATCCCTACCATTATAAGGCTGAAAGTGTGTGACTCAAAGCAACTAATCTTATGTTTTTTACGAAAACGCCCGTTACAAACTCTCCAGCCGATTATCAAGCTGAGAGGGTGTGACCTACACGACTAATTTTCTTATGTTTTTTAGGGGAAAACTGCTTTCCGAACTCCCCAGCCCTTTATAAGGCTGAGAGGGTATGACTTAAACGACTAATCTTCTTGTGTTTAAAGGAAGACGCGCCTTTCAAACTCCCAGTCCATTATAAGACTGAGAGGGTGTCACTCTAAAACTAATCTTCTTATGTTTTTAAAGACAATGTGCCTATCAAATTCCCAAGTCTTTTATGAGGCTGTAACCCAACAACGTTACTCTTCCTATGTTTCAAAGAAAAAGCACTTTTAAACTCTCTAGCCATTTATAGGTTGAGAGGGCATGACTTCAATAACTAATCTTTCTCTGTTTCAAGGAAAAAGACGTTTTAAACTCTACCGCCATTTATAGGGCAGAGAGGGTTTGACCTAAATGACCAAACCTCTTCTGTATAAAAGAAAAACCATTTTTCAAACTCCCTCCACGAGAGTGTGTCTCATAGGCCCGACAGTACAGTCTTTTTAAGGAAGAGGTTATGCGTTTTACTCTTTGGCCATGAAAAAGGGGGTAAGAGAACGTGTCTCCATTGAAGACAACTGAATTTCTCGCACTCAGGTGAAATAATTACTTGCTTGCAATTAATAACACAATTGCCACTGTTGCCAAGCGTAGGTCAACAGCAAGCTATACCAAGGGTCGGGAGCTCCCCCTTCATATTGAAAATTGACCCGGTTAAAGTGATAAATACATTGCTTGAAATTGGTAACTCAACTGCTAATGTTGCCAAATATAGGTCAACAGTAAGCTATACCAAGGGTCGGGAGCTCACTCAAGTTAAAATTTTACAATTCAAGTTGAAATTTAACATGACCCATGTGAAAAACAAATACATAGCTTAGAATTAATAACTCAATTACTAAAGCTGACAGACCAATATAGGTCGACGGCGAGCCATACCCTGGGTTGGCGCTCACTCAAGTTAACTGGTGAAGGGACATTTACCTTGCTGAAATTAGCAACTTAATTGCTAAATGTTGAAAACATGTAAATGGTAAGCTATACCAAGGGTCGGGAGCTCACTCAGGTAGAAATTTAAATTGACCCAGGTGAAATAATAATACGCTGCTTAAAAATTAGTAACTCTAGGTTAAATGTTGCCAGCAATAAGTCAACAGCAGGCTATACCAATGGTCGGGAGCCTGCTCATCGAGTTGAAAATTAAAATGGCACAAGTAAATGATAATTGCATTATTAGCAATCAGTAATTCCATTGCTAGTGTTGCCAGACATAGGTCAACCGCAAGCTATACCAAGGGTCGAGAGCTTAGTCCTCACATTGAAAATTAAGATGACCCAAGTAAAATGAGAAATGGACAGCATTGCAATTATTAACTCAATTGCTAATGTTGTCAGCCATAGGTCAACCGTAGGCTGTATCAAGGGTCGGGAGCCCGCTCCTCAGGTTAAAAATTAAAATGACCCAGGTGAAATGATAAATGCATTGCTTAAAATCAATAACGCCATTGCTAATGTTGACATGCATAGGCCGACCGTAAGCTATACCAAGGGTCAAGAGCTTACTCCTCAAGTTGAAAATTAAAATGACCCAGGTGAAATAAGAAATGCATTGCTTAAAATCGTTAACTCTATTGCTAATGTTGACATACATAGGCCAACAGTAAGCTCTACCAAGGGTTGAGAGCTTACTCCTCAAGCTGAAAATTAAAAGGACCCATGTGAAATAATAAATGCATTGCTTGAAATTACTAACTACATTGCTAATGTTATCAGCTATAGGTCAGCAGTACACTATACCAAAGGCCAGGAGCTCACCCCTCAAGCTAAAATTAAATAACCCGGGTGAAATAATAAATACATATGTTTGAATTAGTATCTCCATTTGTACTAAAATCCAAATGAATGTAATTAATCTATCTCAGAAATGCTTGATAACGTAAGCAGATTTCTTGGTGGCCATGAGGCCGATATGGGTGCCACCCAGGAGGGCGACCAGATCAAACAAAGTTTATTTAATAACCCCCATGAGGAGTGGCCCGAAATTGTACATGTTTGGGCTGCCAAAGCAAACAGCTCGCCCCTTAAGCTCATAGCCTGCCGCCGCCAGGCCACAGAGATAGGACGCGGGACCAGTTCACTAATTAAAAAGGGGGGGTCTCGGTGATTTATTTATATATGTACTGTATATTATTATTATCATTATTATTTTATTATTATTATTTTGTTAAAAGGCATAGGGAGGCTGGTGAACCAGCTCCCGACTAACATGGGCGAGAGCAAACACCCACCCCAAAATGGCTGCCGCCACCACCCCAAAACTGAAAGGTTAAGGAGGGGGAGGAGCAACAGCCATGTGGCCAATATGGCAGTTACAGGAAGATGCTGCCTCCCCCCGATAGGGAGTTCGTTTGGAAACGGCCAGGGTGCAAAATTAAGTGGCGGTCTCCCATCTAAATATGAACCAGGGCAGACCCAGCTTTAATAATATATTTTTTAATTCTTTTGAAATTAATGAAAAAAGGGGGGGTGGGCCTTTATGGCAAAAAAAGGGGGTGAGGGCCCAGCCTGCCAAGCCCCGCGAGCCGCCATCAAGCCGAGCCACCCCGCCTGCTGCTCAACCCCGCCCCCAAGGACGCCCTCTCGCCAAGCACCCTGGGCGGGAAGGGGAAAAAAGTCCCCTGCCGTGGCCCAAACACGCCGCCCGCCATCGCGGGAAACGAGCGAAAGTGGGCCGCACACGTGAGCGCGCCGATGTGGCAGGGCAGCCAGCCCCCCCCAGCAAGGCAAGCTTGCACGAAAGGAAGGCAGGGTGGGGGCAGGCAGGAGGGAAGTAAGACACCTCCCGCCAGCCGCTCTGACCCCCAAAGGGGGGGGGGGGCGCCGCCACCGCCCAACTGAGCACGTATGGCTGCAGCCCCAGGGAACTCTGCGGCCAGGCACCAAATCCCGGCCGCGGTGGCGAAGTGCCGCCCCCGGAGGGAACACCCGCCAGCGCCGCCCCAAGAAACTGGGAACCCGGCACAGCAAGGCAAGGGCCCAGAGCAACAGGGGGCAGCGGGGCCTGAACCGACCCCTGCTCGCCCCCTGCGCCGCCGCCCACCAAAGAAATGCCCGGCGGCGGCACCGCGAAAACCGGGCCTGAAGCGCCGCCAGGCCAGGCCCTGAAGCGGCAGGGGACGAGGGGAGGACGAGCCCGTCTCCAGCTCGCCCCCTGCGCCCCGGGCCTCGCCGGCCTCCAAACGCCACTCCCCTCCACCGATAGGGAGCGGCGAACCCGGTCCGGGGGTGGACAAGGCCCCACTCCCCCCAGGAACTCACCTGCGGGAGGAGACCGACCGTCTCCTCCGAGTGCAGAGCTCCAACTGAGCTCTCAGGAGGCTGGCCTTCCTAAAGGGAGGCCACGCCCCCTGCCTCCCAGAGGTTCCAAGAACCTCCTCTTTCTCCGTGGGAGGGGGCAAAATCCTCTCCCTCTTTAGCCTTTGGCTACGAGGGAAATTCTGTCCTAAAACGTAAGAAGAAAATTGGAGAAGAATTCCACTCCTCTTAGTTTTTCTGGTAAGAGCCACCGACAGACAGCGTGATGTTGGAACGTGGCTGCCTTTTCTTCTCTTTTCCATTCTTTTCCACGACGGAGAAGGTGACACAATACTGTGACTCACACACGGCAAAGATAACATGAAACGATGGCTATCTTGTAAACTAAGTCCATTCCGTTGCAATATTGCTCTCAACTAACTTTTCTTACTTTGCACCAAAATATCACTAAATGTAACTATCCAGTCTCCTGAAAAGAGAGCAATTAGAAGGTAATAACTATTTTCTAAAATGACGTGCACACTTGTATTATTTAAATATACACTCCATTGTGTCCACTCAATTTGTTGGCATACCAACAGGAGGAAAGAGATCTAATTAATTACCTCCTGGGAAATTCTTTAATAGATTAATGAAGTCATAAAATACGTTAATTGGAAAAGCAAGCCATGATAAAAACACCCTATCATTAATTAAATCACAAGCAGCCTAATAAGGAAAAGATTTAGCGTGTATATTAGAATTTCAACAAACAGATCCACGGGGACAAATATTTCATCAGGACATTTCCAAGCGACAGCATTCAAGAGGCAGCTCTTCAACTAACGTCAATATGTTAGGCTAGGGATGGATACTGGGAATTAAAAATATATTCAATTCAATTCAATTTAATATTTGTTAATCGCCCTCCATCCCAGATGCTCCAGACGATTTACATAAAGATACAGCATTAAAACAGACAGGTATTAAAATCAGAATTATTGTTGCACCTTAGACCTGAAGGATCCCTCAGTAAACCACTTGAGACCAGCCGTGATTAAATGCTTTATTTAGAATAAAGGAGAAGAAGTAAAGAGATAAAAATATAGTCCAGTGATGCTCTCAGCATCCAGTATTGCAAGGCAATAGTCCGAGGAATTAAAAAGGTTCAAAAGGTAAAAATAGTCCTGGTGCCCCAATGGGCTAAATCCTGGATAAGTCTCTGGCAGCAAGGCTTGGCAAATACTTGAGTACGAGGACTTGAAGGCCCACCGGCCCGGGCTGGAACTAGAGTACGTAGAACTTGGCAATGAAAGCTGAACGTTGGCGAGAGATACCTAGAGCCAACAGGAAGCAGCTGAAATAGATTTTTTCCCCTAAAAGTCTCAAACTGCGTCGGAACTTCTTCTCAGGCTCCCTTGTTGGGCTTACCCCTCCCGGGCCTCTCGGCAGAGGCTGGAATGTCAGCTCATTATTGAAGGCACCTGGCCTTTCGGGAGGCACCGAGGCTTTGCGGGACCAGGCCTCCTTATCGGCCTGGGAAGAAGGAAGGCTGTGCTTGGCCTTGACCGGTAGTTGACACAGAGGCTTCTGTACAGCTGTGCTCTCAGGCCTAGGAAACATGGCTTCGGTCTGGCTGGACTATGGGACCAGGCTGGGGCCTGACAATTATAAAACAAAAGCTCTATTAAAAAGCCAGGTCTTAAGTGCCTGCGCAAAGGATCGCAGGCTGCGCATGGCTCTCAGGTAAGGGGGCAGAGAGTTCCATAGAACAGGAGCAGTGATAGAAAAGGCTTGTACTATCAAGACGTACTTCTCTGGGACCTGGTACATACAAAAGATTTTGTTGAGTGGGGTGAGGCGACCGTTGATGGTGGAGAGAAGAGAGGCGGTCTCTGAGGTACGCTGGCCCCTGGACATATAAAGCTTTAAAAGTTAGGACCAGCATCTTATTTATTTATTAGGGCCCGCCATCCCGGGGGGGCTCCGTTGCCGGTAAAACACAGCAATTAAAAACAACTGCAGATTATAACACAACATCACATGATGGATTAAAACTAGTTTACCGATACGACACAACAGGTGGTGCAACACAACAGGTGGCTGATAAAGGCATTCTGGGCAAGACCTATGGTTAAAAGTCTGCTGAAAAGGTAGGTCTTGCAGGCCCGTCTGAAGGGCCTGATATTCCGTTGAGCCAATGGAGATGTCGCAGCCAGGTGTTATATGGCATTTCAGCGGTGATTTATGAGTAGCCAGCTGCTGCATTCTGATGATCCGAGTTTTCACAGGGAGGCCAACATGCAATAGTCCAGCCTATGACTGTATGGATGACTGTTGACAAGGCCTCATTTGAGAGGTAATGAGCCAACTGCCTTGCCGGACGAAGATAGAAAAAGGCCTGTTTACTAACAGCAGCGATTTGGGACTCCATGGTTAGCTGTGTGTCTAAGACCACATCCAAACTCTTAACAGTAGCAGACGGAGGTAGGGGAGCATCATCAAAGGTGGGCAGATGGTGCAGCACACCTACCGGGCGGCCAGGCCACAAGATCTCAGCCTTGGCCGGATTCACCTTCAACCTGCTGCTATGCAGCCAATTTGACACGGCTTCAAGACACTGTCCGTTACTGGGGTTGCTCCAGGCTCCAAGCGTATATGGCTCAATGGAGTGTATATAATACCTTGTGCAAGGATCTCTAGCAGAGGTCATGAGCTTTGTTTTTGACTGCAGCTTCCTGAATCTACTGGCCAGCATGGCCAATTCACATGCTCTCTGTGAGATACTAGAAACTGTAATGCAAAGGATATACCTCAATAAAGATTTCCGAGGCCAGGTTTCAGCTCTTCCACACAGCCCTATATCCCGGGATATCAAGGCAGAAAATCCCGCAACATTCACTTTGAACTGGGTTATCTGTGTCCGCACTCAGACAATGTGGGATTTCCTGCCTTGATATTCTGGAATATAGGGATGTGTGGAAGGGCCCCTTTAAGGGATTCTCAGAGTTGTAGTCTAAAAATAATGTTTCTAAACTGTTGTGACAGATTTAATCCCAGCTAAATTCAGCTAAAAGACCCTTAAATGTTTTTACCCATACACTTCACATTAACTTTGTTATGGGACAGGAGAGAATAGTAATTTAGGGGCAACAACATAGAAGATTCATGTTCAGTCCAAAGTTCGGAGTGTTTTTTGAACACAATGAACATCTTTTTAAGAGTTCTTTAAAAAAAGCTTTAAAGTGATATTTGCACGTTTCCACTATTCTCAAGTCTCTAGGTCAGTGTTTCCCAACCAGTGTG
This sequence comes from Anolis apletophallus, assembly GCA_030556195.1. NCBI lineage: Eukaryota > Metazoa > Chordata > Lepidosauria > Squamata > Anolidae > Anolis > Anolis apletophallus. The sequence goes on from JARBWK010000007.1 coordinate 391,107, forward strand.
CCGGGGCACACTAGTGTGCCGTGAGCGATCATCAGGTGTGCCGTGGGAAATTGGAACCTCGGGGGGGGGGGGGGTCTAGTGTGTTGAAGTATAAAAACCCCAAGAACCCTACCTCGATAAAGGCACAAAATTACAACCACCCCCCTCCCCACCGGTTGTCTACTTGGTCTCTCCCCCTCCATGCATTGGGAAGGCCTGCCTCCCTTTCCCCAAGTAGAGACCTCCTCTTGCCTCCTGGGGGTTCTGTGTGGGAAGTTTGGCCCAGTTCTATCAATGGTGGGGTTCAGAATGCTCTTTGGTTGTAGGGGAACTATAAATCCCAGCAACCACAACTCCCAAATGTCAAGGTCTATTTCCCCTGAACTCCATCTGCGTTCATATTTGGGCATATTGAGTATTCATGCCAAGTTTGGTCCTGATCCAACATTGTTTGAGTCCACGGTGCTCTCTGGATATAGGTGAACTACAACTCCAAAACTCAAGACCAATGCCCACCAAACTCTTATAGTATTTTCACTTGGTTATGGGAGTTCTGTGTGGGAAGTTTGTGTCTTTCTGCCATTCCTGCCAGAATATCTATGTTGAGTTCATCGAAACAGGCCCAGGTTTCACACTGAGTGTATAAATACATTTAATAACATATTGACTATATGTATTACTGTCTTAGAGTGTCATTTTGTGTCATTTTGGTTGGTGGTGTGCCCCATGATTTTGCAAATGTAAAAAGTGTGCCACGGCTCAAAAAAGGTTGGGAAACACTGCTCTAGGTAACTATCCACCAAAATGCTTTCTAAACTTAAACGTGCATATGCATCCATCTGAATCAGAAACAAACAACTGAAAATTATACTAAGAAGACAGAGGAACTTCTAGTTTCAAGCACTTTTAAAATCTTGCGTTGGGACTGTTGCACTTAGGGCAGTGAAAGCTTGCCACAAAGGAATACAGCTTCTCAGCATGTACAGTGCGTGTAATCTATTTCCAATCTCTGTATCAGCATTAGTTCCTACTCCACCATAGTAGGTTACTCAGGGAGGGTGGGCACTGCTTCGGGCTTGTTTGTTTTGCACATGAATATTAACCAAACATAATCCTTCTTGACAATACGTTATGTAAAAAAAGATCTGGATAATTTAAGAGAAATAAATTAGGGAGCCGCGATGGCCGTTCTCCTGGGACGTCCTAATTGCCTTGTTATTCAGTGAACAGACACAATGAATTTAAACTCTTCTTTTTTTCCAAAAGGCATCAGGCAGCCTTTCTCAAAATAACACTTGAAACCCAGACGCGGCATTAATAGTGCATTCCGGTCCACGTTTCCTCCGAAGGAAGCCTCAAAGGCGCAACGAGGCTGCTGTGTACCTCATTGTTTTCATTTGAATGGGTTGATAACCTTGCTTGTACAAGTGGAAGTGCACTTGCGTGGAAATAAAATGGAGGCTACTACAAAGGGTCTTCCGTTGCCCTTGTAAAGGTGGAGGTGCTCAGATTACGAGCAAGGCCACCACTGTTGTGCTAATTCCCGCCTACCCACGTGTCTCAGAAAGAAAAGATAACCACAATTTCCTCTTCTTGAATAGAGATAAGACTGAATGTTTCAAATGCTATTCTTTTGAGGGGAAAGAAGGGCTAGATACCTTTAAAGGGGAAAGAGAGGGTGTGAAGGCACACTCACTTTTAGGTATTGCCTGCCTGCAATCTGGGCTGAAACGTCATTGTTCTAAAACAGGACTGTAGAAATTGAGACCATTGGGTCACACAAGGCCGTTTGTGAGGACCTAAGGACCACCAGATTAGTTCCTGTTTGCAAGGAGCTTCACCGGGGCCCATATTGCTCTTACACCCCCTCTCTGGGGCATCCCCCTGAAGACGCAGGTTCGCAGCTTGGGAGTGATCCTGGACTCATGGCTGAGCCTGGCGCCCCAGGTCTCAGCGGTGGCCAGGGGAGCTTCTGCACAGTTAAGACTCATGCGCCAGCTGCGCCTGTACCTTGGGACGTCTGATTTGGCTACGGTGGTTCACGCTCTGGTCACATCCCAAATAGATTGCTGCAACGCACTCTACGTGGGGCTGCCTTTGAAGACAGTTCGGAAATTGCAATTAGTCCAGCGGGCGGCAGCCAGATTGCTAACGGGAGCTACATACAGGGAGCATACCACCCCCCTGTTGTGTCAGCTCCACTGGCTGCCTGTCCAATTCCGGGCTCAATTCAAAGTGCTGGTTTTGACCTTTAAAGCTCTATATGGTTCTGGCCCAGCTTACTTGTCCGAACACATCAGCCGCTACATCCCACCCCGTAATTTAAGATCATCCGGGGAGGCCCTGCTCTCACTCCCACCTACTTCTCAAATGCGGTTGGTGGGGACAGGGATAGGGCCTTCTCAGTAGTGGCTCCCCATCTGTGGAACACACTCCCTATTGATATTCGATCAGCTTCATCCCTCCTGGCATTCAGAAAAAGGGTGAAATCCTGGTTATGGCACCAAGCGTTTGCACTTTGGCGCGATACGGCACTTTAGATTGGTTAGATGGCAAACTGGTGGATAAGACCTAACGCTTACAGATGGAATACTGTTCTAACTGTGGCGAATGTACATGATGCATTTTAATGTTAATTGTATTTTAATGTATTTTAAATTTAGTTGTATTTTAATGTATTTTAATCTTAACTGTTGTTTTTATTATATGTATATTGTGTGGCATCGAATCGTTGCCGTTGTTAGGCCACTCTGAGTCCCCCCTCCCTCGGGGGTTGAGAAGAAACGGGGTAGAAATGGTGTAAATAAATAAATAAATAAATAATAAATTACACACCCCCCCTTTGGATACATTTCAGCTTTTGCAAAACTATGCAGAATATATTTTTTTCTCAAAGAATAGGAGCATGTTAAATGCCCAAAGCCTTCTGGGGGAGGCAGTGCATTTCTCAGCTCTACGCAATAGCCAAACACTTTTCGGATACTTGTCGCATTGTGATCAGGCCTGTATAAGTACTAGCCAGATTAGTTCCTTTGTAATAAGATCTATAAGTGTTGATGCCTTCCTCCTCAGCGGAGGTGTTGCTGCCACAACACTTCATCCCACGTATGTTCATTGGCAACCTCGTCCTGCAGCTTCCCATAGACAAGTGAATGAAGAGGAGGTAACCACTAGGGCTCGTTGATTAAGAAAAAGGTTCAAAACTCGTTTCGGAGGTAGGAGGCACTGGCGCTTCGAATATGATTGACTTCCGAAAATTTCAGGCAAAATTTCAAAATTAATTTGTAAAAATTCTGAAATTTCAGAATGGCTTCATCAATGGCGGACACACGTGTTTAACCCAGATTGGATGCGGGATTTCTTCCCTCCGCATGAGAACTGGGGGGAACCCGTGTTTAACATCCCTCCGCATGAGAATCTGATCCGAGCCCTTTTCAAAAATGGTGGCCGCGACTTCGAATTTGCAATAACACTTCCGGGTTGCTTTAATCGCTTCAAAAACGCTTCAAAAGTAAATTAGATCCGAATTTATAACGACTTTCATAGCGATCCGAAAAACCCAACCAGGCCTAGGAACCACTTCTGTTCCCTTTCCATATTCTACAGGTTTGTAATAGTTTGAGCCCAACATGAGGTGGTGGCTTCTACAACACTGGGGGGTAAATCTGGTTTAGCTTTGAGCATTTAATGAGCTATCCAATGTACTGAATCCTATCGCAATATAGATTCAGATTCTTGGGTAATCCTTTTTTGTACTAAAGGCTTACACAATGATGATGATGGTTTACACCCCACTTTTTCTCTCCACAAAAGAGACTCAAAGCAGCTTGGGTTTCCTAATTCGCGGACATGGAAGCTATAACTGTCCACTTCCTGAAAGTTCTTGTTTCATTCGCCCGAGAAAGCAAAGGGATTTGAGAGGCACCAAGGACAGCTTGGTTATGCTCGAGGGAAATTCAGAGAGTGCCTTGGACCGTGAGAAGATCCAACCAGTCCAAACTTCAGGAAATAAAGCCCAACTGCTCACTGGAGGGAAGGATAGTAGAGGCAAAGAGTAAGTATTTTGGCCGCATAATGAGAAGACAGGAAAGCTTGCAGAAGGCAATGATGTTGGGGGAAATGGAAGGAAAAAGGAAGAGGGGATGACCAAGGGCAAGATAGATGAGTGGCATCCTTGAAGTGATTGGTTTGACTTTGAATAGACTGGGGGTGGCCACAGTTGACAGGGAGCTCTGGCATAGGCTGGTCCAAGAGGCCACAAAGAGTTGGAAGTGACTGAATGAATAGACAACAACAACAGTAGCTTGACCAATCTCCTCCACAGAACTCTGAATTTAGCCATGGCTATCCTGACTTCCTCTCAATATGGGATCCAAAGTGAATTACAACATGCATTAACATAAAATCCAACTAAATGGTACAAATACTTTTTAAAAAATATCCTGTTAAAAATATCTGCCTCTGAACATGTAAAATGTAGTAGTATGGATATAGGTGGGTGTCCCCTTTCTCCCTCATCACTCAGCGTGCTTCCCTCCCAAGGCTACATGCTCAGTGGAAGAGGAAGATGTAGGTATAGGTATGCAGGCCCGGATCAGGCCCTTTTGGTGCCCTAGGCCAAAGGCTCTGCCCACGCCCCTGGCTCCGCCCCGCCCCCGGCTCCTCCCTGCTCTGCCCCCAGCTCTGCCCTGCCCCCCCCCAGCTCCGCCCTGCCCCGCCCCAGTTCCTCCCCGCTTTGCCCCTGGCTCCTCCCCGCTCTGCTGCAGCCCCACACCCGCCTCTGCCCCACCCCGGCTCCTCCCCGCCCCACCCCCACCCCGGCTCCTCCCCGCCCCACCCCCACCCCAGCTCCTCCCTCCCTACTAAAGCCACTATGCCAGCCTGAGAAGCGGCCGAAATCGAGGCTTTAGGAGGGAGGGAGGAGCCGTGGGGAGGCCCCACATCGGCTCCGGGGGTGGGGCTTTCCTTCCTCCTCCTCGCGCCGGCGAGGAGGTGGGGGCGGAGCCGGGGGTGGGGTGGAGCCTAAGGGCAGGGGCAGAGACGAGGGGAGCAGAGCAAAGGAGGGGGCGGCTGTAGATGGCGCTTACGCCACCGTGCGCATGCGCCCTTTTAAAATATTTTTAATATGTTTTTTGAAATTTTTTTGACTTTTTTTTACTTTGGGGGGTCTGGACCTGCTGCCCCCCCAAAGGTACCGCCCTAGGCCATGGCCTAGGGTGGCCTTATGGGCAATCCGGGCCTGTAGGTATGCCAGTATTTGATTACTGTTTCCTTAAACTGACCTAAGTATTAATATGCGCATAGCTCCTGCTTAATATCATAATGCCACAAAACCACCTTGAATGTCACTTTTGTCTCATATTTTTGTTATGGAAATGATTTGAGCAGATTCTGGTTCAAAGCAGGTTTCCCTGTGTGGGCTGGCAGTGGAGGAATCCCGCCATTATTATCTCCCTTCCAAACCCTTTTTAAACTATTTCTTCCTGATATGTATTTGGCTGGCTCGAAAACTCTGCAGAAGAAAAATAGGTGACATTACCATGGAGGAAAGGAAACAGTTGTTTGTAGCTACCATAGTAACCAAGTTACGAAAAGAGTTGACTGCCAAGAGTTGCTTTGAAACGCAATGTCTGCAATCTCCCAGGTTCCCTGCACCAATCAAGGCAAGCACTGTCGCCTTCTCCTTGGACAGACTTCTCAGGCCATCAGGGATGTTTTGGAAAGCAGGGGGAGGCAACGCTCGTGCGGATTCTATTTAGCGACGCCTGATCCCTTTCTGGTGTTACAGTAGAAAGCTTCACAACACGTACACACACATGTATTTGTGTGTGCGTGTGTTTACTAATGGTTTATTGTTATGTGTCTTCAAACTGACTCTGTTTTATTCAAATCCTATCATTACATTTTCTGGGCAAGCTTTATTCATAATCATCATGAGTGATCACTCGTGACCGAGTATGATTGTCAGGGGCGGTCCAAGGTAATTTCCAATGGTAGGCGAACATTATTTTGGCGCCCCCCCAAAAAAACATTATTTTGCCCCCTCCAACATTATTTTGGTGCCCCCTGCAAAAAACATTATTTTGCCCCCCCTAACATTATTTTGGCACCCCCCAAAAAACATTTTTTTGAAGTGGTACCCTCCTTGCGCTTCCTGGTGCCTGCTGCCAGCCCCTCCCACGGGGCATTGCAGAGGGCGGGGGAGCGCTCTCCCTTACCTTGTGCAACGCCCCATGGGAGTGGCCGGCAGCAGGCACCAGGAAGTGTGAGGAGGGGCCTTTGAAGGCTCCTCCTCGCTCTGCAATGCCCTGCGGGAGCGGCGGTTCCCGACAGGCGGGAATTTGCCCCACTTACAATATGGCGCCCTAGGCAGCGGCCTAGTTGGCCTATATCTGTGACCGCCCCTGATGATTGCCTTCCAGAGGTAGAATCTTGGCAATGGATTCATAAATGACTGTGAAGACCTATTCTGGAGCCACATGTCATAGAAGACATAGATTTTCAGATGGAAGGTTATCATGTCAAGGATTTGATACATTTGCCTTTTTCTAAGGCTGAGGAAATGTGGTTTTCTAAGGCCACCCAGTAGGTTTTCCCAAATAAAAAGAGTTACTAATTAAGTTACTAATTAGGTTTTCATGGCTGAGGAGGGGAACCACATTCTAGTCTCCGGGAGTCTTAGTTCAAGATGCCAACAAGTTGCAGCTCTAACATATGGCGGAGAATGCTTTCTGCTCTATGTTACATGTAAGCGTCTATAGAGGGAATGCTGAGGAAGTAGCATGAAGGAAAAGGAGAAGCGTGGTATTTCAGAAACCCACCACACTCTATTAAAGTTCTTTTTTGATGCTAAACTAGATGGATCTAACAATGAGCACCAGCAAGGGGGACATAATTTAATATTAATGCTGCGCAGAGTGTGCAACGTCTTTCTCTCGACGCTCTGTGAATTAAAAAAATGCTCAGTAGATCCTTGGATGGGAAGCTAGAAGGGTTGGTCTCTGTGGTTCAAAAATTATTTGAAATCGGATTACATTCGTATAAAAAGTTAATTTAATTGTTTTTTTAACCATGTGCTCCAACCCGGAAGTATAATTTCTTTACCAAACCTGGGGGCCGCCATTTTTCTTAATTATTGTAATTAGATCGTATCTTCCCTCTCAGTTCTTCTAACAGGAATATTTATCTCCTCCAAAATAGTTTTTCAGGGTACTTACAGACATATCACGGCCCTTTGCCTGGTCGGAGGATAATTAAAGTAAAAGGCCTCCTGGAGGAAGTGAAGAAGCAAGGGGAACCATAGAGCGCCTTGGAGGACTGAAGGGAAAAAAGCAGTTTAAACACCCAGAAAATCGGGGTAGATAGAAGGAAAGGAGGAGAAGGAGAGAATATAGGCTGAAAGAAGAGGAGGAGGGAGTGACAAGGCCACGGAGTGAAGAAGGAAAAACAGAAGCAAGGGGAACCGTAGAGAAGAACCGGGGCTCCTAGAGCGCCTTGGAGGACTGAAGGGAAAAAAGCAGTTTAAACACCCAGAAAATCGGGGTAGATAGAAGGAAGGGAGTCAATTGCACTCCAGAAGTGAAGGCAAATATTTCCCTCTTGATTTGCCTGTGATGTCAGCCCTGTTTTCCTACTGTGCACATGCGCTGGAATAAGAACTAATAACGAATTTTGTTATTAATTACATATCAATTAAGAATTTTTTGGAATTTTTTGGTAAGTATTTCTATTACTAATAACCCCCCCCCCATTTGTAGTTTAGAACCATTTTTATGGATCAACCAATCCTAGAAGCTAGATTTGACAATATGCAAAATTTCCCTATAGAACATGTGTTTCCCACCATTATATTCAGAGTTACTTCCTCTTATTCTCATATCACTGTATTATTGTTCTTTTTATTTATTTATTTACATCATTTATATTCTGCCCTTCTCACCCCTTTCGCAGGGGACTCAGGGCGGATTACAATGTACCCATACAGGCAAACATTCAATGTCATAGACACACAACACATATAGACAGACACCAGAGGCTATATTTAGTGTTCTAGATTCTGGCCACCAGGGGGAGCTGTTGTATTCCTTCATTCTTTTGCGTACTTCCTGGAGATTTTATGGCCTCATAAATCAGTTAAAATTAGCCTCCCTACAAAGTGGCACCTAAATTTCCTACTTGACAGATGCAACTGTCTTTCGGGTTGCAAAGGTTGGCAACAACCTACACAATTAGGTCGAGAGCCCACCTCGACCCTGGCAGGCTTCAAACTCATGACCTTCCGGTCAGTAGTGATCTTAATGCAGCTGACTCCCAGCCAGCTGCGCCACAGTCCCGGTGCAAACATTTTTACTAATAAGATAGCTTCTCCTAATCAAAATTCAAAACACCCGGATAAAATTTCCTTTCAAATTGGGATTTTTTCAAACAGTATTTTGTATTTTTTCACCCTTGCCTTATCTACCATTTTTAATCAATATGTTTCCCACAATGTATAGTAGGGAGGTGGGGGTAGGATTTATTCTTATTAGTAATTTAATAGACTAGTTTAATAGATTTTAACATATGCATAATAAATCATCAAGAAAAGATTGAGGAGAGGAGAGAAATTAAGGAAACCTTTAAAACATATTGTATTACATTAGTTTTTAATCTCTATTTCTAACAGTCATTGTTTAAACTACTAAATTTTTTGGAAAGTCTATGCTTCTTCAATATAATGGAGGGTACTTTGTGCTTTAAATCTACTGATTGCGTCTTATGCTGGATATTTGTTTCCAGTTGATTTCCTCTTTCCTTTTATTCTTTAAGATACTTCTGTTGTTTCTGTTAGGTTGTTTCTTTTTATTGCCAAACTGCTTTTAGAAAGGGGCCGGAGAGATAGCACAGCCGTGCTGGCAATCTGAAGATCTGAAGATGGCAGGTTCGAATCCCGGGCTGGGTTGGACACCAGCTGCGAGCCCTGTCCACTGTTTACCCAACCGTTCGAAAACAGCTGAGCTGTGATTAGGTTAAACTGGGAACCACCAAGCGGGGAAGGACTTTTTCGGCTGGAATGCGGAAAAACAGAGGCTATCCATCATGAGGATGAAGCAACCGCACCACCTTGTGACGTAAAGACGCAATCACAACCTGTGACACAACTGTGATGCAGCCAAAGAAAAACCCTTCTAAAAATTGTACTGTTATATGTTGTATGTTGTATGCAATTGTATGTGGAACCAGCAGGGACTGTCTGCCGTATGTGTAATGTAATCTGCTCTGAGTCCCCTTCGGGGTGAATAGAGCGGAATATAAATAAAGTGTATTGTTATTATTATTATTATTATTATTATTATTATTACTTACGTCTATTTCAGTGTTTCTCAACCTACCTAATGCCACAACCCGCTAATACCGTTTCTCATGTTGTGGTGACCCCCAACCATAAAATTATTTTCATGGCTACTTCATAACTAATTTTGCTACTATTATGAATTGCGATGTAAAAATCTGATATGCAGGATGTATTTTCATTCACTGGACCACATTTGGCACAAATACCCGATATGCCCAAATTTGAATACTGGTGGAGATGGGGTTTGTAATTTTGTCATTTGGGAGTTATAGTTGCTGGGATTTATAATTCATCTACAATCAAAGAGCATTCTGAACTTCACCGATGATGAATGATGAAATTGAACCAAACGTGGCACACAGAACTCCCATGACCAACAGAAAATACCGGAAGGCCTCGAAGAGGCAGCGGCCTTGAGCTGCCCGACGATGAGGGCGATGAGCTTTGCGTCTTTCATTGTAAAATCTCTTTATGATTTGAAATAATGTCATCTTTTTTATTTAAAAAATCACTTTTAAAAAATATATTATTTCAAAGATACTAACGTTCATACCGGAATAGTCTCATACCAATTCTTTATTTTCCTCAATGTTATAGGTTTACCCTTCCCATGAATTCGTAACTAAAAGCTTGTGAATGGCGACTGCTGTGCGAGTGTGTATTATATGCTATTCCACTATAAGCAGAGTTCCCTTAATTTTCTGCTGTTGTGGCTTTCACACATTCCTGCCCTTAGATCCCATTAGCTGGATTAGCCAACTATCCTGTCCTATACTTTAACTGTAGCTTAGGTTTCAGGCTGCAGTTATGTTTTGTAATGCAATGATGTGTAGCTATTCCTAATGACTTGTTTCCAAAATATTTATTTCACATTCATAGAAATGAGTCACAACCCAAAACAGTGACTGATGTACTTTAGCTTATGGAAATCAGATTTTCAAAGGTATTTAGTTATTTACTGGAATCATAGGTTGCCAAAGAATGATGTTGGAATCATCTAATAAAGATAGAATATATATATATATATATATATATATATATATATATATAGAGAGAGAGAGAGAGAGAGAGAGAGAGAGAGAGAGATCTGGCAAAGCATCCCATCTTTCCATTCATTTCCCGAGCAAGATTTTGGGCTGCCATTCATATCTTTGATATTGGTAAAATAAAAAATAAAAAGAAAGTAGAAAAAAATTAATAAATAGTTAATAAAATTTGGGAGAAATACAAACGTAGACTTTGCACAAGGATGCCAATGTGGATCTCCCCTCTCGAAGCAGAAGGGAATTGGGAAAAGAAAAGTGACTTACATATAGTATTATGTTGAAAAAATAGATGGGAAATTATATTTTAAAATCACAAGAAGAAATTACTCAAAAGGACAAGAATATATCATGGGTTTCAATATAGACAGATACAAGAATATTATAACAAAGGCAAAATATTGGGCTTCTGAGAAAATGATAATTTTGGGACATAATAATAATAATAATACTGTTTATTTCTATTCCTCTCTTCTCACCCCGAAGGGGACTCAGTGCGGATTACAATACACATACGACAGACAGTCCCTGTCGGAAAGACATACAATTACACTTAGACAAATACAGTGCAGTTTTTAGAAGGACTTCTTCTTTCCTGGCTGCGTCATACAGGTGGGCGTCATCGGGTGTGAATGCTCCATTACATCATTGTTGTTATGTCCCTGCGTCATTGCGCCATCACGTCACAAGGGGGTGCTGTTGTCCCATCCTCATGGCAGGAGCCTCTTGTTTCCACCACTTCCGCCTCTCCCTTCTCCGTCAGCCTATTTCAGACAAGTCTGTGCAAAAGTCCTTCCCCACTTTTATGGTCCCCAATGTGTTGTGAATTCACAGCTGGGCTGTTGAACTGCTTGGGTAAACAGTAGGCAGGGCTTACAGCTAGCTGGCGTCTCACTCAGCCCGGGATTCGATCCTGCAATCTTCAGATCTTCAGATTGCCAGCACAGTTGTTGTTACCGCTGTGCTATCTCTCCGTTTTAAAGAGAATGTTTAGTAAGCTGTTTGTGCTGGTTGGTGAAAATAGAACACACTTGATCTCCCATCGAGGCCATTTAAAGCATCAACATGTTTATTTTTCATAGTTCTGCATTCATCTCCCTTATACAATAAATCATTTCACTACATTAAATAATTTGTAGCATTCTAGGCTTTTAATCCAGTCTTTGTTAGTGCCAATGTGAATAACTTATCCCTTCTCTCTATATCGTAAATATCTATTATCCTGGAGCAGGTAGACCTCTGTTTTTCCTTTAGTCATGAATTATGGTTACCGTTTTAAATGCAATTGCAACAGAATGAATGCTTGCTTTAGACGCTGTCTTGGGAAATTACCTGAAAAGGATTACAAAGTTGACAAAAACAAAAAGCAACACTTAAAAGAGGGATCTATATTATATTATGAATATCATTAAATGGGTTTTCATATTCTCTGAAGATTTTTCAAAAAAATCAGAGACCTAATCTGTTTAAATTCAAATATGAAAGCAAGATGGTTGCAACATATACACATTCAATAATGACAGAGACGTTCATCTAAAGCTGTGTAAAGTGATGAAGTGGACAGCTGTACTGACTTGACCAGGGGTGCTCACACTTTTTCAGCATGCGAGCTACTCTTAAAGCAACCAAGTCCAAAAGATCTACCTGCCCCCGCCGCCATGTGCTCCCGCGCTCTCCCGCCGCCGTGCATTCCTGCCACCGCGCATGCTCCTGCTGCTGTTTTCCGCCCGCACAGCGCTTCTTCCACCTGCGGGGCATTGCAGGAAGGAGAAAGCACGAGGCGGGGCATCCAGAGGGAGCGCCCCGCCCTGCCTGTCTCGCCAGCAACTGAGGCTGCGCAGCTGCTTCTGGACGAGAGAGAGGCAGGGCGCTCCCTCCCTCCAGAGGCCCCGCCTCGTGCTTCCTTCTTCCTGCAATGCCCCGCAGGCGAAAGAAGCACCGCGAGAGCCAAAGCCAGCAGCAGGAGCGGACGTGCACGCAGGGTGTGCGCGCGCATGGCAGGAGCACCCCATTTGGCTGGTGAGGCCTGAAGATCACCTGGAAGAGGGCCGAAGATCTACTAGTAGCTCCCGAGCTACCTAATGAGCACCCCTGGACTTGACTTTACATTCCATGAGGGGATGTGGAGTGCAATAAGACTGTCCTAGATAGATAGATAGATAGATAGATAGATATTTGTCATTTGACTGTAGGAAAGGGTATCTTACCAATTTCCACACCCCAAGTCCCTGCATCATCAGAAGTCTGAAGTCATGCTGGAATGCCAACAAAAAGCTGTCCTCAAAGCTCCTAATTGCCCCGTGATTAAAATATGGTCATTGCTAACAAATGAGCATTTTTGTTCAATATGGTGCCAATGGGAAGTTCAATTCACAGGAGATAAGGTGAGTATATCCAGGGTTTAAATCCGTAGTATTCCTACGGATTTAGTATCCAGGATTTAAACCCTGGATATACTCACCTTATCTCCTGTGAATTGAACTTCCCATCCTCGTTTGTTTACCTCTCCACTCCTTGAACATTCACACGCCGACCGTTTGAGGTACCGCTTGGAATCACTTTGCGCCTTACTTGATCTGTGATATTGGGATTTACCTATGTATATGTCTATGTATGCGCCGCATGATTTGTATATATAGTGCACAGTCAGTGTGTTCCACCTTCTTGTTATTTGCTAATATATAGTCACTATTTTTGATACGTATTGTCTCGTTCGTTGTTTGTTTACAGTAATCTATCTACAGTATATTGGTTTGTGTACGGCAGCTGGCTAAGTGTCAGCTGCATAAGATCTCTCTGACCTGTAGGTCCTGGGTTCGAGGCCTGCCCGGGTCAGGGTGGGTGCCTGACCTTAAGTGTAGCCTGCTGTCGACCTTTGCAGCCCGAAAGACAGTTCATTTGTCAAGTAGGAGATAAAAACGTACCACATTAAGTGGGGAGCCAAATTTTAGACTGATTTATGAGCCCAGGAATCGCTGAAAGGAATGTGGAAGAACAAGGGAAGCTGGAAAATGCTGAGAGAGATGAGGAGCTCCCCCTGCTGGCCAGAAGTTTGTCAGAAGTTTACCAGTAAAATTGCCTCTTTGTTTGTCTTTGTTTCGTCTATGTTCGTCAATATATGTATATATGTTAAAACGGCAGGGATTGTCTGCAATGTATGTGTACTGTAATCCGCTCTGAGTCCCCTTCGGGGTGAGAAGGGCGGAATATAAATGAAGTAAGTAAATAAATAAATATTGTGTTTGAATGAGAATATTTTAATAAATCAAATGCAGAAGTAATCCTGAGAATGTGCTCTTCAACCACCACTATTCACTTTTCCACATAATCACCAGACAATTGGATACATTTCTGCCTACGATGAACAAGTTTTCTGAAGACGTCACAAAAGAAGTTGACACTCTGTTTCCACAACCAGCGCCTCACCGTTCCCTCAATGTCTTCATCAGAAGCATAGTGATGTTCTCACAGATCTTCTTTCTCACAGTTGGAAGTCAGATGGTGCCGAATCTGGACTGCATGGAGGATGCCGTGCAGTGGTGAGATCCAGTCTCTGAAGTTCTGCTGTGGTGCACTTTCATTTCAGGCGTCAGCATCCTGGGTTCCCATCGTGCACAGATCTTCCGATAGCCAAGCCAAGCAATCATGTGACCCACACGTTCTTGTGAAATGCTGATTATGCTTGAATTTTTTCTCTGAGTGATACGATGATTGTCCTGAATCAATCTGTCAACCTTTTGCTTGTGAAACTTGGTGGTTGCTGTCACAGGACATCCAGCTCTTTGTTTGTCACACAAGTCAGATGTTCCCACCTCAACATCTTTAAACTTACTCGCCCAACAACGCACAGTATGCACATCAACACAATCACCATAAACAGCTTGCATTCTCTGATTAATCTCCTTTGGGGTGACACCTTCTGCTGTCAGAAATTCAATGACTGCATGTTGCTTAAGTTGCATTGACCGCCCGTCTGTGTAGGGCCCCTTACTTCACACTTTAACAACACAACCATTCAATGCTAAGGCTTCCCGCCAAAATGGAAGTGTGGAGGAGAGTCTACTGAATAAGCCAGTAGCTGCCGCTTACCAGTACTGCCATCTGCTGAGGAGTTACAAAGGTGGAGGCATTACTTTTCATTCAACCCTCATACAAGCATCCAACTTACAAACGACTCAAATACACATTTGTCTGGAATTACACTTTAAAAAATGTAACCGTTTCAACTTACATACACTTTCAACTTAAGTACAAACCTACAGAACCTATCTTGTGTGTACCTTGGGAATGGCCTGTATTCAATATATTGTGAATAATAACTAATCTGTACTGAATTGGATTCCGATTGTGTTGTCAAAGGCTTTCGTGGCCAGAATTACTGGGTTGCTGTGAGTTTTCTAGGCTGTATGGGCATGTTCGAGAAGCATTATCTCCTGATGTTTCCCCCACATCTATGGCAGGGATTCTCAGAGGTTGTGAGATATATTGGAAACTGATTGATCTGGAAATCTGGAAATCAAAGGGACAAGTCAAACATAATAAATAATTTTGTTGTTTATTTCTTCAGTCGCTTCTGACCTCATGGACCAGCCGACACCAGAGCTCCCTGTTGGCCGTCGCCACCCCCCCCCCCCCCACCCCCAGTGTCTCCTCCAGAGTCAAGCCAGTCACTTCAATAAACAATTTAAGCCCCATTAAGTTGAGTGATTCTATTCCTATAATCCTACAGTTCCTAACCGGCTGGTGTTGACTGATTAATTTGTAATAGGATCACACAATTTATGACACATCAGTCTGGATATATAGCAGCAACCACCTGAAGTTTACCTTCTTTCCGGAGGGCGTGCAAAACATTCCTTTTCCGGCAAGCATTTGGATCGTGCTGATTAGGATTTTGTGTTTTAATTGTATTTATGTATTTTGTTCCTTGGTTATTTGTAAACCGCTCCGAGCCTTTGGGGAGTGGCGGTATACAAGTCGGAATAACAAATAAATAAATAAATAAGTAAGTAAATAAACTGCATAGGATGGTTGAGGCTGGCAATTAGTGATGGAAACTGTGACCTGGTTAATTTCTGTGTACTAAATTAAAAGGGACAGGGAAAAATCTCTTTTAATTACAAGGTGACATGATTAATTATTTATTGATCTATGTATTGATCAGTCAGTGGTATACATTATTTGCATATTCAGATGACTGTTTTCTGGGCATTTATGTAAATGGGGAAAAACTCTGAAAACTACCATTACTGTTGCCTTGTGACATGGATTACTAATAGTAGAACTATTGGGTGGATTGCCTGCCCATCTCTGAGTAGGCAAAAAAGGAGATGAGATGAGAGCCATGTTGTTTAAACGGTAGAAAGAACGTGCCCTGAAAAAATGTTTAGTGTCTTGTTCTTGCATTAGGGGCAAGATTTGTCATTGGGGTCATTTATTTATTTATTATTCACACTTATCAGTTGACACTCCCATCCGGCTCGGGGCGACTTACAGCAAATAAAACAGCAATTACAACGTGTGAATAAAACATTACAATCACAACCTTAAAACAACAATTCTAAAATAGACGCAGTATCAGGAATACAGTGTCAGGAGAGGCCTGCCAATGCCGATGGGGCCAACAATTTAAAATCCAAAAGCCTGTTGGAACAACAAGGTCTTGCAGGCCTTCCGGAAAGCCAGGAGACTCGGAAGCGCACAAATTTCAACAGGTAGCGTGTTCCAAAGAGTCGGGGCTATAATAGAGAAGCCCCCCCCCCTCCGCGTCAAGGTCAGATGGTAGGACTTGTGGCTCGGGATCGTCAAGAGGCTATGCGTCTCTGAACGCAGGGGTCTGGTGGGACAGTGTGGGATGAGGCGATCCCTGGGGTACTGTGGTGTCCAAGCCTAGCAGTGTGGTGCCCCAGCCTAGTGGTCAGAGACAGTCACCAGTGGTACCTGAGGATCAGGGCCAAGATGGAGAGGAGGAATGGACAGAGGGGGATGTTTCAGTAAATGCGGATTTGTCTTGGGACAATGACTGGCTGCATGGATACTGCCCTGAAGAAGGGGTTAATGATGATTCCATGGAAGTGAGTTTCGAGACAGCTAGCGAGAACTCCAGTAACCTGGACTCTCACGGGAACCCTTCTCCCTTGCCAGCTGAGCTCCCGGGAAATAGGGAGGGAGAGCTTTCTCAGCAAGATATGAGTCCCCCTGGTCCGGCTAACGAACTGGTGAATTTTGATAGAAGAGCGAATATCAGATCCTCCCGAAGAGATTGGAATTTGCGACGAGGAATTCAGTGGTCCCATAGAAAATAGATTATTTTAAAAGACTTGCCTGGGACAGATCTCGCCAGAGCTGAAGCTACGTTTGGCTTGGTTAGTTCATGTTCCTGATCTCCTGTTCAAGTTGGCTGCAAGGGCGGCTTGCCCTGCCAAGTTATGTTCTCGTTTGACCGTTGCCACGGTTTGCCTTGGACTCTTAAGTTCTCAAGTTCCTGTTTCGGCCGCCGGAGAGGCTTGCCATGGTTTTGGACTTGTTTTCCTTGGGATTTACTCCAGTTTAAAGACTTTTCAAGTTTTACCTGTGGACTTACTTTTTGCTTTACTTCTCTCATTTTAAAGACTATTCTATTCTAAATAAAGGTATTTTACGTAGCTGCTTGTGTGCGTGTGATCTAGGGGGGTACGTCCGGATCTGAGGTGCAACAGGTACACTGGCCCCAGACCATTCAAGGCCATTCAAGGGCATTATAATTATCAACAGACTATCAGCAGCTTGCCTCAGCAATAAACATCAATTTATTTATTTATTTATTTACAGCATTTCTATGCTGCCTTTCTCAGACCGGAGGCGACTTAAGGCAGCTTACAACTGGCGCAATTCGATGCTATTACAAGCAATTATTCAGATTTCTACCGTTGCCAATCATTTCCCCCTCTGATCTAATGGAACAAGGGACTTGGGAAGTCATCTTGATCGTACAGTACTCAAGGAAGGACATTGCTGCACCCCTGTATCAATTTGCAGAACAATCCTTTTATTAAAGTTAAGTTTGGTGGTGCCCTTTTTGCACACATTTGGGCATGCTCGCTTGATGTATGGAGGAGGAGGGAAGCTGATTTATAAATATGAATGATAAAGTTACACAGGAGAATAATAGACTCTTTTAAAATTAATTTCATCCAGCCTTTTTGGCAACCACTTTTATCACAATGAAACTAACTGGAAATCCCCAAACCACTCTCCTTGTGACATCCACATTAATACCAAAGTAGTTCAGAACTGATTAATTGCATCATTATTTTAAAGAGCTGCAGACTTTTCTAATGCCAACTACCTAGCATGGGACTCAAATTGCAATTCCACCAATGCTATGGAAGAGGAGCATTCATCTTCCCTCCAAAGAGTCCTTCACTTTTGGCATTTTCTTTAGTGCTCAGATTTGCAAGGAAAGATCAATCCATTCTGAGCATATAGTTCTTTGGCGTGCACCTGTGATTTTGTCCTGGGAAAAGCAGCTCGCCTCCTACTGGGAGCTCCTAGAGCAGCTCATATGTCGCCCCCTTGGGCCCCTTGGCACTTGACCTCCCCGGACAACAGACAAGACAGCTGAGGTACAACAAGCTTTATTGATTAATAGGTAGCAAGGTGAGTATATAGTCCAGGAAGCCTTCAATATGCAGCCTCTGGTTAGCAGCAAATACTGGAATCAGCAAGGCTTAAGAATCCGCCACAGCAGGATCTCAAGCGGAGTAAGTTCAGGAACAATTGCAGAGATGCGATAGATCGTCTCTGAGCCCCCAGCCGGCGCAAGAAGGCTGGGCGGCTGCGGTACTGCAGGCAGGAACAAAGTGAAAGAATCACGGCTTCTCCACAGGATTCGACGATGAACAGGAACAAGGCTTGATGCTTGAACGAGGCATCCGAGGAAGGCTGGCTGGCAGGATCTTAGTAGCTGGCTGAGCGGCCTGGTTCACAGAAGCATCATGGCAATAGCGGTCGTTGGTACGAGATGCTGACAAGCAGGATCTCACAGCCTTTATAGGATTTCTGCCGGCAGGGCCCAGTGCGTCGAACATCAAACTGGATGATGGATGAGCCTCGGGTTGTTTTGAGAACCTCAGTCTTGAAGAATGTAGGGCCTCGTTAGCGCGAACCATCTGGGCTGGGGAGTAGCGCTTACTGCTCCGAGTACCCGCTTCTGCTATCAGCCTGGTGGGCTCCGCTTGGCCTTGACATACCTTTACCATAGCATCTTTCTTGGGAGGCACAGGAGAGCAGTAAAGAGGCCCACGGCAGGAGCCGGGAGTTAACCCAGCTGTGCTGGAAAGTTTCTTGGAGTCAAGCGGGCAAAATGCAGCCCCTAGGAAAGATGCCGCCTGAAGCCCTTGGGGTCCGACATCATATAACACCTCTGCTGAATGAGCTGCACTGGTTACCCATTGAATTCCAGATTTCCTTCAAAGTGTTAGTCTTGACTTTTAAGGCCTTGCATGGTTTGGGGCCAGTGTACTTGAGGGAGCGGCTTACCCCATATACACCCAGAAGATCACTGCGTTCAGGGGGTCATAATCTCCTTGAAGTCCAAGGTGTGAAGTCTTACAGGTTGGCCAGCACCCGACAGAGAGCATTTTCGGTGGCTGCACCGACCTTGTGGAACTCTCTGCTGGCCGAGGCGCGAGCCCTGCAGGACCTGATGGCCTTTCACAGGGCCTGCAAGACTTGGCTGTTTCGGCAGGCGTTTGGCGAATGACTGGCATTTGACATCAAGCCCCGCCACCAGATTGTGCCGCCTTTTGTACTGAAGATTGGTTTAAACCATTTTATCGTGTTGTTTTAAAATATATTGGATTGTTTTTAGGAAAGTTTTTATGATGTTTTAGGATGTCTTTGTGTATTTTGCTGTGTTGGAAACCACCCCGAGCCTTGGGGAGGGGCGGTCTAGAAAATCTGAATAATAAATAAATAAATAAATAAAATTTTATAGAAATTCTCTTTCAAGTTATAACATGATGTGAGTTGTAACTGTTTTATCGTGATGTTTGATGATATATTTGATTGCTTTTAGGAATGTTTTTATGATGCTTTAAAGACGTTTTACGTATTTTGCTATGTTGGAAACCGCCCCGAGTCTTGGGAAGGGGCGGTCTAGCAAGTCTGAATAATAAATAAATAAATAAAAATATATAGGGAATTGGGTCTGTCGATCAGCAGCTCTTCATCCCAGATATTTATAAATGCGTACTATAACAGTTAACAATGAAAACTATTGGCTTTTTTCTTCTCACAGCTTCTCCAAAAGTCTTACCCAACCTGGGCTTCAGCAAACAGCAAACAGGTTCTTTGTGGGCAGTTAAGACACATACGTTGTACCTTCTGGTTATAAAGCCCGCAACTAGGCTGTTTCCATTTCTTAGCCAATAATTTCCCCTGGATTATCTTCTTGTCTCCACGAATCAAATATGGATTTTACTGGAATCTCCTCTTCTTGCATTTAAGTATGACTAAGGTGATTAAAGTATGGTTTTGTTCTCTCCTTTTCTCCCCAACACATTACTTACTAGGCTTCTTATTGTTGTCTTCAGTTGTGGACTGGCCAAGGTGTCAGCTTGCCCAATGGCAAGTGGGCCCACTAAAACATTAGACCAGTGTTTCTCAACCAGTGTGCCGTGGCACACTAGTGTGCCGTGAGCGATCATCAGGTGTGCCGTGGGAAATAGGAACCTCCAATCCCCTTCCTTCCCCCTCCTGCCGAACACTTTTTCTTCTCCACTCGGGCTCCCTCCTCCCCAGCCTTGCTCTGCTTGCTTTGCCTCGCTTTGCTCACGCTGCCGCTTCTGTGGGAGGGGGGAGGGAGAAAGACGTGACCCGTGTGGGCGCTACTGCGCAGACTCGCCTCACATCTTCCTCCCTCCCCTCCACAGTGCTCTCTGGATATAGTTGAACTACAACTCCAAAACTCAAGGTCAATGCCCACCAAACTCTTATAGTATTTTCTCTTGGTTATGCCCCCCACAATCCGTGCACAGACTGACCTGTTAGCCTTCCGTAAGGCTTGTAAAACCCACCTGTTCGTACAGGTGTTCGGTCCGTAGACAACACTAGTTGGCTCATTGGTAATATAGGCCATAAGAGCTACTATTAATGTGTATTACCTGTACAATTTTAATGTGTGGACACTGGTCCATTGTTTTTATTGTGTTTTTCATGTTTTTAAGTAAATGTAAGTCGCCCTGAGCCTATCGGAGGGGGCGACTAACAAATCGAAATAATAAATAAATAAATAAATAGTTCTGTGTGGGAAGTTTGATTCTATTCCATCATTGGTGGAGTTCAGAATGCTCTTTGATTGCGGGTGAACTATAACTCCCAGCTGTTGAGCAAGACCTTCATGTGTGTCTTTCTGCCATTCCTGCCAGGATATCTATGGTGTGTTCATCGAAACAGGCCCAGGTTTCACACTGAGTGTATAAATACATTTAGAAACATATTAACTATATGTATTACTGTGTTAGAGTGTCATTTTGTGTCATTTTGGTTGGTGGTGTGCCCCAGGATTTGGCACATGTAAAAAGTGTGCCACGACTCAAAAAAGGTTGAAAAACACTGCATTAGACAATATGCTAACAATAGTATAAAACAATACAAGCAATTAAATCAGAAGCTGAAAAGAATAAACTAGAACAAAAAGTACTCAAACAACAAATTCAGCAAAGTGATAACAAAACTTTCAGATATGGAAAAAATAAATTTGTGTATATGCAAGATAACCAGAGAATAAATAATTTTATAATAAAACATTTCCCAGAAGGGAACAGGAAAGAAGATTTGAAAACTGTAATTCTGAAGTGGCTGCAAAACAATCAGACCCATCTTAAACTGGATGGGAACGGACCTCGAATGTGTTCATCACCTTCCAGCTGGAAGACATAAAACAACACCCAGGAATATAATAATTTCAGTATAATCCTTTGCAAAAAAAGAAGGTTCAATGAAAATACTGAGGAAGAATCAATAAAATTTGAAGATGGGAGAAATAAAGCTGGAAGTATTTATTTTTACGCTCAGACCTATTTTCTATCCCCTCCCCCGGAGTCACTGCTTTTGTATATCATCTGTCCAAAACCTCATTTCCTCTTGTGGAGGGAACTTCCCGTCTTTCTTTTCAAATCCCTTTTCAAATATTTTCTCCGTACATCATCAAAATCACTTTGTTTCCATGCCCCCCTTTCGACTTTCAATTTAGATGTCAACTTATCATTTATTGCCAATTTCCATACTTCCTTATACCACTCCTCTATTTGTATACTTATTTATCTTTTCCAATTCCTTGTTATAAGCAATCTTGCTATTATTAATAAGTAAAAAAAATGGAACTTTACAAAACATACAAATCTTTGAAAGTACTTCATTAATGGCGGATGCAATTGCGTAACAGGGAAACCGTCACTGCCAGTGGGGAGGCTCCAGGGCATTCGCTCTCTCTCTCCCTCTCTCTCTCTCTCTCTCTCTCTCGCTCATTTTGGAGCTATCTTATTGAAACTTGCTACCGTGGAAGAACACATGAAGCGCTGTTAGCTCACCAAATTTCAGAATGCTTGACACCCACAGATCTTTGACAAGTTATCAAAGTTATAATAAAAAAAATATTTTTAATAATAAGGTTTGAAAGTAGTATTTCCTGTTTCATTGTGTGGTCTTTATTTTTAAAGTAGTTGTTCTACTCCAGAAACCTTTTTTGTGTGGCAGAAACTGTGTTAAATTGGTGTAGACCCCACAAAGTAAAATGTGCTGCTGCCTGTGATATATAGGATGATGTCCCTTGCAGAAAGACAATAATCTGGCAGTTTAATAAACTTTTGCCATGTTTTTATGACAATTAGGAAATGAAATTTATAACCCAAGAAACAAAACCGTAGTTCAGACCCATCAAAAGACATCTAGGCTGACCTCCTTCTTTTGGGCAGAAAGGCACCGTCCAAACTCTCCTGAGATCCATTTGCTTCCCCTGTTAAGTTGGAGGAGACCCTAAAGACACGCCAGTAAAGGCAATTACTTTTTTTACAGCCCAGCACAGAGATTGGCTTAGAGCAAAACAATTTATCCCCCCAAAAAACCACAACAGCAACCCCCTTGTTTGTCCGTCTGTCTTTATGGCACTCAACCACATAACTTCAACTTAACACAGATTTATACTATTACATACTGTGCTTGCTTTAGCTCTCTTTGCAGAGTAAATAATTTTATCTTTTATGCTTTAACCGGGAACACACTTATACACTTCAGTTGAATTTACCAATTATAAATCAGACTTGTTTCGATGGGCTTTGAAGACCTGGCCCGTTTGCTTTTGGATCTGTTCTGTACTATTTGCAGATATATCCATTTATTTGAAAAGTACGATGTCCCATACTTCTTCTCTTGCCTTCCTGTCCTCAACCTCACTTGCCCTCCCTGCCATTTAATTCTATTGACCTTGGCAAATCAGCAACAATATTAGGTGTCGGGTTGACTGGACAAGAATGAAGACCTTGAAACTGCAAGAAGGGGCAGAGAAAAGCAGGTTTCAACACCAGCAGGCATAGTCAGTAGGCATGTTTTAGAATCCTAAAATGGCGATTCTTATATCAAATGGGGGGATGATTTTTTTGATTTCCCAAAAATTTCGGAAATGTAACTTAAGTACTAACGAAATTCGTTAGTAATTCGTATGCCAGAGCATGCGCATTCCAGATGGTTTTGGCCTACAACTCCCAGAAATCATAACCGCTGGTAAATTGGCTGGGATTTCTGGGAGTTGTAGGCCAAACTGAATAAACCACACTGAATTCTAGATGGGACTCTCAAATAGGAAGGAGGGAGGGAAGGAGGAAGGGAGGAGGGAGGGGGTATTCTATTCTTGGAAGCAGCAAAAGAAAAGGAGGAGGAGGCCCCCCTCGCTCCTCGCTGCCTCTCTCACCCGATCCTGAGGGAGCGAGGGGCCCAAGTTTGCCCAGGCTGAGAGGAAAAAGGAAGAGGCCTGAGGCTGTGAGGAATGGTGGGAGTTGAAGTCCAAAACACGTACCTGGAGGGCTGAAGCTGGCCCCTGCGATGGGGCATGGCAGAGCAACGAAGAAGAGAAGCATCTGAGAGAGCGCAGGGAGAGAGAGGAGGGAGAAGCTCCTGTGTGTGTGTGTGGAAGCAGGCCCCCCTGCAATGGAGCATGGCAGCAGAGCAACGGGGAAGAGAAGGAGGGGGAGCCTGGAGGACTACACTTTCCAGAATGCATTGCCTAGCCTACCTAGCAGCGTCACTTCCAGTTCCTCATAGAAATGCGGGAAAAAGAAGAAGCTGAATGAAGGCGGGGGAGAACGGGGGAGAAGACAGGGAGAAGTGAGTACGTAGTACAATAATTAATTAATTAATACTTAAGAATTTCTTACGATCCTAACGCAAATTGTTGGCCTCAAGAACCGTAAAAGGAAGTCTACTTCCGGGATCGCGGCAGCGATACGTAAAACCTCAAAAGTCCCATTACATACGAATCTCTTACGAATCCTTTTAATTTCCGTTTCATTTTTCTCATGCCTAATAGTCAGTGCAACCAAAGTGTGTGAAACAACAGTTAAATACTATGGATATTTAGTGCGATATAAATACAGAAAACTTGAGTTTGTATCAAATATATTATTTAAGGTCTACACAATTCGTTCTATGCAATAAAGGT
The DNA here is from genome assembly GCA_030556195.1 of Anolis apletophallus. NCBI lineage: Eukaryota > Metazoa > Chordata > Lepidosauria > Squamata > Anolidae > Anolis > Anolis apletophallus. The sequence goes on from JARBWK010000007.1 coordinate 415,159, forward strand.
CTACACAATTCGTTCTACAGAATAGAGAGCAACATAGCAGTACTTGTACATAAAGTTCTACACATCTATTGACTTGTTATAACAATCGAATGGCTTGGAAACGAGTGAGCATCATTACAAATTATTACAGGCAAAAGGAGGTCCAAGCATTATTGCCAGGGTACACGAAGGGGTACAGTACCTTTACGAAGGTTTTGGAGTGGACCCCAGGCATAGGAGGAAGAAAGAGAAGTCAATATAATGGTAAATCCACAAGGCGTGGTCGATTCGATGTGCCTCAATCCGGGTCAGTTGCATGGTCGTGGCCCAGCAAAACCCGGAACCATAGTAAGGCTCTCCTTGAACCAAGACCGGGTGAGAAGGTGTTCCCAATGGTCGCTAAAGTCACAAAATAGTGAATCCTCTAGTAGTTGAAAGTCTTCGGAGGCAGACCGCGAAAGAATGAGTGTTCAAATCCAAGCGGCGGCGCGGAAGGCACGCAGCGAGGAGAGTAGGCTACGGCTGGAGCTTTCTCCAAAAGCCGGCTAACGGGCCGTTTCGACACGTTCCGAGTCTTCCTCAGGGCTCTGGTAAACAATAGCGTGTCGTCCTCACAGGTAATCAATCTTACTCAGTATAACAATCATCATGGAGGACGGACCATCCCAACAGATTGGAAATAATAAAGTAATCAAGAGTTGAGTTATCCAAGCTTTTTATCATCCATTTCAGTTTTCCGTTTCACTTGCACATAATATCCCTGTGTTCCATGATGGTGATAAAATATAAAATATATTTTTCATGAAATATCTTTCTGCAGAAAATACGTATATCATTGAGACTATCTTTAGGAATGCTTTCTTGGGCTAATTCATATTCGTTTGCTATGTACTCCTGTACTGACCTAAATTTCAACTAATTACACACATGACAACACAACCTATTACACACATGAGAATACTATACACATGGCTATCATGCCTCAAGAGTTGGTCATTCCATTAAAGCACTGGTTTGGTTCAAACATTGCAGTTTCTGGGCCCGTGAACTACAGGAATTTACAAATTTTAGACAGGACCCTTGGTAACCGAAAAGGTTTTTTTTTTAGCATTTTGCCGAGTCCCCAGTGAGCCTAAATTTCAGTTTTCTTGACTCTCCAGTTTGCTGCAAACTGAACGTCTAAATGAATAACCAAAAGTGACTAACATCTAGCATCTATATATAATATGCTGAGAAATATATTGATGTGAAAAGAACCTAAATGCAGACCACTCGTAACAAATTTCAAAGAAACAGTGGGAAAATAAGCTTGGAAGAACAGCTATAAAACCTAGCAGAGGAGAAAGATTACTACCCGTGGCTAGTCACTTGGAAGCTGATTGCCACAGAGAGTAGCTGCACTTTTATTGTACTTTTATGTATTTACTCCACAGATGTAATGCAGATTCCAAAATGCTTCTGTTAAGCATGTGTAAGGGATTTAACTCTCAACACTTTCTGGACAGCAGATCCTATTAGGATGTTGGATCTATTTCATAAGATCCGTACGTATGGCACAATATTAAGAAGTGTGGGCAAAGCCTGTGCAAAAAGGCTTAAGATTCAAGACACTGATCTATGGCTTCCAGGAAGAGTTATGTAAGTCTCGTAAGTGGCCCCAGTCTCGGTCGTGGGTGCCGCTTCTCCACCAAAAGGGCTAGGCTTGGTTCCAACAAAAGGGCCCCAAGGAGGAGAGAAGGAGAGGGTGAAGGGGAGGAAGGAAGGAAGGAAGGAAGGAAGAGGAAGGAAGGAAGGAAGGAAGGAAGGAAGGAAGGAAGGAAGGAAGGAAGGAAGGAAGGAAGAGGGATAATGGAGGAAAGAAGGAAGGGGAGAGAGGGAGGGAAAAGGAAGGACAGAAGGAGAAGGAAAGAGGAAGGAAGAGGAAGGAAGGAAGAGGGATAATGGAGGAAAGAAGGAAGGGGAGAGAGGGAGGGAAAAGGAAGGACAGAAGGAGAAGGAAAGAGGAAGGAAGAGGAAGGAAGGAAGAGGGATAATGGAGGAAAGAAGGAAGGGGAGAGAGGGAGGGAAAAGGAAGGACAGAAGGAGAAGGAAAGGGAAGGAAGAGGAAGGAAGGAAGAGGGATAATGGAGGAAAGAAGGAAGGGGAGAGAGGGAGGGAAAAGGAAGGACAGAAGGAGAAGGAAAGAGGAAGGAAGAGGAAGGAAGGAAGAGGATAATGGAGGAAAGAAGGAAGGGGAGAGAGGGAGGGAAAAGGAAGGAGAGAAGGAAAGGGTGAAGGGGAGGGGAGAAAAAAGGAAGGAAGAGGAAGAAGGAAGGAAGGAAGGAAGGAAGGGGAGAATGGAGGAAAGAAGGAAGGAAGGAAGGGAAAGGAAGGAGAAGAAGGAGAGAAGGAGAAGGAAAGGGTGAAGGAGGGAGGAAAGGAAGGAGAGCAGGGAAGAAGGAAGGAAGGAAGGAAGGAAGGAAGGAAGGAAGGAAGGAAGGGGAGAATGGAGGAAAGAAGGAATGGGAGAGAGGGAGGGAAAAGGAAGGAAAGAAGGAGGCTTCCCACTGCATGCTGGAAAACCGAGGCCCAGACTGCTCTGGAGAGCCAGGTGCAATCATGAAAAGAGCCACATCTGTCACAACGCGGGCCTGGCCGCTCCCCGTAATCACACACACAGACAATTGGCAATTAACCATTTATTGAAAGTCAATAAGTAGAAGCAGGTGAAAGTATTTAAGTCTAAAAGAGTCTAAAGTACAAAAATCAAAACAAAAGAATGTTCGTCAAAGTAATCCAAAAGTAGAAAGTCAATCTAATAAATCCAAGGTCCGTGGCAAGGCAAGGTAAATCCAAACGTGGAACAAGGCAATCCAAAGTCTAGAAGTAACCCAAAGTCACTAAAAGGTACTAGGAACAAGGCTAGCTGAACTACAGCTCTTGGAACAGAGAGAACCACCAAAGCGTCCTTCCAGCAACGACGTGGCCTCCAATCTGAAGTACTTTCCCACAGAGCATAGTTAAATTCCACCCTTGTGAATCCAGCGTTTCTCAGTTCCCTGTCGCCAATCTCGGCGCAAAGACATAATAACACTCCTCCGGTCGAAGGAGCTCTCAGTGTCCGCAACATCTGGCCCGTTATCAGCCTGAGAGTCCAACAGCTCCCCGTCTCCCATAGCTTCCTCAGCAGATGGTGTAAACACACGTTCCTGGGAACCGAAACCCCCACGTCTCTCATACTCACAGTCCGAGCTGGAATCTTCCTGTCCCTCATCATCAGAATAAGCAGGAGACCAAGTATCATCCTAATAACAGGGGATGATACTTGGCATAGGGTTACAGCCTGCGTTGGACGGGGTTACACTCCCCCTTAAGACACAGGTTCGCAGCTTGGGAGTGATCCTGGATTCATCGCTGAGCCTGGAACCCCAGGTCTCAGCGGTGGCCGGGGAGCTTTTGCACAATTAAGACTCGTGCGCCAGCTGCGCCTGTACCTTGGGAAGTCTGATCTGGCTACGGTCGTCCACGCTCTGGTCACATCCCGAATAGATTACTGCAACGCACTCTACGTGGGGCTGCCTTTGAAGACAGTTCGGAAATTACAACTAGTCCAACGGGCGGCAGCCAGATTACTAACGGGAGCGACATACAGGGAGCATACCACCCCCCTGTTGTGTCAGCTCCACTGGCTGCCGGTCCAATTCCGGGCTCAATTCAAAGTGCTGGTTTGACCTTTAAAGCTCTATACGGTTCTGGCCCAGCTTACTTGTCCGAACGCATCAGCCGCTACGTCCCACCTCGTACTTTAAGATCATCCGGGAGGCCCTGCTCTCGCTCCCCGCCGGCTTCCCAGGTGCGGCTGGTGGGGACGTGGGAGAGGGCCTTCGGGGTGGCTCCCCGTCTGTGGAATGCGCTCCCTAGCAACATACGATCAATTCCATCCCTCCTGGCATTTAGGAAAAAAGAGTGAAAGCCTGGATGTGGGACCAGGCGTTCGCATAGTAGCACAGGACAGCACTTTAGTAGTTTAATGGAAAGTTGGTGAACAGGGCTCAATGCTTTATGGACGGAACACTGTTTTTAACATAGGTGAATGCATAGGATGTGTGAATATAATTGTATTTTAATGTATTTTAGTGTCAAATGCTGGAGGGTTTTATATTGTGTTTTATACTGCAATTGTGATGTAGGCATCAAATTATGCCTTTTGGAAGCCGCTCTGAGTCCCCCCCTCCCTCGGGGGTTGAGAAGAGCGGGGTAAAATGCCATAAATAAATAAATAAATAAATAAATAAATAAATAAATAAATTGCAAACTATCCTCAGCTGAATCATACCCATCAGGCCCTTCACCGTTGACATCTTGGTCAGGGCAATTGGCACCCCCGGGGCCTGGCCCCGCCCCCCAGGCTGGAATGGAGGCTGGGGTCCCACAACATCTGGCTCCCGAGCCATAGCTTCCCTACCCCTGGTATATAGCTTACTGGCTGTATAGTATGACCCCTATATCAGCAGGAATGGTACTTGCGGTTTCACCCCCCGCAAGATGCTCCGTGGAGGTATTTTCTGGTATCCAGGGCAATTTTTCTGGTAGAAGTTAACTAGAGAGCCATGTTGGAAAATCTAGAAATGCTAGAGACGATATCTCTAGGCATTTTCGAGGACCTCCAACATGATTCTATGGTATGTTTCACCTAGAAAAAAACGCATTTCAATAAGCTTTGCGGTTATCTGCAGTTTTCGCATTGCTATGGTAAGCCCAGATATGGGTGCCGTGCCGTACTCCGCTTTGTGGGCCATTGTAGCACAGCAGTTCTCGTTTGTGCCTGGAGGGCAGGGAACGGGTCCCGGGGTGCCATTAGCATTAGGGCCTGCAGCAGCAGATGTGGATTCAGAGGATGAGCTAGATGACTGGGGTGAAGCACAGGGCCCTGCGGATGGGCCTAGTTCGCCTACAGAGAGCTTGGCATGGGATGAGATGATGTTTGGGCCTAGCATAGATTCCGATCACCAGGTGGAGATGGGAAGCAGCGAAGGAGCTATGAACACCCGGGAGAATTCCCAAGAGCGTGATAATGTAAACATGGAAGAGCCGAATGGGAAAGTGCCAGGGAGGAAAGTTCCCAGAAAGATAGCGACACAGCTGCTGAGAGGCAAGGTCGTTCCTTCGATAGGAGACGAGACATTGAGTCTTCCCGAAGGGCTTGGTCTAGGGTCCTAGACCGACCGAGGTCCGTGAGCAGAGGTTGGAGACGGAGGAAGCCTGGGCGTCGCGGACCTCGGCCGAAGGATTAAGTACAAGGGCCGTGGGAGCATCCTGAGTTCTCCGGCCACGTCGGCACCTGTACTGGCGAAAGCGGGTAGGACCACAGGCAGTGGTCACCACGCTTTGCCTTGCTATACCTTGTCTTGTTCTTGATTCGCATTGGTTTGCGAAGCCTTGCCCTGTTCCTGATTCGCATTGGTTTGCGAAGCCTTGCTAAGCTTTGGACTAATTGCTACCTTTTGGACCTTGTTACTCTAAGCCTTTTGGATACTCTTTTGGACACTCTTTTATACTGGACTATATTCGTAAGCTGTTTTTATACTCAATAAAGTAGTTAGCCTCTAGTAGTACGTCTCCGTGTGTGTGTTTAAGGGGCCGGTAAGTCCGTGATTGTGACAGCCATGGGTGAAGCAGACTGCGCTACCATTTCTATTTTAAAAAAGTCTTTGCAGTGATTCAGAACCCTGTAAGTTTCATTTATCCCCAGAAAATAGCAAAGCAATGGCTGTGACTGTAGACCATGAGTAACAATGCTGTAGCGCCATCAATTCTCATTTTAGAAGAGTTTCCTATCTCTTGTCTAGCAGCAGATCTTTCACCTTGTGACCGAACCCTGATGTTCAGACAACAATTTATAGCAAGAGTTCATATTTGTCATGAATTAAAATATGTCAAATACCATATAAAGCTATTTCCCTGTTGTATTTCTGCAAGCCCAATGGTGTCATTCCACTATTAACTGTAGACCGAGCGTGTAGGAGATAAATGAAGTTTATATTTAAAGTCCCATTCTACTTTTATTCTTTTTTATACGGCATCTCGGGATGAAATCTCACCTTGGATCCAACTTTCTGAACAGTTAGTAACGTTGTGATGCCTCTCCTCTGATCAATGGCATCATTAATAGAAGAGCCACCAAGTTCTTCTCCAGAAGGTCATTTGTATGGTTGAACAGCCAGGATATTACCCGAGATGGAAGGATGTCTCTCTGGAGAACTTAAATGGCCTTGTGAAAAATGCTGCCTGCCAGAGGTAAGTTCTGAGATCCTCTGGGAAAGACTGTCAGGTGAGAGACCGGCCTCTCCTTGGCAGTTCCTCCTCCTATTTCCCTTCCTTGTTCAGTCTCTTCAGCCCATCATTCTAACCAGCCATAAAAAAACAGTGCAAAGCCAGCTTGGAGAGGGTTCTGCCCGAGACTGATTAGTTTCCTTATTAAGATTTCCATTCTGACCCTGTTCCTTCTGACATTTGTTACTCTTGACAACCTCTGTTGACATGGCAATAATTAACCAGCTGAGATAAAGTCAATAAAGGTTCTACACTTTTGGTTCTTTAGTTAACTCCTTAGTTATCATTGTCCCTAGGCATTTCCCGTAGAGCAGTGTTTCCCAACCAGTGTGCCGGGGCACACTAGTGTGCCGTGGGAAATTGGAACCTCCAGAAGGGGAGGGGGAAGAGTCTAGTGTGTTGAAGTATAAAAACCCTAAGAAACCTACCTCGATAAAGGCACAAAATTACAACCACCCCCCTCCCCACCCGTTGTCTACTTGGTCTCTCCCTCTCCATGCGTTGGGAAGGCCCGCCTCCCTTTCCCCAAGTAGAGACCTCCTCTTGCCTCCTGGGGGTTCTGTCTGGGAAGTTTGGCCCAGTTCTATCATTGGTGGGGTTCAGAATGCTCTTTGATTGTAAGGGAACTATAAATCCCACCAACTACAACTCCCAAATGTCAAGGTCTATTTTTCCCCAAACTCCATCTGTGTTCACATTTGGGCATATTGAGTATTCATGCCAAGTTTGGTCCTGATCCAACATTGTTTGAGTCCACAGTGCTCTCTGGATATAGGTGAACTACAACTCCAAAACTCAAGGTCAATGCCCACCAAACTCTTATAGTATTTTCTCTTGGTGATGGGAGTTCTGTGTGGGAAGTTTGTGTCTTTCTGCCATTCCTGCCCGGATATCTATGTTGAGTTCAGTAAAACAGGCCCAGGTTTCACACTGAGTGTATAAATACATTTAAAAACATATTAACTATACGTATTACTGTGTTAGAGTGTCATTTTGTGTCACTTTGGTTGGTGGTGTGCCCCAGGACTTTGCAAATGTAAAAGGTGTGCCACGGCTCAAAAAAGGTTGGGAAGCACTGCGATGTAGAGCTGTGTGTATCAGATACAGAAGTTAATGGGTTGTTTGTTTCACAGAGAACACTAATGGTTAGAGTAATTTTAACCCTAAACATACCAGAATAAATAATTTAATTTCAAGAATGTTTTGGGGGGGGGGTACATACAGAGTTGAATAAATTCAAGCGCTTATAATGCAGTCCAGGTTGCACAGTTAAGCCCTTTTCTCACAGTAAAAGAATGCCATAGTCAAAATAGGCAGCATTTTTATCACTAAATGGATTAGTTAGTTAGTTAGTTAGATTAATGTTCAACCTTGGGGGATTTTGTTTCTGTGATGTAAAAATTCTTAAATTATATGTATTCTATAGGAAGCTTCCAAGTCTGGATGCTCATCTGTCCTATATAATGCAGTTTGAACTCGAGCAAGTAGCAGTAGATAATCCACACTGCCCTGTGTTGCACGTGGGTGAAAGACAGTTGAAAGTGCATCAATCAAAGGTGGGGGAAGGTCGAGAGGAGCCTCCAAACGCCCACCAGTGAGCCACAAATGTAAAGCGCATTGTGGAAACCTACTGCCCCAAAGCGTTGATCCAGAAGCTCAAGCTGGTGCAGAACGTGGCAGCCCGGCTCCTCACCGGGCGCTCGGTGAGCGTTGACATCACGCCCATTCTGCGCGAACTGCACCGGTAGAATGCCGGATCACCTTCAAAGTGCTGGTTCTAACTTTCAAGGCCTTACATGGTCTGGGGCCAGTGTACCTGCGGGACCGCCTCATGCCGTATTATCCCACCAGATCGTTGCATTCCGAGGACCAGAATCTTTTGGTCATCCCCCCAAAGTGTTATTGCCTGATGGCAACTCGCCGGCGGGCCTTCTCAATAGTGGCTCCAACGCTCTGGAACCTGCTGCCGGCAGACGTCCGCGCCGTGCAGGATATTCTTCAATTTCGGAAAGCATTAAAGACCTTGCTCTTCCAGCAGGCGTTTGGAGCCAGATGAAATGTTGCGCGTTGCTCCAAGACACCGGGTGAAGTTATCCGATACTGAGGTTGTTCCAGGTTCTAGTTTTAGGAGAAGCTGGGTGTCATCAGCGTATTGGAAACATTCTTATATTTTTTCCAATGGTGTTCAGCAGAGACATCCTGTGATAATGCAGCATGTCTCATTAAGAGCCACATCCACTGTTTTAATGTGGTGAGATGTATTCCATACTGGGCATGCGTACTCATCAGCAGAATAACAAAGCACAAGGGCAGATGTCTTCACTGTATCTGGTTGCGATTCCCAAGTTGGGCCAGTTAGCTTTTGTATGATATTATTTCTGGCACCCACTTTTTTATTGATAGTTATGCAGCCAGGGCATGGTCCTGAGTGGCTCCCAGGTATATTGGTGTGCTGCAATGCTTCAGTGGGACTCCTTCTCAGGTAATCCTCAGAGATTGAGGTGATTGTCTGTTCTCAAAATGAAAAGCATACACCTGAGTTTTAGATGGGTTAAGAATCAGCTGGTTTCCCCGTAATAGGCAATAAGACCACCTAAAGTTTCAGAGATCATGTCCCAGTGGACACGTGAAGAAATCCTAAGTCAAGCCTTCTCACTATATGGGCTGACGGTTGGCTGCCAACTCCAACCCGGGGTTCGAACTTGCAACCTTTCGGCTGATAGATCTTTCAGCTGCTGATGATTTAACAGCTGTGCTCAACCTCCGGCCCTCTTTTACCTGCCCGGCCCACCCTTGTATCCCACTACCGTCCCTCCTCCTCTGCCTCTCAGATCTCGCTTCTGAGGACTGCAGTGAAGTGGTGCGGGTGTGCATGTGCGAGGTCTGAGAGGCAGAGAAGGAGGTACACTAATAGGAAAATTACCATATTGAAATCAAATCTGATGCTTTAAAAAAATTATTTGGTCTGCTTTGGAAGGGGATAGTCTTATATGGTGAGTATATCCCAAACTATATTTTAATTGGAAAAGTTGGGGGTCGTCTTATATGCCCAGTCGTCTTATATGCCAGAAAATACGGTAGTTCACTGGTAAGTTTATGTTGGTTAAAATGGTTCTTCATTCTTTCATTTTGCACTACAAATGAGATATGTGCAGTGTGCATAGGAATTTGCTCATGTTTCCCCCCCCAATTAGTTCACACAAACACTCTCCATCCATCTGCCACTGGCCTGACCTGTCTGTCACATTTGGAAATGTAATGTGTCAAAACGTTTGCCAATTCCACACAAACAAACACACACACACACACACCAGACACCTCTTGGAGCTCCATGAGAAACTTTTGCTTCAAAAAGTGCCCTGTAGCTGAAAAAGTTTGAGAAGCCCTGGTCTAAGGGATATCAATGAAGGGAGATACCCTTTGTTTTCTTGTCCATGTGGGGACATTAGCAAGAGAAAAGAAGTTCTACCTTGAGATCCGGCCTGCTCCGTCTTATGCCAAGCGAACAGACCCCTGCTTAGACAGCGAACATTGACTTTGCCAAGAAGTTCCTGTTCTGTGACATCTGGAAAAGCTTTTGGATGCTATATACATAAAGCTTGCCAATTGTAGTTGGTAGGACTGTGCAAAAGTTCATAAGCAGGTCTCTTACATCGTATTTTGTTAAATTCTGATTTATTCCCCCCCCCCCCCAGCCACCTACATCAAACACAAACTAATCAAAACCCCTACCTCTGAGTTTTTGTAAATATGTTTGTTTATTCCGTATGTCATCTCCCCCCCCCTCCCGTCTGCCTCCCTTACCCTCCTTGTGCTCTTGCGGTGGCAGCAGGGCTGTTCTCCCTCCTCCCCTCTCTCCCGTTCTCTCTCCCATTCTCCACCGGGCTCATAGTGAACCACTCGCCTGGTGGAGGAGAAGGCTCAAGTGAGAGCTGCAAACAGGCCCTGCCGAAGCCACCCCCCCCCTTGCTCTGGGCCTGGGGTGAGCTGCATGCCTGATGGGGAAGGCCTTCAGTCTTCAGCTGGGCACCAGGCACTTGACTTGCCATGAGGGGAGGCCAACAGAGAGTGGGAGTGGGAGTGGGAGTGGGAGAGGGGGAGGGAGAGGGAGGGGGAGGGGGGGAGGGAGGGGGGGAGAGGGAGAGGGGAGGAGGGAGACCTTCTCTTCTGCCAGGTGCAGGACAGAGCCTGCTCAAGTAAGGCCAGATGCCAGAAAGGCCTCCTCTCCTGTCAGGTGTGCAGCTCTCCCTCGGCCCAGCACAGAGCAAGGCCTGCTCACATAGGTCCAGGCAGCGGGAAGAAAAGTGCCGCCCCAAGCCCTATGGGGCCTCCTCCTCTTCCAGGTATAACTTCGCTCTTGTAGGTTTCTTACTAATGAAAGAAAAAAAATAAACCAATTTCTCATTACTTTGTATTCTAATACTTTGTATTCTAATACTGTTGCACCTTAGACCTGAAGGATCCCTCAGTAAACCACTTGAGACCAGCCGTGGTTAAATGCTTTATTTAGAATAAGTGAAAAGAAGTAAAGAGATAGAAATATAGTCCAGTGATGCGCTTAGCATCCAGTATTGCAATGCAATAGTCCAAGGAGAAAAATAAGTTCAATAAAGGAAGGAATAGTCTCGACGCGCCAATGGGCTAAATCCTGGATAAGCCTCTGGCAACAAAGGCTTGGCAAATACTTGAGTACGAGGGCTTGGAGGCCCACCGGCCTGGGCTGGAACGAGAGTAGGTGGAACTTGACGAGGAAAGCTGAACGTTGGCGAGAGATGCCTAGAGCCAACGGGGAGCAGCTTAAATAGGTTTTTCTTGGTTTCTTCCTTGAAGACGCACACTGCGTCGTAACTGTTTCCCATGGATAGTCTGTGGGCCTGGCCCTCCCTTGCGCTCCGAGAAGGGAAGGAATGCCTGCTCATTAGTAGCTGCACCTGGGAGCTTGGGGGTCATACGGATTTTGTTAAAACAACTGAAGCAGGTTTTTTTGGGTTGTGCACACCCCTAGTAGTTAGTCCAAATATGGAAGTATGTACCTTCATTGAATGTAAAAACCTCAGAGAATTAAGCCCCAGACCACGGTCCTCTTGTTCAGGTTTTCCCTGTGGCAGAAAAAACCAGTATCTTGGTTTCCAAGTTCTTTTCCTTCCAAGACTAACTTCCCCTTCTTATCGCTCAGCCTCATTTAATGTTTGCATCTCCCTCTTCTTTTATTTCCTCTTAACACCCCCATCTCTAGCCAATCAGTGGTTTCATATTTGCCACTTCCAACTCAATTTTACTTACTAAGCATATATTTAACCTCTAAGCATTTAACCTTTTCCTGAAGCTCAAAAGTGTTTAGGGAGAAAAAAAATGCTTATTTTACAAAACTCTATAAACAAAGAGATAAACAAAACGGATGGCGTTGCTGCTTGTTCACAACACTTCACAATGATTTTACAATTCAAACTCATTTACATAAGGGAGTCTAATGAGCATGAATTACAGAGCTCTGGTAAAACAGGAATGTGGAGTGCATTCTTATCAAAACCACACTGTGTGTGGTATCCCAGCCTAGCCTGGTGCTCCTGCCTAGTGGTCAGAGACAGCCCCCGGGGGTCCCAGCTGCCCCGGACCAAGGGGAAGATGGGTGGCCAGATGGGTACGGGTCTGAAGAGGAAGACTTAGAATGGGACAATGGCTGGCTTCAGGGTTATGACACTATAGGAGAGGATTTTGATGACTCCATCTGAACTGGAGGATGGGAGAGCTCTTGACCTTGATTCCCACGAAAGATTCTTCACTCCCTTGCCTGATGAGCAGGATGAAGATTGGGATGTGAGGGAGGATTCACTTTCCCAAGAGCAGAGCTCGCCACCTGGGCCCGCTAACGAGAAGGAATTTGACAGGAGGGCCAGTATCCGTTCTTCCAGGAGAGATTGGGGTGTGAAAAGGGGGGTGCGTTGGACGCACAATAATTAGTTTCCTTTATTAGTTTGTGCCCAGGCTGTCCTAGCCAGACGCAAAGCTACGTTTGGTACAGAAGGACTTTAGCCAAGTTTCCCTGTTCTTGGAGGCCGTAGGAGCAGCTGGTTTCAAGTTCCCGCAAGGGCGGGTTGCCTTGTCCTTTGGACTCTTGGACTCTCTTGGTGTCAAGCGTTTTGGAGTTACTCTTCAAGTACTTTTGGACTATTTTGCAGCTGTTTTGATTGCTTCATTTTACTCTTTGGACTATTCTTTATTCCTTATTCTAAATAAAATATATATTCAGTGCATCTGCCTGGTGTGTGTGATCTAGGGGGAACTGCCAGTGGTTTGAGGTGCAACACTGTGTTGGTTCTAGTGGCCACTGATGGCTTTCCTTGTCTGAAAACCTGTGGTGGATCTATTATGCCTTTAAGTCCAGAGCTCTGAATCTTTTTAGACCACTCCTGTAGGACTGATCATCATGAGTAGCCCATAGCCATGGAAGCCAGTAGCTGCTCATGTCTGCCTGAAAACCATAACATTAAGACTAGGGTCAGACAGCTTCTCAACCATTTCACCAAGTAACCTGTACTCAATCTCAGTATCATCTTTGAATATTTATTTATTTATTTATATATTTATTCAATTTTATATACCGCTCCTCCCTGCAGGCATGTGCAAGGGTGACACACCTCGCACCAAGAACAATAACACAGACACAAGTGGTTGGATGAAAATGGCCACAACTCATTTATTGAAAACAGGAACAAAGGGTTGGCGGCCACGCATGGGTCCTGGATCAGGGTCGTACAGCCCCCACAAATGTCCAAAGGCGTTTGCAAGCCTGGGGTGCGAGCGGCCCAATGCCTGTCCACGGAAACTCGGTACCCCAGGGGGCCTGGGCATCATCCCCCTAACAACCAAGGGGCGATAAGCCAGCCTGATCCAGGGGCCACGCCACACTCCAAACACTGAGTTGTGACAAAGAACAATATAGCGCATCACCCTGAACAATGCAACCATGACATGGAGAATGAACAAAATGGACACCAACAAGCATTGCAATAAGAAGGGAGGGTGGGAGGAAAAAACAGCTGGCCCCCACGTGCAGCCTTGGCAGCCCCGGGCGGCCTTAAATAGGCTGCCCAGGTGGAAGTGCAGGCCAGTCGGCGCAAAGAAGGGGGCGGGGCGGAGCCCGCCCCAACATTGGCCGGCTGGCGTTTGTGGTGGGAAACCTCCCGCTACCCCAGGGGCTTCTGGGAAGAAGCCCTTTCATCCCTCCACAAAATAGCGGCGAGGGCAACCCTGCCCCGCAACCCGCTCGGCCGGTAAGTCGGCCAAGCCCATAAATGGTTCCATTCACACAACAATTCGTATCCATGCAACCCAGTGACCCCCCTCCATTTTACATTCAAGGGAGTAATGCCAAGTTGACATTATTTGTGACCCACCAGCTATGGTGGGCGGTCTGCCCCATGCTACACACAGAGATACTCAGAGACACTTATCTAGGCTTAGGCTGCTATTTCCATTTGCTTCCCACAATGTCTAGCAGCTCTGGCACCTGCGACTTCAAATTTCATCTAAGAGAGCTGAAAAGAGCACATTTTAACACGGAGTGATTATTTTACATCTAAAGCCCACTTTGGCCTCTTAGGACAAAACAGAAGACCTAACTTTCCTGAGCTTTGCAGAAAATAACTAGTACAGTACACATTGCTACCTCAGTACACAAGTAGAATAGAGTTTAATCTAGCCTTTTTCAGCAGTAGGAAATAATTAGATATCCACAGAGAAGTAGCGGAGTGTGGCTGTGTTGCTGAACAGAAATTTCACTAATTCCCCTTTCTTCTTATACTTAATACGATTTCAGATTCATGTAATTATTCTTGGACAAGGTTCTGTGGTTCAGAGTGGATCTGATTATTGGAAACTCAGACTCCCAGGCGCACCAAAGCAATAACTGATTACAGGCCGTCACCCTGTGTGTTGCGCTTCCTCCTGCAAAAAGGCCACAAAGGCCCCGCTTTAATTAAACAAACTCCGTCTTATTAATGAAGAACGTATATAGTATCCATCAAAAAGAGCCCCCAGATAGTCAAGAAACTTATGAGCCATTACTTTCCCCTCTTGCACTAAATGCAACACCACCAAACCCTCACATACTATGATGTGACACTTGAGGGCAAAAGGACGCATTGTGTTATAGAGAGATACATCTAATAGTGTTGACTAGTAAAGGGACCCCAGTGTGGGAATTATACATGTATGCCACTACTGAAAAAGTTGGAGTATAGGAAAAGTATCATTATTGTAACATTATTATTATTATTATCATCTTCAGAGCCTAGGCTGAGTGCAGCTTAGTCCATGCTATGAGCAAATGGTCCTCTTCTGCCTTCCGGGTCAAAAGGGGCTTTCACAGGATGGACGTTGCAAGCTATGACCCTGAAGGTAGAGAAGAGAGCCTTCCCGCATGCAGGGTGACCCAGGATCTCTATCGTAATGAGTGCTAGGCTCAGAAATAGTGAACCAAAACAGGATTTATTGAACACAACCAGTAAAAAGGGCTGGTGGCACAAAATGCTTGAGTTGGTTGCAAAGAGTCCTTTAAACAAAGGGAAAGTGTTCGTTTGCCTCATGCAAAGCGAAGGTACCTCTTTTGGATCCCAGGTGTCCTGTTCCTCTCTGGTCTTTGTAGGCCCACGAAGTCCTGTAAAACCCCCAAAATCCACAGTCTCTGTTGAGGACGGGCCTCCTGTGCACTGCAGCTTGCTTGAGAGGGCAGGTAGACGCGGCAGGTGAACTAAGAACGCTGTGTCCAAGCAAGCTTAGGTTCCGGCCTTGCTTCGTCCGTTGTTTCTCTGGAATGAGGGCAGAGGCAGGCCCGGATTACCCATAAGGCCACCCTAGGCCATGGCCTAGGTTGGCACCTTTGGGGGGCCAGCAAGTTTGGATCCCCCCCCCAAAAGTAAAAAAAATTCAAAAGAATTCAAAAAAAATATCAATTTTTTTAAAGGGCACATGGGCGCGGTGGCGTAAGCGCCATCCACGGCCGCCCCCTCCTTTGCTCTGCTCCCCTCGGCTCTGCCTCCGCCCTCGGCTTCACCCCACCCCCAGCTCCGCCCCCGCCTCCTTGCCGGCACGAGGAGGAGGAAGGAAAGCCCCACCCCTGGAGCCGATGCGGGGCCTCCCCACGACTCCTCCCTCCTAAAGCCGTGATTTCGGCCGCTTCTCAGGCCGGCATAGTGGCTTTAGGAGGGAGGGAGGTAGGAGCCGGCGAGGAGGTGGGGGCGGAGCCGGGGGTGGAGCAGGGGTGGGGTGGGGAGAGGCCGGGGGAGGGGCAAAGCCAGGGGTGGGGCGGAGCTGGGGGCAGGGCTGGGGCAGAGTGGGGAGGAGGTGATAGTGGGGAGGAGGTGAGAGTGGGGCAGAGCCAGGGGCAGAGCCTTTGGCCTAGGGTGCCAAAAGGGCCTGATCCAGGCCTGGGCGGAGGGGTCGTCCGGCCCCTTAATAGACTCTGGAAAAGGGTGGAGTTGTCTTATATATTAACAGTTCATATAAGAGCAGTTCACATAAGATCTTATATCATTTGTCTAAAACACGTTGAACATCATATATATATCTACCTACCTACCTACCTATGTCTTTTTGTATGTACCAGGTCCCAGAGAAGTACATCTTGATAGTGCGAGACGCAGGGCCTTTTCTGCTCCTGTTCTATGGAACTCTCTGCCCCTTACCTGAGAGCCATGCGCCATCTGCGATCCTTTGCGCAGGCACTTCAGACCTGGCTTTTAAACAGAACTTTTGTGTTATAATTCTGATTTGAATACATGTCTGTTTTAATGCTGTATCTTTATGTAAATCGCCCGGAGCATCTGGGATGGAGGGTGATTAACAAATATTAAATTGAATGAATGAATATCAGGTATTTATCTCTGCAAATAATCAGCATACAATTAATGCATATATATAGAATATCTCTATCTATCTCTCTTCTAAATATAGCCATCCTGAGTCCTTCCCTTGAGGCCGAGAAAGGACGGGGTATACATGTTCCAAATAAATAAATAAATAGAAAAGACGATTTCTCTTCCTTTCTCTCCAACTTTTGAAGAGTATATTTACCATGAAGGAAACAGCACCAGCAATCTGGAAGACAGTCACATTCAGACAATAGCACTTCTTTTCCTCGGAGAATGTGCAAATAGCCTATTTTTCCCCCAGGAGCTAGCTTTCCCACTATTCCCAACTTCTATTTATCTAATCAGAGACAGATCTGTCTGAATATGTGTATGTGATTTCAAGCCATGTGTCAATTTATGACAACCCTATGAATTGCATACAGTTTTCTTATGGATTAATAAATGTTATTATTCAAAATAATCTTCCCCTCCAATGGGAAGTGAGATTTTTATGAGGCAATTTAATGGACTAAGCAACTGAGAGTGCCTCTCACCCTGGCTGGCGGCAGGATGGCATCAAGCGGCCTCCGATTGCAGAAGGCAACAAACACGAATAACTTATCACTCCAATACCATATGTTGTAGTCAAACCATTTGCTTCATATTTCTGCATTAGTCTATATTATTTTCTCCCTTTATCCTTTGGTTTTAATTAGGTAGCTTCATACTTGTAAACTGACCTTTGTTGCAACTATCCAGCATTTTACTCTATAGGGAAAAATCTAATTCTTTAATATCCAGAATGCAGGGCCTTGATTCTTTGTGAAATATAAACCATATTCACCCTTAGCCAGTCATTGTATATAACTAGAGGGAGAGAACACAAAGAATGACTGAGCACAGCTGAATCTAGATACATAATAATTACATGAAAATAATCATTATTTAGTACGCGACATTTTCCTCCTTTTGAAAAAGACAGAAACAAAATTAGAGCGTAAGGATCAATATAGGTTTTCTTTGATGTTTGGAAACTACATCTGCAATGCACAGTGTGGCATTTGGTCCCCCCCCCCCCCTACATGCTTTTAAACAGTTTCAGGAACTCATTTTGCACAAATAATATGAAAAGTGCCCCTTAATAGCAGCGTAATATCTCCTTATTCATAGTTAATTATGAAGAATGGGGGGGGGGGGGTTCAAAAAAGGATGGGAATCTGTAGTAGTCCAAGCTTGAATGCTACTGTTCAAAAGCAATTAGTCATTGTTACAGTTCTAAGATGCCCCCTGTTAAGAAAGAACAGACTTTTCTGCATATAATTTCCGACATTTTGTCGAAAACAAAACAAAAAGCCATGTTTCTGCGCTGAAATGTTAGAATGTGAAAATATAAACAAAGAGTACCCAGTAGAAGTGGTTGATCCATGAAAAGTCTGATTCTAAACTCGTTGGGGGGGATTTCCATTGTTGGGTTGTTATAGAAATTAATCCAAAATATTTAAAATAATGTCTGTAATTGAAATGTAATTAATAACGAATTTCTTTATTATTACATTATTTGTTCCAAGCATGCGTGACAGAGGAGGGTGCCAGGCTGCACCTTCCACCCTCCTCTCGCCATTCTCCCGGTGTTGCAACCTAGACCTGGAGGATCCCTCAGTAAACCACCACGAAGCAGCTGTGATTAAATGCTTCATTTAGAATAGGTAGAAAAAGGAAAGAGATAAATCTATAGTCCACTGATGCTCCCACCATCTAAGTATTGCAAGGCAATAGTCCCAACAGAGTTCAAAGATCCACTAAGTGAAGCAATAGTCTTGAAACCCCAATGGGCTAAAATCCGGGATAAGTCCTTGGCAAACGATGGCTTGGCTGGATACTTGAGTACCGTGTCGAGGAGGCTCTGCAGCCTGGTCCTGAACTTGGGTTCCGTGGAGCTTGGCAATGGAAGCTTAACGTTGGTGCGAGATCCCGAGCACCAACAGGAACCAACTTAAATAGGTCCCCCATTATTTTGGCCTCGGAGGCTTTGACTACGGCGCAACTCTTTCTCAGGAGCGGTTTGTGGGCCTGACTTTCCCAAGCCTCCCGAGGAAGGGAAATATGTCAGCTCGTTAGCGGCTGAACCTGGAGAAGAGGGGGGACACGAGGCTTTGCCTTTCCAGCGTTCCTTATCAGTTTGGGAAGAAAGAAGGCTGCGTCTGGCCTTGACCGCTGGCTGAAGTGGAGGCCTCTGCAAAGGTTTTCTCTCAAGCCTGGCTGGCGCCTGGGAGTTAGCATGGCTTCTATCTGGCTGGGCTATGGAGTCAGGCTGGGGCATGACACCCGGTTTATTTCCACGCGCGTCCCCCTCCTTTCCTTGGGAGTAAACCGGGACCCATGTCCTAGTGTATTCCCATGCAGAGGAGGAGGTGGTGGCTCGCCTCCCCACTGCTCTCCCTGCTTGGTCAGCTGGCGAGAGGAGAAAGGCGGGTGCTGCTGCCCTCCAGTCTCCTCTTGCATGTTGAGAACCGAGGAGGGAAAAAATGACCGAATAACGTGACCTTTAGAAAAAATGGCGACTCCGGGTTTGGTTTTGAAACTTCTCTTCCGGGTTGGACCCTGAGGGTCGCTATATGGTAGAAATAATTTCAAATATGAAAAATGACGGATTTCAAAGTATTTTAAACCGGAGATATCCACCCCTAGTACCCAGCTAAACCTTGATTAAATATACCTGCAACTTGTTAAACAGGGATCTACTAGTTCTATTTCTCTTAGGTAAAGTTACTTTATTCTGTTTTGTGTCACTTTGTGTATAGCTGAAATAATTGGTTCTGCAAATGAAAAGCTCCACAAATCATTCGGTTTATTTGTAGTACAACCTCGGAAACAAACTTGAAATGTGTGGCTTAACTGAAATTCATAGTACTAGGTAAACATAAAATGTGAATGACTCTTCCGGGTACATTCCTATGTACGTCTCTCCACTATGCTAGCCTGTTTCATATTCGGGTGATGCCCCTAGCCCCTTGGAAGGCAGGCGTTTGCATTTGGGGGAAACAAAGAGGGGCTATGTGTTATTTGTCAAAGCATAAACTCAAAAGGATTGATAATTCACGGCGTTTCCCCCTTGACGGCATCGACTGAAACATGCACTGAGGAAGGAAACAGCGAGCGAGTGCTGAGGGCCGTGTTTTGAATCCCAATTTTACTTTAAGCAGCAAATCTCAAATTAACAAGACCTGGTTAATCTTTAATGCGCTGCGTCAGACAAAGGGCCGTTTCCTTGACTGAGAATTTAAACAGGGAAGAAAAGGGGAACGCCGCTCTTCTGAGAACGTGCCACAAACACCTCCGTTGGGTTTTTTCACCCTCCGTTCCTTCCTGACTCTACTTTCAGGTGCTAAAAAAGCTCCAAAATTTCTTGGTAAAATAATTAATTAAATAATCAGCAAGAACTTTGGTTGGTTGATTCTGGAGGCATGCCTTGCAGATCTCAATGCCTGCTTGTTGGTTGTCCATCTTAGAGTTGGCAGTGGGCTATATCTCTTCCCTATGTGATTTGCATCTTGAAAGGATTAATGAACACCTCAAGGGAGAAGTCCCAGTGAGATGGAAACTGAATGAGGACCAATGCCAGGCCACATCCCCAGGGTCTATGCATAGTAATCAGCTCACAACGTTATTGGTGTGCAGAACGTAAAGAGCTGGATCCTGCTGAGTTCAGAGAGTAGTTCCACAAAAGGACTTTCAGCTGAGTCGGCTCCCATAGGGATGGGACCCTTCTTGCCACTTCCAGCAGCATCAGAGGAGGGCTCCCTGCCCTCGGTTGCAGGCTCACTTTCCTCCATAGAAGGTCCATACCTGTTTAAAGTGGTAGATTACCTATTCTCAGTTGCAAGGAGGGGCTGCTGCACAAGGAAGCCACCCAACCTGCACTGTGTGGAATGAGGGAGGATCGCCTGGGACGGGGGAGAGGATTTATTTATTTATTTATTGTTTCGGCTTGATAGACTGCCCTATCCGAAGCTCAGGGCGGTTTACAGCACACAAAGCATAACCAATTAAAACACATAAAAATGTGACATCATAAAACAGTTAAAACAGTCAAAACAGTTTTAAAAAGCCCCCCCAACAATAAAACCACAGTGAATTGAGCACATAGCACCAATGACAATAGTGGCAGCGACGCGGCAGGGTGGCAAATTGTAACAGGTACCAATCAGGGGCCAAATGCCTGCCTGAACAACCAGGTCTTACAGGACCTGCGGAAGGTCATTAGGTCCCGCAGTGCTCGCGTCTCTGCTGGCAGTGAGTTCCATAAGGCTGGCGCGTCCACTGAAAATGCCCTCTGTCGCGTGCTGGATAGCCTGCATGTCTTCATACCAGGGATCTTCAACATGTTGAGCCCCTCGGAGCGTAGTGATCTACTGGGTACATATAGGGTAAGCCGCTCCCTCAGGTACACTGGCCCCAAACCACATAAGGCCTTGAAAGTTAGAACTAACACTTTGAAGTAGACCCGAAATTCGATTGGCAGCCAGTGCAGTTCGCGCAGGAGTGGTGTTACACGAGCCGTTCTTGTGGCTCCTAAGAGCAGGCGGGCTGCCGCGTTCTACACCAGTTTGAGTTTCCGGATTGACAACAAAGGTAGGCCAATGTACAGCACATTACAGTAATCGAGCCTCAAGATGACCGTGGCTTGGATCACCGTGGCCAGGTCGCAGCGGGAGACGTAGGGAGCCAGGCGTTTTGCCTGCCGCAGGTGGTAAAACGCTGTCTTGCAGGCACACGCAATCTGCGCCTCCATAGACAGCTGAGAGTCCAAGTGGATCCCCAAGCTCTTGACTGAAGACTGCGGGCATAGTGCCATGCCGTCAAATGTCGGCAGCTGGATCTCCCCTCCCCCCCTCCCCCCGGGCCTCTTCCACTTTAGAGACAAAGTTGTGAAGTGGTTGCAGGCACCTGTATCCGCTAGGTTGTGGATTGCTGGTTGTATGACTTATACAGTAATAATACACACTTTATTTATATTCCGCTCTTCTCACCTCAAAGGGGACACAGAGCGGATTGCAGGTACACATACTTAGCAGACAATCCCTGCCGTTTCCACATACACACATATAAACAAACAGAGGCAAACTCTGGCCACCAGGGGGAGCTGACGCACTCCTCATCTCTCAGCATTCCCAGCGTCCCTTGTTGTTCCTTCCGCATTCCTCAGCGTTACTGGAGTTCTTTAATGGCCTCATAATTCAGTCAAAATTTGCCTCCCCCACTTAATGTGGTACCTTTATCTCCTATTTGACAGATGCAACTGTCTTTTGGGCTGCAAAGGTCAACAGCAGGCTACACTTAAAGGTCGAGCACCCACCTCAACCCGGGCAGGCCTTGAACTCATGACCTACTGGTCAGAGAGATCTTATGCAGCTGACACTTAGCCAGCTGTGCCACATTCCCAGTAAAGCAATAAAAATCAAAACTTTAAAACTAAGTCATACAACTATGAAAACTAAAACTAAGCTAAATTATAAAACACTAAAATAACAAAATGCTGCAGCAAAAACGACTCACAACACCAATGCAAGAAGACTCCCTAACACATAAGCCCTTTCCATACATTAAAGACTCTCCATCTGGAGTGTGGTGCGGAGGCTCCTTCTTTAAGCAGAGGCTGGATGGCCATCTGTTCTTGGCAGAATGGGGTGATCTGAATGCAAATGTTTTATTTTCCTTGATTTTCTTGGCAGTTCATGTTCATTTTATTGTTTATGATTTGATCTGTTTTGTTATGTTCGCCGGCATGGAATGTTTGTCAGTGTGGTATTCCAGCCTAGTGGCGTGGGTCAGCCCCCGGGGGTCCCGGGGGTACCCAGACAAATGCCAGTGGGTCCAGGGCAAGGTGGGGCTGGGCTAGATGACCTGGGGCCCAGTGAAGAAGGCTGGCCGGATGGGTATGAATCATCTAACGAGAGCTTGCAATGGGATAATGACTGGCTGGAGAGATATCAAACAGAGAGTGAGCTCACAGAGGAAAGTATGGAGGAGGATTCCAACTCTGATTATGAACGACCCGGAGGGTTAGGTTCCCAGGAGCGGATAGCGACTCCCTTCCCAGATGAAGCGCTGGGAGAAGGGGAACGGGCTGAGTCCCATCCTGATAATGGTACAGCTGGTCCCGGTAAAGAGCAGGTGTTTGATAGAAGGTCTTCTATCAGAAATTCCAGGAGAAGATGGAGCTTGCGAAAGGGGGTGAGATGGGTACCCCGGGACTAGCTTCTATATTAGCCTCGATTTTTGGACTCTGAATTAGATCTGAAGCCACGTTTGGTTTGGTCCACGTCCTGCTGCCAAGTCTCCAGGGAACCGTTGGGAATGGTTCGGATTCAAGCCTTGTTTTGCCACAAGCTGTGGTTGCCTTTCCAGGGTCCCGTTTCGGTCGCCAGAGCGGCCTGCTTCAGGAGAACTTTGTTTTGCCTAAACGACTTTGCTCCAGTGGACTTAAGCCTTTAGGCCTGGAACTTTGATATTGCTTTTGATCTTCTACTCCATGGACTATTTACATCTATTCTTTGAACTACTCTATCTTTTATTCTAAATAAATTTATTGATTTTGCATCAGCCTGTGTTGTGTGCTTTAGGGGGGCCTCCCAGGTTCTGGGGTGCAACAGTCAGTTGTTTTGTTGTAAACCTCCCTGAGTCCCCCCGGGGAGATCGGATGGGATAAAAATATGGTTTTAAAAAAAAAAAAAAAACAACTTCAGTGTACCAGAGAACTTTCTACCCAGTAAAAACTGATTATACAGAACCAACAGGAAAACTTGCCAAGGGAAATGAAAAGGGCTTCAAGATTGAAGCAACACGATGGAGGGCAGTTACTGTCAGGAGAAGACCACACAAAAGGGAATCAGAGGCTCTCTGACTAAGCAATCACTTCCAACATATCCTTGGAAATAGCAGCCGTGAAGGTGAACAAACAGGAAATCGGAAACAAGACCAGTAACACGTCAAGAAAGAAAGGAAACAAGCCAAACAAGAAGAAACATGAAAAAAGAAAGAAAGAAAGATGCAAGTGTTTGGGGGCTCATTGTTCAGGGAAATAGAAGAACCTGTGTGACATTCTGCAAAACTGAATTTTGAAGGGCCTTGCCTCCCTGGGGCACGTATTTGGCATGCCACTGACAACTTGCCAGAACTCATCAAGAACACAGATTAATATTAATTTCTTATTCATATGGTTACCAACAATATTACTGAGAACAATTTGAGTAGATCATCTCTTTATAGTTTGAGGCAGGATGTTGAAAGGATTACAAACACAGAGAATATTTAAATCAGTGTTGCAAGTGATGGATGGAGGCCTGCACAGGGACAGGAAGACACTAAAGTGAATGGCTGGCCTTGCAAATGCTGTAAGTGGGAGAAGTTTGGTTTCTGGAACCGTGGCCTTCACTTCCTGGATATATTATTATTATTATTATTATTAATAATAATAATTTCAGCTTAATAGACCGCTCACTCCAAAGCTCAGAGCGGTTTACAGCAATAAAATACCAATAAAAACACATAACAACATTAAAACAGTGTTAAAACCAATCCCCCCACCACCACCACCCAGAAACTGCAGCAGGACAGTAGTGATGTAGTGGCAGTGATGCGGCATGGCAGGTTAAACGGGTGTCAGGGCCGAATGCCTGCCTAAACAGCCAGGTCTTAACAGCCTTGCAAAATGTCATCAAGTCCTGCAGGGCTCGCGTCTCTTCAGGCAACGAGTTCCATAGCGTTGGCGCGGCTACTGTGAATGCCCTCTGCCGTGTGCTGGCTAGCCTGTAGGTCTTTATGCCAGGCACTTCCAACAAGTTGAGCCCCTCTGAGCGCAGTGATCTTTTGGGCACGTAAGGGGTCAGCCGCTCCCTCAGGTACACTGGCCCCAAACCATATAAGGCCTTGAAAGTTAGAACTAACACCTTGAAGGTGACCTGGAATTCAACTGGGAGCCAGTGCAGTGCACGCAGGAGTGGGGTCACATGCGCAGATCTTACAGCTCCTGAGAGCAGGCGTGCTGCTGCGTTCTGCACTAGCTTGAGTTTCCGGATTGTCAACAAGGGCAGGCCAATGTACAGCGCATTACAGTAATCGAGCCTCGGGATGACCGTGGCTTAGATCACCGTAGATGACTACTGTATAGAGATGGGCTGTCATTTCTGATTAATTTTGCTCAACATGAGTGGATATAGAAAATAACAAAACCTTGTCAATTAGTTGAACTCCTCAAAGTTTGTTATAGTAGCCTTTTTTTACCCTTTGCCTACTGGAAAGTTCCATCAGCACGGCCAATGATGACAAATTCTAGAAAGGGAAGTCCCAAACATCCATGTGTAAGGAACTAGAGAAAAACTGCTTGTAATTGTTTACTTAGAGCAGGAGTAGATGGGCAGAAACTTTTTTCTTTGTTTATCTTCTTTCCATCCACATTCATCTAAATAAAAAGTAGATTTATTTATTTATTTAGAAGATATTTTATTTATTTGCAGCATTTTTACCCTGTCCTTCTCAACACGCCCCCCCCCCCGGGGGGGGGACTCAGAGCAGTAAGATAAGGAATCTATGTATAGAATGATGGGATACAAGTGGGAAAAGGAAAGGGCCTAGGAAAAGAAAAAAATCTAAAAGATAATTTATTTATTTATTCGTATTTGTTTGCCGCCCCTCCCAATGGCTCGGAGTGGCTTACAACATAATCATAGGAAACAACCAAAACATACCTAAAAATTTAAAACACAGTTAAGACAACTGATTAAAATATCACAATAGGCCGTACATTAAAGGAACGCTATGGCGACAGAAGATAGTGCAAGATGGCAATACACAAAGAAGAGCTGTAATTCACCCGGCCCCAAAAGCCTGCTGGAATAACAGAGTCTTGCATGCTTTCCAGAACGGAATGAGGCTCTGAATAGCGCGGACGTCGGCGGGCAATGCATTCCAAAGTACTGGAGCAGCGATCGAGAAAGCCCGGCGATGGGTTGCAGTCGGGCGATATGTCCTAGGACCAGGAATGACCAGGAGGTTTTGCTCTTCAGAGCGTAGGGATCTGGTGGGATAATGCGGGATGAGGCGGTCCCGCAGGTATACTGACCCCAGACCATGTAAGGCCTTAAAAGTCAAGGCTAACACTTTGAAGGTAATCCGGCATTCAACAGGAAGCCAGTGCAGTTTGCGCAGGATCAGCGTGATGTGACAACTCACTGAGACCCCAGCAAGGAGTCGGGCTGCCGCATTCTGCACCAGCTTAAGTTTCCGGATTACCGACAAAGGAAGGCCAATGTACAGAGTGTTACAGTAGTCCAGCCTCGAGATGACCGTGGCTTGGACCACTGTGGCCAGGTCATAATCAATGGGTTAAATAAAATAAAATAGAAATAGAAAAATACAAGAAATTAGAATGGAAAATAATAACGAAATGGTATAGAACAACAATTCAGCTGGCACATATGATTCAGGGGCTAAATCCCATTGTGGGAGTCGGGAGGCATGGTATTCACATCTATGGTGAGAGTGTGAAGAGATACAAACATTCTGGAATCAAATTCTAAACCAGTTTGAATTAAATACTAAAATAAAATTTGATATAAATGTGCAAATTTTGTTAACAGAGATATATGGTGATAGAAGAATTAAGGACCAAAACCAAGAATTAATGGTGATGATGTTTAGAGCAGCACACGCAGTAAGAGCTTGGGGTGGAAAGATAAAAAGAAATGGACACTTGAGAAATGGTATGAATATGTGTGGGACCAAATACAACTGGACATTATGGACATTATAAGAAGCAAAACAGCCATGGTCAGACAAACAGAAGCACATTAAAGAAATTTGAATTCCGCTTAACAGCAGATGGTGACAGGCTGTTAAACCAGATGATGAAAGCTGGAAGAAGAAAATGGATAGAATTGAAAGAAGTCTCATGTTATGGGAAGCAAAAGGATTGACTTGCCAGAGGGAAAGAGGGAGGGGTGGGTGTGGAGAGGGAGAAGGGAATGAAAAAGGAAAAAGTATGGTAATTATGGTTATGTATAATTTTTTAAAAAATAGAATAAATGAATAAATAACATCAGTTGCTTTTAGAATGCCACCCATAAATCCCCTGTTGTAATTCAGCCCTCGGCGTTGCCTGATAGTAGGGCTGCAGAAGACGCTGAGTCATCAGCGTCTGAGAGTAGTATGCAATTGGGAGGGGCTGATAGTACTCAAAATGCTGGAGCAAGCAGGAAAAGGAATACAAGCAATTCTAGCAGTGAAGGGTTGGAACAGAGGAAGAGAATTCGGCAGATACTTATGTCTCCCACGGATTCTGAATCCTTTGAGGGCTTTCACAGAGATGAGGAACTGGAGTCAGAAGAGAGTGATACTGAGCTATATTGGACCTTGGTACAGGAAGTTAGGGATGTGTGTAATGCTGACTCCAGTAGTGATACGTTTATGGGATTTGATAGTGACAAAGACTGGCCCTCTGAAACTTCTGGGAATGCCTGGGAAGCACTAAGTTTTGAGAGATGCTGGGGGGCCTGGAGAGACTCACAAAGAGTGTCAGCTGCAGAGAGGGAAGCAGCTGCATCGCCTGATCCAGGGGAGTGTTCTTCAGGCGAGTCTGATCTTTAGGGCTATAAAATGTGGGCTTGGGAAATGACTCCTTGCAGTGGGCAAGGAGTGTCTGGTGTCCTGTTATCCTGTTATCTTGGCATCCTGTTATCTTGGCATCCTGTTATCTTGCATCATGTTCCTGATCCAGTTTACTCATGAGTTAAGGGTTGTACTCTGCCACCTTTTGGGCTGTGATGCTGCTGCTGCAGTTGGGAAAGGTGGGGGGGGGGTTGGGTTTCAATGTTCTGCTTTCTGTCCAGCTACAGCCATTTGTTCCTAGTGGCGGAGTTTGATCTCTACTTGACCTTCTGTGAGTTTCAAGTTGCAAGACTGGTATTGTATTACAACGGAGGGAGGTTGACAATGTGATTTATGGGGATTACGATGTGTGTTGACCCTATACATTTAGCTCCTGTTGGACCTTGGATTGTCTCCTCGTTTCCTCCATCATTCTCCTGCCCTTGACTCTGGACTGGTTACTGACTACGCTTTTGGATCATCCCACAAAGGACGTCACAGAGGACGTCCTAAGTTTGTTTTGGATTCTCCTGCCGTGATTTTTTGGGGCTTTCCCTGGGTTTTGGTGGGTTTTTGCCGGTTAGGCTAGTCTTTTGTTAGTCCCATTCCCATTCCTTGTATAATAAAGCTCTTGTTACCCCCTTTTACATCTGGGCTTGGCTTTAATTGGCGTCTGCATCACGACATCCCCTGTGATCATTCAACACAAGCAAGGAAAATTTGTGATAAAAATTGGATTGCTTTTGCTCACCTGCTTTTCCGCAATGTGTGAGTTACACCCGCCACCCTTTCTCTACCCTTCCCTCACTATTTTTCCACAACAAATTCTCCCATATATTCACTTCTTAATTTCCATTTATATTTCATTTTCAAACATTTTATTCATTTACAGTTTTAAGAGAAACTGCAACTTAATATTCTTTTTAATGTTTTGCTAATTTCTTGTTGTTGTTTTATATTCTGCCACCTAATTGCAAATGTTTCTATAGAAGCTGACAGAGAGCACACGGAAAAAAAAGGTTAGGTAAGGATACAGCTTGATCCAGGCTGTCAGGGCAGAGTACGTACAACCTTACTCTGAATCTTGGAGGCACTTGTGCTTGAAAAAGAACTCAAAGAACACATAATGGCTTTTCTCCCGTGTGCACACGGATGACGCTTCTGAACTCACTGCCTTCCTCCTGTTTTCTTTTAAAACTGCCAATAAACCCACAATTATTTACTTAAGGCAACTTCGGCACCAAGTGAAAGAGTTGGGGGCTTTAACGTGGCTCACTTCAATGGTATAAAGCTGGCCAAGTCGGGTTTTACATATTTATATTTTCCACACCCCTCCCTTGCCTTTCATACAGTACTGGATTAATGTTTCTTTTGGTCGTGTTCACCCACAGGGCTTCTAATAATTTCGTTTCAATAAGGAGAGTGGCAAAGAAGAAGAGGAGAACGACCAAGTGCTGGAAGGAGTTAAACGCAAGGCAGGAAAGTAGGAATACTGAATAATGAGCACGGTGTCTGTGGCTTAGTTTACTGCTCTGTGGGTGAGATATATTGGCCAAATATAAGCATACAAATAAGGACATAAATGTTATACCTTTGAGTTGTTTAAATTAGAGATGGGTGGACCAATGTATTTCCTGTCCACGTTCATTTTTTAAAAAAATCTTTATTAAGTTCCAAGTTATATAAAGGAAAAGATACAATACAACGCCTCTCACGTGGTGTTACTGTCCTTCTACTTTGAGGTTCTCATTGAGAGGCTTACATACATGAAAAAGGGGAAATGGGCATAGAGTTAGGTTGGGGGAAGGGTGGGGGAGAGAGGGGGTGGGCAGTGGGAAGAAGGGGAAGGGGTAAAAGAGGTGCACATATTAAAAGCAAATAAGGCATAACGTATCGTTCATTTTCAACTTAGGTTTGTTTACATTTCCAGCTCTTCAATGGATACCTCCAATATTCCTAAAATAAGGGAAAACAAAAGTAAAAGATATTTTAAACTATTTGAATTATTATTATTATTATTACTATTATTATTCCATACTATTTTTTCTACTTCCCTCCGGGGTTTTTCTTTACATTTTTAAATCTATTTCTATGTTAAATTCCTTTTTACGATAGTTTATAAACCGCTCGTACTTATTTGGGTGTAGGGTTCCTTTATTTATGTTTTCTCTTAGTCTGTCCGTTAGTCTTTCCATCTGAATTGTGTCTATAATTTTTAAAATCCATTCCTCTTTATTCGTTCGTTTTGATGCCGGCTTTTGATACTGTTGACCGCAGGATCCTCCTGGGAGACCTTGCGGGAATGGGACTTGGAGACATTGTTTTACAGTGGCTTCAGGCCTTCCAGGAGGGTCATGCTCAGAACGTATTCTTGAGGGACACCTGCTCGGCCCCACAGCCTTTGTCCTGTGGGGTCTCCCAGGGCTCAAGATTGCCCCCCATGTTGTTTAACATCTACACCATGTCCAACAGACGGCCCACAGGCCGTACATGGCCTGCCAGCCCCTTGGATCCGGCCCCCCTACCCTCCTGCAATAAAAATAAAAATTTAAAAAAAATCCCGATTTTTTTAAAAAAAATTCCCCCAAAAATCCAGAAAAAAGTGTGCATGCACACGAAAAAGTGTGCATGCGCCAGGGCGGCAGAACCGGGAGAAATTCTGCCGCCCTGATGCTGTGGGAGGGGCCAAGGGGAGCCCCCCTTAGCTCCGCCCTTTCTCCTCCTGCATCAGCCAGGGCGGCAGAACTGGGAGAAATCACCCCCGCGATCGACCCCACCCCGCGAGCAACCATGCCCCCCGCGAGCGACCATGCCCCCCGCGAGTGACCACGCTCCCCACTGCGGCCCATCCCGCCACCTGATCAGTCACCGGAATTCCGGCCCTTGGGCTGGTAGAAGTTGGACAGCCCTGATCTACATGAAGCCACTGGGGGAGGTCAGCCAGAGGCTGTTCAGGTCCTGAACCAGTGTTTGGTGGCTGTGATGACCTGGATGAGGGCAAAATATTTGAAATTGAATCCAGACAAGGCAGAGGTATTCCTGATCAGCTGAAAGGCCGAAGAGGGTATAAGGTTACAGCCTGTGCAGGATGGGGTTACACTCCCCTGAAGGCAAAGGTCCACAGCTTGGTGCTTCTCCTATATTCATCACTGAGTCTGAAGCCCCAAGTCTCAGCAGTGGCCAGGGGAGCTTTCGCACAATTAAAACTTGCACACCAGTTGTGCCTGTACCTTGGGAAGTCAGACTTGGCCACTGTAGTCCACACTCTTGATACATTCCGAATAGACTACTGCAAAACTTTTTAACTGGGGCTGCCCTTGAAGACTGTTTGGAAGCTTCAAGTAGTCCAATGGGAAGCAGCCAAGTTCCTTACGGGAGCCGGGGTACAGGGAGCACACAACCTCTCTGTTGTGTCAACTCCACTAGCTGCCAGTCTGCTACCGAGCACAATTCAAAGTGCTAGCTTTAGCCTATAAAGCCCTAAATCAGTGGTTCTCAACCTGTGGGTCCCCAGATGTTTTGGCCTTCAACTCCCAGAAATCCTAACAGCTGGTAAACTGGCTGGGATTACTGGGAGTTGTGGGCCAAAACACCTGGTGACCCACAGGTTGAGAACCACTGCCCTAAATGGTTCCGGCCCAGCTTACCAACCTGAACGCATCTCCATGTATGATCTTCCTGGAAGGCTCTGCTCTCAATCCCACTTCCTTTGCAGGTGCGATTGGTGAGGACAAGAGGCAGGGCCTTCTCAGTGGTGGCCCCTCAGCTATGGAACTCCCTCCCCAGTGAAATTAGGTCAGCTCCCTCCCTCTTGACCTCCAGAAATAAAGTGAAGGCATGGATGTGGGAGCAAACCTTTGGGCAGTAATTCTCAGTGCAATAAGTGACTATGGAATAATGCAATAATTACGACTGAAATGGCTCCCGAATATGCCTTTGGATGGTGTGGTTTTAATTAATTGGCTTTAATGATTGACATGTTTTCATTATTTGGTTTTAATGTTTGGTGTTATCTTATGTATGTATATCTGGCATTGAATTGTGCCTTTTTTGTAAGCCGCCCTGAACCCCCTTCAGGGTGAGAAGAGCGGGATGTAAATACAGTAAATAAATAAATACATAAATATTACTGTGAGAATTAGAGTGGTAAACATTGAATTAGGATTTAGGAAGATCAGGATCCAAATTCTTGTACCGACCTAGAAATATACTCAGTGACTGGGCAAGTCAGACCCCATTATACTGACTATACTGACTATACAATCCAGTTACTGATTATAAATTATCTGCTTTAAACTGGATTATATGAGTCTACACTGGGGCCGGAGAGATAGCACAGCGGCAACAACAGCTGTGCTTGCAATCAGAAGGTTGCATGTTCGATTCCCAGGCTGGTCTGGACACCCAGCTGTGAGCCCTGTCCACTGCTCACCTAGCAGTTCGAAAACAGCCCAGCTGAGAATAGATGAACTGGGAACCGCTAAGCGGGGAAGGATTTTTACAAAAAGGACTTTACAAGGCCTGAATAAAAAGGAAAGATCAGCTGTCGGAAGGTGGAATGTGGAAACAGAGGCTCTCCGTCATGAGGATGAAGCAACAGCACCCCCTTGTGGCGTAATGATGTAATGACATAATGGAGCAACCGCACCCTGTGACGCAGCCAGAAGAAGAAAAATCCTTCTAAATTGTACTTGTTGTATTGTAATTGTATGTCAACCGGCAGGGATTGTCTGCCGTATGTGTAATGTAATCCACTCTGAGTCCCCTTCGGGGTGAGAAGAGCGGAATATAAATAAACAGTATATTATTATTATTATTATTATTACACTGTCATATAATCCAGTTTAAAGCGGGTGACCTGTATTCAGAAAATGGATTATATGGCAGTGTGGATGGGGGTTCATACCTTCTCTGCCTCAGAGGAAGGTAGTTGCAAACTCTTCTGAACAAACTTTACTAAGATAAGGTTTTAAGTCAAAATGACTTGAAGGTATAACACGCTATGAACTATTTTGAAAATCATACACACAGAATCATTCATATTATTCTAAGCATATGTTCTGCAAAATAATATTTTGTTAGAACATTTCGTCCTAAGATGAAAGTTTTAGATATTATATGAAAAAGAATTATATCAAAAAATGGCTTCTGTGTCTTCTGAGAATTCTATCATTACAGTATTAAAGTTGCATGATAACTGTATTCCAATCCATACATTCCAGGTGAAATTAGATTAGACTAGATTAATAAAAATGTAGGTGATACGGACATGTTAGTATACCTAGTTAATCTGATGTACCAGCAGGGGCGGATCTTAGTGGAGGCAAATTAAGCGGCCGCCTCAGGGTGCCACGTGGCCAAAGGGCGCATCCAGGGCCTGGTGCCACGACCCCAGGGGTACCGGCAGGGTGGGAGGAAGGCTTGCGCAGGGTGATAGAGGAGGAGGTATAGGCGCGAACCTTTCTCTTCTCTCTGCCTCGCCCTGCGCCCTGCGCGCGCCTCATCCCTCACCCTGTGCATGCCTTCCCCCCCTGCCGAGGATGCCTTGTGCAGGGCGAGAGAGAAGGGGGCAGAGGCGCCCGCCTTTCCCGTCTCCCTTGCCCCCCACGCGTCTCCTCCCTCTGTTGCCGCTGCTGCCACTGGTGCAGGTGGGGCGAGGGAGGAGGCCACGTGGGCACCCTTATCTGGAGGGCCGGGAGCAGGACTGAGTGGCCAGACGAGCCTGCCAGCCAGGGGGCACATAGTCCAACCCCCGGGCCCTTGCTCCTCAAATTAGCCTAGACCTGACACACACACATATACATACACACAAAAAGAGAATAGGAAGAGGGGAGGGGAAAGGGGTGAGAAAGGAGGAAGGGGAAGGTAAGAAGGGGAAAGAGAATAGGAAGGGGGCCAGGGAAAGGGCGAGGAGGAAGGAAGAAAGGATGGGGAATGTACACACAAAGAATAGGAAGAGGGGAGGGAAAAGGGTGAGGGCCCTTCCACACAGCCCCCCTATATCCCACAATATTTGCTTTGAATATCTGAGTCCAGAGAGAATGTGGGATTTTCTGCCTTGATATTCTGGGGTATAGGGCTGAGGAGGAAGGAAGTTACTGAAAAGGACATCCAAGTGCCACCTCGGAGTTGGTTGAGGTAGGCAGGATTTCCCTGGGTACTGGTTGTGGGGGGTCGGGAGCAGGTCAGGGCTTTGCCCTCCCTTCTGCTCGAGATCCCCGCGTACAAC
The DNA here is from genome assembly GCA_030556195.1 of Anolis apletophallus. Classification (NCBI taxonomy): domain Eukaryota; kingdom Metazoa; phylum Chordata; class Lepidosauria; order Squamata; family Anolidae; genus Anolis; species Anolis apletophallus. The sequence goes on from JARBWK010000007.1 coordinate 448,174, forward strand.
TGGTGGGACACTGTGTGATACAGAATGCTGGACTAGATGGGCTGAGGTCCGATTCAGCATGGCTCTTCTTATGTTCTTAAGGGGAATAGATATAGACACACACACACATTCAAAGATAATAGGAATAGAGCAGGGGAAATGGTGGGAAGGTGTGTATGTGTGTGTGTGTGTATATATATGGATGGCATGGGCCAACTTCAGCCCTCCATGTGTTTTGGACTTCAACTCCCACAATTCCAAACAGCCAGTAGGAAGTCCAAAATACCTGGAGGGCCCAAATTTGTCTATGCACCCTATATATATACTGTATAAGTGATTGGTTGTGGGGCGCCAAAATACTGTTTGCTTACCATTTAAAATTACCTAGGTCCGGCCCTGTGTACCAGAGATTTACCAGTTGAAGTAGAAATGAGGACCATGTAAAACTCCATTTGAGCCACCTCCGCCTTAAATTTACTTCTGTAGCTGTTCAAAAATGTTGCAGCATATGCACCGTATGTGCAACAGAGCGTTGTTTGCTGGATAAGTTAAGCATTCAACTGCCTTGCCTTTCCCCACATTTCTGCAGTTTCAGAATAATAAGGAGGGCTTTGCTTTCGAGGCAACAAAGGGACCTGAGGGTTTTTTTGCTACCTGTCTTCATCAAAATGGCACATGTTGCCTATATTTGAACCCACCTTTCAAGAAGGCTGAAAGGATGGCCAGCATTCCCACTCATTACCAAGATGAGAGTGCTAAGTTCACATTTCTGCTCAACCATTCCGAACACTGCAAATGACACTTTAAACAAGGAAAAGAAAATGACTACTTACAGTAAGAAAGATGGGAAATGGTGTGTAGGTACCTGTTCTGTTTGGCTCTGCAGTTAACTCTTCAATGGAGCGAAGAATAGAGGTTTGGAACTTGCAACTTCTCTCAACAGAACTCCCCCCCCCCACCTTCCTGGAGTATTTTCCTAAGCTCAATAACAATGTGAATAAAATGACAAGAAATGGGATCCCACGTAAACATTAGGAAGGACGCCTTTACTGCTAGAGCTCTATGACAGTGAAAAAGATTATTTGGAGGTTATTTATTCAGAATCCTTTAGTTATGTGTTCCTGCGCACCAAGTGCACTATCAGTGGTTCCCAACCTTTGGTCTTCCAAGTGTTTGGACTTCAGTTCCCAGAAATCCCAGCTATTTTACCAACCATCAGGAATTGTGGGAGCTGAAGTCCGAAACACCTGGAGAACCAGTTGGGAACCACCACATTAGATAGTATGCCGTCACACCAGACTAAAACTGCGATGTGCTTTCCTATGTGCCTGGTGGACTGCAAGATGCCCACTGGGGAAGCTCAGGGGTCCAGCAACCCAAAAGAAACCACTCCAGGGTGAAGTAGAAAATCAAACAGTTTATTCAGTCACAAAGTCTTTGAAGGACTTGGCACAGAGCGTAACGGTTGCAAAAATATACTTGAAAATTCCCTGGGTTGCTGACAAAGACTCCTTTTGCTCTCCCTCCGAATGGTAAGGAAATCCGAGGATATCCCCCACCCTGACCCTAGGCTGCTGAATAGAAGGAACCACACCTTCCCTATCTATACCTAGGGCCAGTTCGAAGGCGAACTGGTGCTTAAATGGCAATTAGATAGCTACCATAAACAACAAGCTGTGCTAATCACAGCAAGGTATCATTAGCCTACCTAACTCCAGCGGTCAAGTGATTCAGTAAGTCAAGCATTCAGTTGGTCAGTAGTCAAGCAGTACTTACGGTGGCCTATGCACAGCTAACCTGACGAGCCAAGCACATCTAATTTCTTATTCAGTCTGAGAAGGACTGAAGAGGGATCTCAAAATGGAGACCATTCCCTGGGGAAAAAGGGGTGGGCTCCAAAGCAAAGGGATACATTTGCAACCAAAAGACGCAAAGGCTCTGAAAGTTGGCTGCAGACCTGTACACGATTAACGAACAGGGTGCCACTGAGTCTGCAATGGACCCTGGAAAAAAGGATGCTTTTTCCTTCTAACTATGGGGCAATGCAAACAGATGTCTGGAAGACGGAACAGATAGTCATGTTGTCACACCCCAGCATGGTCCCCCACCTGCTCCATTGGTCAAGCCAGACTGAAGCCATGTTATTTCAGCTAGGCCTGTCAAGTTGGAAAGCAAGCCTCTGCCAGGCAGCTTCTGCAGAGCCTCCCAGGTCATCCTTCATTCAAGAACAAACTCTTGGCTCCATCTCGGACCAATAAGTGGGGAGAGAAGCACTCCCTATTACCCAGGTGCTGGTGCTAATTGGAGCCGCATACCAATCCTATGTGAACGGCCTGAGTAGGCCCAGCTGTGGAACTGTTGTGAGAACCGAGTTACGACGCCTGAGTACGTCGCTACTTCAAAGCTTGTGGGACCTATTTAAGCTAGGTCCCAGAGATGGAAGCTATCCTTTGTCAACATTCGGAACCACGAGCCAAGTCTCCACGGGATCCTGCCTGGGCCTTGGGCCTTCTTGCTTTCAAGACTTTGTTTGCAAAGCCTTGACCCAAGACCATTTCCCTTGGATTTAGCCCGTTGGGGCAAGAAGACTTCCTTTACTTTTGTTCCTGATTGCCAAAGGACTATAGCCTGGTTCCTGCTTCCTTTTGGACAATTTGTTGCTATCTGTTGCTGTTTTGAGAGCATCAATAGACTATAACTTCTAGCCTCTTTCCTTTATCCATTTATTCTAAATAAAGCATTTAACCGTTGCCAGTGTCAAGTGGTTTGCTGAGGGGCATTCAGGTCAACGGTGAAACACATGTTAACCCCTTCCAGCTGCATGATTCTAGGTTCTACTCTCACCCCCATTGCTAAAATGTCACTCTTACTTCCGAAGCCTGAAATGGTAATCTACCTTGAAACCTCAGGGTATCAAAAAAAATCTGAAAAGGTGTTTGGGAGCCTTTGTGTCATTGTCGCTATTTCATTGCCACCATGGATGCATTTCATGAGAACATGGGAGAGAACGTTCTTAGCAGGGGATCCCAAGTTGTGGAATTTCCTCCATAGGAGGCTCCATCGGTCCCTATTTATTATTTATTATTTATTTACAACTGTCTTTCGGGTGGCAAAGGTCGACAACAAGCTACACAAATTGGTCGAGAGCTCACCCTGACCCGGGCAGGCCTCAAACTCATGACCTTCTGGTTAGTAGAGATCTTATGCAGCTGACACCCAGCCAGCTGCTCCACATTCACTAGTCTCTTCCCCCCCCCTCACTATATATATATATGTATATGTATATATATATATATATATATATATATATATATATATATATATATCTCCACACACCTTTCATAGAGATAATTATATCTTTCTATTAATGATGACTGATGGCTTCCATGTCCTTCACATGAAAGAAACTATTCACATAGCTGAACTAATGTGAAGCATAGGCTTCAGCACACTGGACAGCTCCTTTCAATTATAGACTAAAATCCATGGCAATATTACTAATGACGGGAAGGCAGCGGCCAAGCATGTGTACAGCTGTGTTTGGATTATTGTCCTCCGAAGCAACGGCCACTCCAACACTTTTTCCTCACTTTTTAGAAAAATATATTCTAAAGAACATGACTTTTTCAAAAAGAAATCAGATGCTGTAGCTATAAATTGTGCTTGGTGCGCTTGTTATAATGAGACCAGTGGAGAGGAGTATAGGAGGTGTTATTTTGCTAACAATGTGCCATTTGTTTTATGCATAACATAATGAGCAGCAGGCTTCAGCTCATCTCTAATGGGCATTATACCTCCCAGCTATCATTTTACGTAGTCAGAAAGTATGCATCGTCTTTCCAGTGTGCAATATTGTGAATAGATCTCCTCCGGTTGTCAGAGTAGGTTTGCTTCTCCAATGCAGTAAAATGTCTCTGATGAGAAGTTAATCGAGCAGCAAGGGACTTTAAAATAAATAAATAAATAAATAAACAACGCACATGTACAGAGAGTGGGCTGTGTTAACCATTCTCTAAATTATATACTCCCTTTGAAACTGCAGAACCAAGCAAAGTCCTGAAGATTTGTGCTGTTTTTAGCACTAAGCAAAAATACTATTATCACATTCTTCACTTTATTTATAAAAGGCAAAAAACCCCCAAACAAACCAGAATTGGGGAAGCTGAGTGTATCTGACCAGGGGGTATAATTTTATAGTAGATGCATGAGAAAAACAACTCAAAAGCTTCTGTAGGTATTTAGTCCAGAATGTTTTTTGGAAGAAGGCACTGCTGGATTCTCAAAAAAATAAATTCTTATCTTTGTCCTGAAAATCACTATCATTACTTTTTTCATATTAGACATCAATCTGATTATAGTTATCGATCCAAGATTACTTTCTGTGATTTTGTTTGTAAGTGCCTAGGACATCTGTGACGACTTAGCTCTTAAAATAAAGTCTGGAGGATTCAAAAACTCTTCTTGGTACGCTACCACCAACCTAAAATATTAATTCTAGGATTTTCTTAAAAATCAAACCCTTCAGCTAGGCTCAATTAAACTTCACCAAATGAAACTAAGAGGAATGCTGAGCTAATAAAACTTCTATGAGAATGGGGGACATGAAAGACACTCGAACTGGAATCACACAGCTGATGGAAAGAGCACGACAGAGGCTTTTCTTTTAAAGTTAATAATTAAACTTTTATTAACTTAACAGGCACAGATCGTATTGGTTCTTCAAATGAGGCACGAGAGCGTAATGGGTATTTAAAAGATGGCTCAACAGCGTGATGGTTACACCTAAATGCTTCTGAATCTTAGATGTTGAAAGTTACACAGACAATGTGAAATTTGTCTAAAACTAGAACTCACTCCCACTAATAACTAGACTAGTGGTGAGCTATCTATAAAACAACTATCCTAGATAGTTCACTTCAGAGCTTTGATTCAGAGGCTCAATACTCTATGAGTTCTGACAAGGAGCTGTCAGCAACTCTCCTCTCTCTCTCTCTCTCTCTCTCTCTCTCTCTCTCTCTCTCTCTGAGAGCTTGTCAAGAACTGGCAAATAAGCCCTTTCTCTCTCCCTCCCTCCAGTAGTTCGGCTCCTCCCCTTAACTCAGAGCTCCTTCCAGGCAGCTCTTTCGCTAACTCCTCCCAGGAAAGGCTCCCAACCACTCCCCCTTTTCCTGGCTGTTCTATCTGCCAAACTGCCAGGCTGGTCTGGGCCCTGCCTTAAATGGGTGAGTTCCTCATAACATCCTTCTGTTAGATGTTAAATCCCAATCAACTGTATTCAGTCATTCACAAAGGATATTTTACTGAGCACGTGGAACAGGTGAGCATAATTTTTAGCATTTTAAAAGCTTTATTTCCAACATTTTAATAAGTATCTACAGTGAAACAGGCGAAGAGGACATAACAATATGAAATTTCCTATCTCCACAAACTATAGTGGAGACAAAATAATCTGTCAGTGCAAGAATGTATGACAAAATGAGTTTAAAATGTTTTCTGTTAAATGTGTCTGAGCTGTGTAATATGGTTAGGCCATTACAGGGTTAACTGGAGAAGAATACATTCATGGCTGTGACGGAAGCAAAGGTCCCGGATATTCAACCTCTGTAATGTAAACTTTGTAGATCAGAACGCTCTCCAGTCTGCCATGATCTATGTGCTGTGAGCTATGCTGAGAAAAATGCTCCGGAATATGTTTTGTTTTCTTTGTTTTCTTTATGAATAAAATGAACTTATGGTTCAGCCCTGGCTCTGCTGCATTATCTCTGACATAATCTACATATACTTACATCCATCACGAGTAGCATGCTCCTCGCCTCCCTCTGTGCTCTTTCAGGTTGGCACCCACCGCATGGATCCGGGCTCCCTCCAAAGGGAATGCCTCCCCATAGTCCTGCATGAAGTGGCGCACATTGGTGATGAAGTAAGACAGCTGCTTGGGGTTCCCATTGAATTTCACCTTCAGCTCTCCTCTGCCATGGCCACCTGGCATCTGTTTCCTACCCATCAAGCCTGTAGTGAAGGTGGATGCCCCCCGGCCAGGGGAGAAGTAGTCTTCATCATCCGCGAAGAACACCCGTCCTGAGGGTCTTCCCACTGTCTCTTCTGCAAAGCGGGATTGTCTCCGGCCTCGTCTTCCCTCGGGTAGTCTCCCAGCCACAGCCGACTCCCTACGCATCTCTCCCAGTTGGCATGCGAAGGTCTGCAGCATTTGTTCCATAGCATCTACCTTCTGTTCCAGTCGCAGGGTGCTGGGGGAGTCCTCTCGGGGAGATCTCATGGCCTCAGTCAAGGGAACCTTCCGCCTCACCGTCACATCTCTGTGAGGGCATTCGGGCCGACGCCACCTGGTTCTAGTCTCCATGCGCGGGATCCTCAGCCCCTCTATCCTGGGGGTTGTAATCCTCCTCCTCCGCCAGGCCTGCTGTGTCTCCCAGTTGATCTTCCTCCGATGGGGAAGTCTCAACCAGCAATTCCTCGCACCTTTCGGTAGTCATGTTGTTGCGTTCACTGGATGGAATTTTCTCCTCACAGGAACAGCAAAAGTGGAGTTCTGCCTTTATGTCAGCTCCTGGTAGGGCCTTTGAACAAACCACGCTCACGCCGGTTCTTCCTGGGACAAGTAGTTTATTTGCTCCTATCTCACAGCTTGAAAAAGACAGAACTGAAAGGTTCCTGCTCAAACACACATTCTACCCCCCCCACTCAGTTCCCTCCTCCTCCTTCTCCCTCCCACCGTTTGTTCTTTACAACATGCAATACACATTCCACCTCCTAGCCCTCCTCCGGCCAGATGGTCTTCTTCTCAGATGCCAGTTGTGGCCAGATAGTTTGTTTATATAACTGTCCCTGGGCGCAACTGACAATAACTATGAAAAGAAAATGGGCCATTTTAAGATCTGATTTGACCAGGTGGTCAAAAACAAGAGTTATCACTAATGGGCTGTATAGTGACAATTAAAATGTCCCCCCAAAAATGATATATCATATACACTCAAAGATAAGCGGAGATGTTCAGCCTTTTTTGAGCTGAAAAAGCCTCCCTCAGCTTATGATGGGGTCAAGGCCGGGCAGCAGAGCCTGGAGGACATTGCTTGCAACATATATATCTCCCTCCTCTTATCTCCCTTAACAGTGTGTTTTCTTTTCCTAACCCTAACCTTTTCCAGTCAAAAGGGAGGGAAGCAGGGAAATGAGATATATTTCATGCACACATTGTTTGCATGGCTCTCTTTCAAAACCACCCAATTCCCTGGCTTTCTTTTGTGTATCTAACTGTATTAACTTTATATGTATATTTTTGTTCCCTTGGAAGTTTTCACTAGCTTTTGAAAGCTTTATAGATCTATAAATATGTTTATATAAAGGGCCGGAGAGATAGCACAGCGGTAGAACAGCTGTGCTTGCAATCTGAAGGTTGCATGTTTGATTCCCGAGTGGGCTTGGACACCCAGCTGTGAGCCCTGTCCACTGTTCACCCAGCAGTTCGAAAACAGCCCAGCTGTGGATAGATGAACTGGGAACCGCCTAAAGCGGGGGAGGATTCTTTTCAACAAGGACTTTGCAACACCTGAATAAACAAAGATCGGCTGTCAGAAGGTGGAATGAGGAACAGAGGAACAGAGGCCCTCCGTCATGAGGATGAAGCAACAGCGCCCCCTTGTGACGTAATGATGCACCCTGTGACAGCCAGAAGAAATCCTTTAAAAATTGTATGTGTTGTATTGTAACTGTACATCTTCCAGCAGGGATTGTCTGCCATATGTGTGATGTAATCCGCTCTGAGTCCCCTTCAGGGTGAGAAGAGCAGAATATAAATAAAGCGTATTATTATTATTATTGGTTCCTAAACTTTGGGCCTCCAGGTGTTTTGGACTTCAGCTCCCACAGTTCCTAACAGCTGGAAAACTGGTTGGGATTTCTGGGAGTTGAAATCCAAAACACCTGGAGGCCTAAAGGTTAGGCATGCTTCTCCTGAAGCCTTGATATTCTGGGATATAGGACTGTGTGGAAGGGGCCCTCAAAGCAGCTTTGGAAGGGTGACAGAAGTAGTAATCAAAGGAGATGAAATGATAAAATAATAATAATAATAATATTTTTATATTCCTCCCTATCTCCCTGAAGGGACTCAGGGTAGATTCCAATCATAAAAGGCAACACTCAATGCCTGAACATAACAACAATAACAGAAATTAACAACCCAACATAGTCTGACCTGGCCACGGTAGTCCATGCTCTATCCCCAGATTACTCTATGTGGGGCTGCCTTTGAAGATAGTTCGGAAACTTCAGCTAGTACAACGGTTGACAGCCAGATTACTAACTGGGGTGACATACAGGGAGCATACCACCCCCTGCTATGTCAGCTCCACTGGCTGCCGGTCCATTTCCGAGCCCAATTTAAAGTGCTGGTTTTGACCTATAAAGCTCTATATGGTTCTGGCCCAGCTTACTTGTCTGAACGCATCCACCTCTATGTCCCACCTCAAAATCTAAGATTATCTGGGGAGGCCCTGCTCTCGCTCCCGTCAACAGCACAAATGTGCCTGGTGGGGACGAGAGACAAGGCCTTCTTGGCGGTGGCTCCCCGCCTATGGAACACACTCCTAACTGAGGTAAGATCGGCCACCTCCTTCCTGGCTTTCTGAAAGAAATTAAAGGCCTGGTTTTGGGACCAGGCTTTGGGACAATAGATGTAAGCAGCGCCTTAAAGGGACGGACTGGAATGGCGATATGACTGACGAGACTGGTTTACTGTTTTAATGATGGCTTATGTATTGTTTTTAATTATGTATTGTTTTAATTATGATTTGTTCACTTTGTGATTTTATTAATGTATTTGTTATGTAATAGCCTTGTAACGGGGCCCACTGTAAGCCGCCCTGAGTCCGCCTTCGGGGGTTGAGAAGCCACGGGATAGAAATGCGGGAAATAAAATAAATAAATAAACGCAAATTGTAACTTAACAACCAAAGTTAAATGAACAACGCAACCTATTATTTCAGACATGAAACATGAAACTAACAGATTCACTGTCCTCATATTTTGAATGCGCTTTGCGCATGACTGAATAGAACCCGCCTCCTTTCATTTTATGTACTCGGGCAAATTTAAAAAGTTACTCTTCATTGAGGCGCCATAATGGCGATTGGATCACCACCCCCTCCGCCTCCTTCCTTCGACCCTGCGCTGAAGACGGGTCCATCTGACTCCCCGGATGAGCGGAGGTGTTGCCGGAGGAGGGGCCGGAGGAGGGGCCTGAGGAGGTGTGGTAGGAGGAGGAGTCAGCGCGCCCTTCCGCCGCCCTTTAGCGTCCTCCTTATCTCTTCCTCAGTCGACTTCCGAGATGAGCGGCCCTTCCTCTGAGAGAAGGAAAGAGGCAGCCGGAGCTGGCTTTTCGGCAGATCCCCAGGCTGCAGGGCCTGACCACATGCCCAACTGTGGTCAGGCCATATGTGCAACTAATATCAGCACCTTCAACAATGGTACCTACAACCGAGTGCCCGAAATAGGCGGAGGAAACTTAGACCCAAGACATTCTGGGGAGCTGACTATCTCTCCTGGAGGTCGGCCACCTCTTCCAGCTTCCAGAGGAGACCAAGGGGCGGCCTGGTTAAACCCACAAAGGGTAATGCAACACCAGACCCACTTAAGGTGATTGACTCTTCATCTAATGACAATACTGCCGGGGAAGCCGGTACCACCATGCCCTCTGGCATGAACTGTTCGCCATCGGCGATTAAAGCAAGTGACGAACTCTCAGCCTCAAAGAACCCCCATGTGCGTGGCTCCTGGTTCGCAAGAGAGGTGACGTTCACCCCAGCCCCTCTCAGGCCATACTCTGGGAGCGGGAAGTTGCCCCCCTTTGTTGGCAGACAAATGCCCCCACAGTGTGTTTGATCCTCATGTCCTCCCCTTATTTATTTATAGACCAGTCTGTTTAACCTCAGTTCCAGGCAAAGTGATGGAAACCATTATTAAAGAAAATATTACTAGGCACATAGAAGAACAGGCATTGCTGAAGGAAAATCAACATGGTTTCTGCAAAGGCAAATCATGTCTTACTAACTTGTTAGAATTCTTTGAGGGTGTAAATAAACACATAGATAAAGGGGACCCAATTGATATTGTTTACCTTGACTTTCAAAAAGCTTTTGACCAAGTCCCTCACCAAAGGCTCCTAAATAAGCTCTTCAGCCACGGAATCAGGGGACAGGTCTTGTCCTGGATCGGAACCTGGCTAAACTGCAGGAAACAAAGGGTGGTAATAAACGGACATTTCTCTGGGTGGAAAGAGGTGAGAAGTGGCGTACCCCAAGGTTCAGTTTTGGGTCCGTTACTTTTTAATTTATTCATTAATGATCTGGATGTAGGAGTGAATTCTGAGGTAGCAAAGTTTGCAGACGACACTAAATTGTTCAGGGTAGTTAAAAATGAAACTGATTGTAAAGAGCTCCAGAAAGATCTCTCGAAATTGAGTGAATGGGCAACCAAGTGGCAAATGCATTTTAACCTGGTGTTAGTTCTCACCTTTAAGGCCATCTATGGTTTGGGGCCAGTGTACCTGAGGGAGCGACTTACCCCTTATGTGCCCGCGAGATCACTGCGCTCTGAGGAGCTTAACCTCCTTGAGGTGCCTTCCCTTGGAACCTGCAGACTGGCCACTACACGGCGGAGGGCATTCTCTGTAACTGCCCCAAGTCTCTGGAACGGCCTCCCGGAGGAGATCCGCGCCATCCGCGCTCTTCTGCCCTTCCGCAAGGCCTTGAAGACTTGGCTCTTTAGGAAGGCGTTTGGCCCTTAACTCAACCACACTGTGTGCCATGCCGCCTATTCCCCCCCCCCAGATTCTTATCTCGTCCCCCAGCCTTCGCTGAGGGCTAGTGTTTTAATATGTTTTAACTGCTTTGATGTTTAATGTGTTTTAACTGTTTAATCTGTTTTATTACTCACGGTGTTTATGCTTCTTCTGTAAACCGCTCTGAGCTCCGGAGTGAGCGGTATACTAAATCGAAGTTAATAAATAAATAAATAAATAAATAAACCTAAACAAGTGTAAAGGCATGCACATCGGAGCAAAGAACCCCAACTACACCTACCAATTGATGGGGTCAAAGCTTTCCGAGACAAACCAGGAAAGGGATCTTGGGGTTTTGGTGGACAGCTCAATGAAGATGTCAACCCAGTGCGCTGCAGCAGTAAAAAAGCAAATTCTATGCTTGGCATGATCAGGAAGGGAATCGAAAATAGGTCGTCAAATGTTGTATTGCCTCTCTACAAATCTATGGTGAGGCCACATCTGGAGTACTGTGTACAATTCTGGTCTCCGCACCTCAAGAAGGATATAACGGAACTGGGAAAGGTACAAAGAAGGGCAACAAGAATGATCCAAGGGATGGAGCAGCTCCCTTATGAAACCAGGTTGCAACACCTTGGTCTTTTCAGCCTTGAAAGACGGCGTTTAAGAGGTGACTTGATCGAAGTGTATAAAATCATGCATGGGATAGAAAAGGTGAATAAAGAAAAAATATTTTCTCTGTCACCCAACACTAGGACTAGGGGCACTCCTGAAGCTCCAAGGTAGGAAAGTTAGGACTAATGAAGGGAAATATTTCTTCACCCAGAGAAAGGGTCATTGGGTTATGGAACTCACTTCCAGAGGAGGTTGTGACAGCGGTCAGCCTGGACAGCTTCAAGGCAGGAGTAGACAGATTCATGGATACCAAGTGTATCGGTAGTTACTGAAAAGGACATTCAAGTGCCACCTTGGAGTTGGTTGAGGTAGGCAGGATTTCCCCGGGTACTGGTTGTGGGGGGTCGGGAGCAGGTCAGGTTTTGCCCTCCCTTCTGCTTGAGATCCCCGTGTACAACTGGTGGGCCACTGTGTGATACAGAATGCTGGACTAGATGGGCTGAGGTCCGATTCAGCATGGCTCTTCTTATGTTCTTATGTTCTTTTGTTCTTATTTATGTGTTAACCCCTATTTGTTTGTCTTGTAATATGTGTCTTTCGTTATTATGTTATAATTCAGCTGTAAACCGCTCTGAGCCTCCGGGGAGTGGCGGTATAAAAGTTTGAATCATAAATAAATAAATAAATAAATAGTGTGAAAGAAGATGAGAGGCAAACTTGGCATTTTGAATAATTCTGGCCATTGGTATTTTTTTCCTGAGAAGAGATTAGACAAGGGATTGTATAAAAAGTTAGCGCAGTTGTAAGATGGCACTGAGGAGGGGGATATAGAATACATTTCTCTATGACGGAGCGCACTGTGCCCAAAAATGCAATATTAAGTCGCATTAGCTTGTGTGCAGTCATGGGGAATTCAAACAAAAAAAATAAATAGTCAGCTTTGCAGCAATAATTACTTTCCTAATCAAGTATTTATACCCTTATTTGACTGTGTCAACAAAGCAAAAAAAACCCCAAAACAACGGTGGCTTTTAGGTGGCCCCGCCCAGTCATAAGGCAAATGCAGGAGCCATTTCCAATTGTTGGCCTGTTCGCAGATCGGTTAACGCTTGTAATGGCATGTTTGTGCTGATAACCACAGAAAATCAGGACTTACCGTTATTTTCCATATATTCATCTCAATTGATTGGACTGGCAGCCCTGAGAATAGAAGCCAGAATGTACCATGCCCAGACCATTGACTTCTGTTTTAATTTATGCCCCTTCCAGTCAATACTGTTTTGTGTATGCGCCACTAAATAGAAAGCGCTGCTGGCCGGGAGCTCGACCAGATAGATCAACCTTTCCACCAAGAAACAGACAATGGGAGAAGAATAATGTCTATGGAGTAGCTACGTTTCAGCATGACAAATTATACCCAGCAATTCACTGTATCTGTGAGGGGAAATGAATGTGGATAAAAGAAGCCCTTTGCACTTTTGGGTATCTTGAATGATCTTTTTTTTACATGTGAGGCATATGGGGAGAGCTGGAAAATAGAGCATCTCCTAACCAAACGGACAACCAACAGCTTATACTGCCGAAGTCCAATCCATTCCAATTGGAACCTGTGGCCTTCCCCGCCCTCCGTGTGCCTCTTTGGAGCTGATTGCCCCTTTGGGGCTCTTGGGGGCGACTGTCCGTTGTGCATGTAGTCACATAGTTTCACTACTAACTAACAATTTCATAAGGCAGTTTAGAAAATATCATCTATGTAACAAGTGAGAGTTTCAGATTTCTTAATATTTTCAGATGGTAGGATTTTAGTTGACTTAATGCTATATTTATGTATTTATTCATCTTCTGGGCACGTCATTTATCTTTTTCCCTTAGCAATAATAGCCAGCCCATATTTTTAAGAAAGAGGTTATTTACCTCTTGGAATACATTACAAACAGGAAGTGGTGGGAGTGAACTTCCTTTTGTTATTATTATGGCCTTGTTTTTATCTGTTAATTATAAACATTCTATTATTTGATATTCCTTCAATAAACCAAGCTTTTAGTTGCAACCCTTGGGAAAGGATATTACACCTCTTAATGTTGTTTCCTTTCCTGGAAGTGCTTTTCCCCTTCAAGGAACAGAACATTTTCCAGCTTTTCTAAGAAGCAGACTAAAAACTATGATTTGGAGTCACTTGAAAGTTAAAGACCCAAAGAATGAAGAATAAAAGACTCAAAAACAAGGGTTACAAAATATTTTAAAGGAGCAAAAGGTAATAATAATAATTATAATAACTATTATTGCCTTTTGCTCCTTTAAAATATTTTTATAATAATAATAATTATTATTATTATTATTTCCTGTCTCCCTTCGTTGCTCCAGGTGGGTGGCAACATAGTCAAAACACATAATCATTGTAAAGGTTCTATCAATATACATATTCAATGCATTTCTATAAAAGATACATATTAAAACATATTTATATGAAATATTTAAATGCACAGAGCAAAGATTAAGACACAGGGCACGAGTTTAAAAATATGGATTAAAACTGGCTGAGTAGGCCTGCTGGAAGAGATGGGTCTTCAGATCGGTTTGAAATACTGACGGCTCATTTAACTGCCAGAGCTGTTCTGGCCAGTTGCTTCCATAGCCTGGGTCGGCCAAGGAAAAGATCCTCTGGGTGGCAGTCGCCAGTCAGGTTCTGGCAGGCTGGAGCAGCCACTGCCCAGAGGACTTTGGCTGACATTTGGAGAGATGGATCCAGGATCGCACTTCCAAGTTGCGAACACAGTTTTTCAGGGGGAGTGCAACCCCACCCAGAGCTAGTTGACACACCTCCACCCCTCGATCAGGGCCCTTGATGGCAAGCACCCCTGTTTTGCCTGGATTCAGTCTCAATTTGTTTTTCCTCATCCAGCCCATGACTTCCTCCAGGCATTTGTTCAGAGGAGACAGATTTTGAAGGCGTTGAGAAATATATTTGGCTATCATCCTTGTCAGTGTTTTTTTTAAAAAAATCTTTATTGAGTTTTTACAGAACTATATAAGACACAAAATGGGAAAGGGAAAGGTAGGGAAGGGGAGGGGAAGGGCAGCGAGGGGAAGGAGAAAGACATAACAGGTAAATACACACATATCTCCCAGTATTCGGAGACATAACTTTTCTTGAGTTCTATACAATTAGATGGGTAAGTACTGTCACCTTCAGAGCTTCCGAATGCCTAGTTTTACCTATGGCTTCTCATTTCGTCCAGGTAGAGCCGCACTGGCTGCCAATCCGCCCTAGTCTTTGAGCTTCTCCCGTAGATCTTACTATACAGTTCATCAGACTCCATTAAGTCTCTCAATTTATTCAGCCAATCCTCCATTTGTGGTATATTTTCCTTTTTCCAATTTTTTGCAAGCACTAACCTAGCGGCCGCTGCTATAGAATAGAGCAATTTGACTTTGTTCTGGTCCCAGCCTTCCTTTGTGAGATTTAGTAGGTAGGTTTCGGGCAAAAAATCAAACTTCTCCTGTAAAATTTTTTGCGTATGTTTATGAATCGCCTTCCAAAATCTTTGACTTTTGCTACATGACCACCAGCAGTGAATAAAGGTCCCTAGTTGGGTCTTACGCTTCCAACAATTGTTGTTGGCATTTGGATAGAATCTTGCAATTTTCTGCGGGGTCATGTGCCATCTGTAATACATTTTGTACCAGTTCTCCGCTGGCGATATAGAACCCAAAATTCTGATGGTTTCCCTCCAGGTTTTTTCCCATTCCTGCATCAGAATGGTGTGTCCAACATCCCATGCCCAATCAATCATTACCTGTTTTACCTCCTCTGTTTCAGTATCTATCTCTAGCAACTTATTATATAAAATTTTTATGTGCTTTTTTTCTGCTTCAATACCCCATCCTTGTCAGTGTTGGCAGGTAAATTGTCCACTTAGGTGGACATAACAGTCTCAACTTGGAATTTTAGAATAATTTGGATTGTTGAATTCTGGATAAGGGATGCTCAACGTCCATCGAATCTAGCAAAGATGGAAATCCTATGGCTGGGCCATCCGGGTGATAGGGATATCCAACTGCCGACCCTGGATGGCGAGGCACTATGCCCGCCGTCATTAGTAAAAAGCCTGGGTGTCCTCTTGGACCCTCTGCTGTCAATGGAGGCTCAAAACTCCACTGTCAGCAGAACTGCCTTCTTCCACCTGCGACAGGTGA
This sequence comes from Anolis apletophallus, assembly GCA_030556195.1. Classification (NCBI taxonomy): domain Eukaryota; kingdom Metazoa; phylum Chordata; class Lepidosauria; order Squamata; family Anolidae; genus Anolis; species Anolis apletophallus. The sequence continues at coordinate 463,760 of JARBWK010000007.1, forward strand.
GGCGTCTGGCCCCCTATCTGTCCCGAAACAACCTAGGCCCGGTGATCCAGGCCTCGGTCATCTCAAGACTTGACTACTGTAATGTTCTTTACATTGGCCTACCCCTGACAGTGATCCGGAAACTGAAACTAGTGCAGAACGCTGCGGCCTGACTGCTCACAGGGGAACCTGCGAGTTGTCGTATTACACCGGTTCTCCAGGGTCTGCACTGGTTACTAGGCATGGTTTAGAACCCAAAAATAGGGAATCAAAAATCTAATGGGGGATTTTTTTTATTAGTTATAGGAAGACTTACAAAAAAAATTCCAAAACTTTCTAAAATGTAACTTAATTACTAACGAAATTCGTTAGTAGTTCGTATGCCAGCGCATGCGCATTCCAGATGGTTTTGGCCTACAACTCCCAGAAATCCTAACAGCTGGTAAATTGGCTGGGATTTCTGGGAGTTGTAGGCCAAAACTGGAATAAATCACACTGAATTCTAGATGGGACTCTCCAAATAGGAAGGAGGGAGGGAAGGAGGGAGGGAGGGGGTATTCTATTCTTGGAAGCAGCAAAAAGGAGGAGGAGCCCCCCTCGCTCCTCGCTGCCTCTCTCTCACCCCGATCCCGAGGGAGCGAGGGCCCAAGTTTGCCCAGGCTGGTCATATACCTACATTCCATGCACATGCAATAATACAGCAGTAATAACAATGGGTATAAGAAGAGGTAAAATTCAAACCGAAGTATTCTGACTCTGGTCCCTGCCTCATGCGGTGCAAACGGGCTCTTCTCTGTGAGCCCGGGAAAAGCCAGCGTTTTCTGCTTGGGTGCACACACATACATATTCTTGGGGGGGGGATTTGCTGCAGAATCCTCTCTATGAGCCCTGGATTCTGCAGCAACCCCTCCCAAGAATATGTATGTGTGTGCTCCCAAGCAGAAAACGCTGGCTTTTCCCGGCTAATTTCCCGGCTAATAAGAGAAGAGCCCGTTTGCACCGCATGAGGAGAGACCAGTCAGAATACTTCGGTTTGAATTTTACCTCTTGTTATTGTTATTACTGCTGTATTATTGCATGTGCATGGAATGTAGGTATATGACCAGTTGGATTACTTATAATATTAGGCACTTACAGTAGCATTCATTCTATTATACATTAGGTTGGTTTCTCACCCCAATACTCTTTGATGCTTTAGATCCTGGCAGGCAGGAGAGGCAGGAAGCCTGGAAAAATGTAAACAGAGAGTTTACTCAGAAGTAAATCCACAAGGAGGGCCCTTCATCCAAAGTGCCCTCCTTTGCAGATTTACTTCTGAGTAAACCTCTCTGTTTACATTTTTCCAGGCTTCCAGCCGAAAGAAGGAGCGAGTTTAGGGCTTGCCTTGCCATAATACTTATTGGCAAGGGAGGCGGGAGGGTGGGGAGAGAGAAGGAGGGTGCCCCCCCCTTACGACCTAATAACGACACTTAAGAAAATCCTGGCCCCCCGAAGTTCGAAAAAAAGAAAGTCCACTTCCTGGTTGGCGTTCCAGGTGCGGAAATACTCGAAAGTAGCATTTCTTACGAATTTCTTACGAAACGAATCATTTTCATAACTTTTTTCTCATGCCTACTGGTTACCTATCGAGCACCGGATTACTTTCAAGGTGTTAGTTTTGACTTTTAAGGCCTTGTATGGTCTGGGGCCAGTGTACTTAAGGGATCGTCTGTTCCCATATAACCCCCCCTCCACCCGAGATCTCTATGGTCAGAGGATCAGAACCTCTTAGATATTCCCAGTGTGAAATCCTTCCGCCTGACAACAATTTGACAAAGGGCTTTTTCCATCATTGCCCCGGTATTATGGGACGCCTTGCCGCCTGAGACTCGGGCCTTACGAACCTTGAGCACCTTCCTCTGCATCTCATATTGATGTACTATTGTGTTCATAGTATTGTGTGTTTAGTGCGCGGAGTGTTTTTACTGTGTTTTTATGCTGTTTTTATTCTGTTTAATCTTGTATTTTATGTAAGTCGCCCCGAGCCACCCGGGAGTGGCGACTCACAAGTTTAAATAATAAAATAAAGAAAGAAAGAAATAAAAGCATGCAAAACCTACTTATTCAGGCAGGCCTTTGAGTCCTGAATTTTTAAAAAAATATTTGGTTGTTTTATCAGTCATTGTTTTATATAAAGTGTATTTGTAAACCGCCCCGAAGAAATAAATAAATAAATATACGTGATAGTTGTGTTCTCTTTTAATTTCTGTTAGGTTACGTGTGGAGGGAAAGGTATGTTACTTTCTGCTGGTATATCAGGGAGATGACACTCAAGCCAGCTTTTCTTATGTGCATTCTGTCATGTATTGTGTCAATATCAGTGTCAATGGTGTCAATATCAGAAGGACATACAAACTCAGAACTGCCTCCCTCCCCCCGCGATAAAAGACCAAGGAGGAAATACTATTTAAAAAAGGGCCCGTTGTCATAGTGGATGAAGCAACAGCACCCCCTGTGGCTGAAGTCGAGCATAACCTCCAGGTGCCAAAGTTTCCACTCCAACTCCATTGGGATATGTAATGGTGAAAAATGCTTAGAGATGCAAACCAACATCGAGGATGCTGCCGTTTCCTCTCCTGCTGTTCACGAGCTATGCTCAATGTGTGCAGAAAACTACAATGGCAGCATGCCAATCATTTTTCTAACTTGATATCTCTGCAGTTTGATGCTTGAATAATAAATGATTAAGAGCGTCATGAATCAGATGTGCGTTAGGAGCTAACAACTTGATTTGTCTGATTCTAAGATTGATGTTGCTATGCACACAGCTAAAAGGAAAGAGCAAAGGGCGTGAAACCGAACAAGCCCATTCCAGCTTCAAAGCTGCTTTTATTGTGGCAGAGAACTGGGCCTCTTGCAGCAGCATCAAAGGAAGTACAAACAAGAGCAAGTCACCGAATGGAACCTTGAACCCGTGATCTCAGAGCGCTCCCAGGAGCCTTTGGTCTCAAAGGACGGACATGATTCCAAAGAGGGCTTCTCTCGTAAGCACTCCTGTGTTTGCACATTGGCTTGCATCACTAAAGGGGTTACAGAGCGTATTTCTCAAAATACTGAGCCAAAAATAGGCGGCATGAAAAGAAATATTAGACATCAAATGTAAGAGATAAAATAGAAGGGGGATATTATTTGTTGACTAATAGAAAAAGTTGAACATAAAAGCAGACTCATTTCACACCTACTTGCTAGAGAGATTCCCCATTTCTTCAAAACCTGCCTCTGGAAAATCATTGTCCTCATTTCATCTTTTAATGTTACCTTTTAAAATTCGTGCTGAGTATATGCGCCAGTGTATACAGCAATTCTTTAGCTCTTAACCTTCTCCCCTGGGTGCCTATCAGTAGAATATGTGAGGAATCTCTTCCAACACACTATCCAAGCGCACATTCTGCAGTACACACTTCCAAGGCTGGCTGCAAACAAGACTCAACTAGAATACCAATGAAATGCTGTGCATGCTTCTGAAAATAGTTGTGTAACTTTGAAACTGTGTGCCAAAAGGTGTGCAGAACTCTACATAAATATACTCTAGGCCAGTGTTTTTCAACCTTTTTTGAGCCGCGGCACATTTTTTACATTGACCAAATCCTGGAGCACACCAGCAACCAAAATGAGCCCCCCCCCCTCCCTTTGATGGTCCGATGGGTCTAGCCTAGGCCCCAGACCATCCAGCCCGATCCCTGACTTTGCTCCCCCCCCCCCATTCCTTGTGCTGTGTATTGTCTTGTCTGTCTTTTTTATTCTGTATTGTTATCTCTTGGCTTTGTAAGCCGCTGCGAGCCGTATGGAGTTAGCGGCATATAAGTCCAAAGGAAAAAAATGACACAAAATGACACTCTAACACAGTAATACATATAGTTAATATGTTTTTAAATGTACTTATACACTCAGTGTGAAACCTGGGCCTCTTTCGATGAACACAACATAGATATCCTGGCAGGAATGGCAGAAAGACACAAACTTCCCACACAGAACTCCCATAACCAAGAGAAAATACTATAAGAGTTTGGTGGGCCTTGACCTTGAGTTTTGGCGTTGTAGTTCACCTATATCCAGAGAGCACTGTGGACTCAAACAATGTTGGATCAGGACCAAACTTGGCATGAATACTCAATATGCCCAAATGTGAACACAGATGGTGTTTGGGGAAAATAGACCTTGACATTTGGGAGTTACAGTTTCTGGGATTTATAGTTAACACACAATCAAAGCGCATCCTGAACTCTTGCAACAATGGAATTGAACCAAACTTGGCCTATTGAACTCTCATTACCAACAGAAAGTACTGAAAGGGTTTGCTTGGAAATTGACCTTGTGTTTGGAAGTTGTAGTTCGCCTACACCCAGAGAGCACTGTGGACTCAAACAATGTTATGTTATGTTGTTGTTTGTTTCCCATCCAGAATCACAATGTTGGAAGGAGGCTCACCACTTTAAGGTCCCTAAAACAGGCATGGGAAAACTTCGGCCCTCTGGGTGCTTTGGACTCCAACTCCCACCATTCCTCACAGCCTGAGGCTCTTTCCTGCTTAAGTGGCTGAGGGGGGGGGGGAGGGCCTGAGGCTGCTAGGAATGGTGGGAGTTGGAGTCCAAAACACCTGGAAGGTCCAAGTTTGCCCGTGCCAGCTTTCGACAGAGACCTCTTCCTCCCCCTTCACACCCTTTCTTCCCCCTCCTGCCGAACACATACTTTTCTTCCACACTTCCGCTTCTGCCGCCATTTTGATCCGAGGGGGCAGCGTGAGCGTGTTCAGGAGGGGAGGGGGGAGGGAAGAAGACGTGACCCGTGCGGACGCTACTGCGCAGACTCGCCCCAGAGCAAAGCAAGGCAAAGCGAGCATATCGAGGCTGGGAAGAAAGGAGCTCGAGTGGAGAAGGAAAAGTGTTCGGCAGGAGGGGGAAGGAAGGGGATTGGGGTTTCTACATTCCCATGGCACATCTGATGATCGCTCATGGCACACTGGTTGGGAAACACTGCTCTAGGCTGCTTGAGGATTGTATGCTAGCAATATGAGCACTTGTAAAGATATGTACAAAATATACACACCTGAAGCATCCAGCCTCCCATCACCCAAAGGAATTCATTTTATTTTTCAAAACAATGGGGACTGGACACAAACCAGGAATGAAAAAAGAAAATAATTGGAACAAACTTTGCAGCTATGCATATGCTTAGTCTTGAGGTGAAATGCCTTAGTGGGTAGGGTTGTGCAATTTAGGTAAACCGAGATCTGTTTCGATGTCTGGGATTTTGGTGGGGGCTCCAATAGGTTTTTCGGCAGCCTCCCAAATACAGGAGGACAGAAAGCCACTTTCATCCTGGGAAGTCAAAAAATGGTTTTTCATCCAGCCCATTGGTGACAATGGAGGGGGGGATTTTCTAAACTCCCCTTCCCATCATTGTAGACATTGTTTGTCCTTGCATCGTTAGATAAGAACTGGATTAAAAACACGAGAGTGAAGATAGCGCCCTCTCTGAGATCCTTCCCCTTCTATCACCTCTCTCCCTCCCCGCACTCCTCCTGTATCTGAAAGGAACCAAGAGCAGCCATTTTTGGCAGCCACTGTTCTGTTGCGGCCAGGGGCGGTCTAAGGTAATTTTAAATAGGAAGCGAACATTATTTCCCCCCCCAAAAAACATTATTTTGGCACCCTTCCTTCCTTCCTTCCTTCCTTCCTTCCTTCCGTCCTTCCTTTCTCCCCCTTCACCCTTTCCTTCTCTTCTTCCTTTTCCTTCCCTTCCTTCTTTCCTCCATTCTCCCTCTTCCTTCCTCTTCCTTCCTTCCTTCCTTTCTTCCCCTTCACTCTTTCCTTCTCTCCTTCCCTTTCCCTACCTCTTCTTTCCTTCTTCCTCTCCCTTTCTTTCTTTCTCTCTCTCGGAGGAGGAGCTGCTGGCGGCGGCGAGGAAGGGGGCCGGTCAGGGAGGAGGAGGCGCCGCCGCCATGCGCTGCTGCTGCTTCTTCCTCCTCCTCCTTGCCGCTCCGCTCAGGGGGTGGAGGGCGGAAGCCGAGCCGGGGGCGCGGCTTGGAAGAGACCAGGAAGCCGGCATGACGCTTTAGGAGGGAGGATCCGTGGGGCGCCTCCCCTTGGCTCCTCCCTCCTAAAGCCCCCACCTCGCCTGATCGGGGCCTGTATCTAAGAGGAAAGCGAAGGGCCCGAGGATGCGTCAGTAGCAGGGAGGGGTGGGCCTGGGGCCTCCCGATGCGCCCGGTGGGCGGGAGAATTCGCCCCTTCCCAGCCCTTCCAAGATGGCACCCTACGCGGGCGCGTAATTCACATGTACGATCGGACTGCCCCTGGTTGCGGCTGGAAAAAATTGTGGTACCCAGGCCATTACGGGCGTCCAAACAAGCCCGACCAGAAGACCAGCTGAAGACCATTTTTGAAAATGAATCTGTGCCCAAGCCTATTAGTGGGTGCAAGGTGATACTAATCTAAATACCAGGAAATACCTGGATATGGACATAAATGCCACTATTCCTGGGAAACACCACATTTGCTTAATTGTCTGCTGCCAAAGATAGTAGATGATCCCTGATGGTTTTAACTTTCCTTGTGTATTCATCCACCTTAAAGACCCAATGAACCTGGCGGTCCCTTCCAACTCTAAGGCTGCGTGCTTCTTCAGTTTGTGTTTCAAAGGGCGTGTGAAGTTAAATAAGCTCACCTTGGCTTCACACAAATGAGCTCACTGGCTATATATGCCCCACAAGTAGCATGAATCACTGTCTTGTCCCACTGGTTGTACATTTAGCATGCATGAGAAGTAATTATAAGCACATACGAATGAACACAATTAGGAGACCTCCACAAGGATCTGGGGAGATCCTGATTGATTCAGAAGCACTCCTCGCGTTGATGAATTTTTAAGAACCCAGAGGAAGACTTCAGGCTCAATGTTCGGACTTGGATATTGTTGCAGCTCAAACACAACCTCAGGTAGCTTCTCTCTTCAATTATCATCATCATTATTATTTTACAAGTAACTATTTTCCTTCTTGTTTATTAAATTAAACTCTCTGTATTTCAAATCAGTGGTACAAAACACAATTTAATCTTGCTATCACATCACAATTTGAAACACAGGACAATATTTATTTATTTATTTATTATTTACGTTATTTATATTCCGCTCTTCTCGCTCCGAAGGGGCCTCAGAGCAGATTACAGGTACACATGCTTAGCAGACAATCCCTGCCATTTCCACATACACAGTACACACATATAGACGAACAGAGGCAAACTCTGGCCACCAGGGGGAGCTGACGCACTCCTCATCTCTCAACGTTCCCAGCGTCCCTTGTTGTTCCTTCCGCATTCCTCAGCGTTCCTGGAGTTCTTTAATGGCCTCATAATTCAGTCAAAATTTCCCTCCCCACTTAATGTGGTACCTTTACCTCCTACTTGACAGATGCTACTGTCTTTCGGGCTGCAAAGGTTGACAGCAGGCTACACTTAAAGGTCGAGCACCCACCTTGACCCGGGCAGGACTTGAACTCATGACTTACTGGTAATAGAGATCTTATGCAGCTGACACTTAGCCAGCTGCGCCACATTCTCGATAATAATGCAGCAGAAGTCAGCATTTGAATCACTTGATGATGCAGGTTCTAGTATAACATCACATAACTAGAAAAGCAATTAAAACTATATCATAAAATAGTTCTTATAATCCCTGATGACGTTGCTATCATAGTTCAATTTTTCATCCATATTTAGCACTTCCGTATCATCAAATACAAATCCACTCGTGGGTTTAATCTGAGCTTTAAGTCAACTGGCGAACCTTCTGGGAAAAATAAAATGGCGTGCCTTTTGTTGCTCCTTTACTGAACCAAAGCAGGTTCACTATCCTGTTGATAGTGGAAGTTCCTTCCAGATTACTGGGAAAAATAGGTAATAACAATTTACTAGTTATTTCTGCCAGTTACTTCCTGTGAAATTGTACAATAATTTGAGCTTTGCGCAAAATGCATATACATAGAATGCAAGGGTTTGGACCCTGGACATTTTAGGTCCCAAAATAAATGACATTTTTCAGTATTCGCATAATACTCATGTCACAACACAGAGAGCCTTAAAGAGACAAGCCCAGTAGAGTGTAAAGTAAAGTTTATTCAGAACAGCACAAAGAACTCAGAAAAGGCCCAAACTGACCCAAACTGACCCAAAACCACTTCAACTTCAGTGCGGGCGTAAAAGTAACTCAAAATAGTGACCAAACCAGGCAAAAAAAGTCTCAAACACAAAAACCCGAATTATGTCTCCTAAAAAACCGCGATAAACTCAAAACGTAGCACAATACAGGAAAAAAGGCACACGATGTTGTCATCAATTGGGGGTGGGGGGTGGGGAAGCAGGAAGCAAAGAAGCGTCAGCGAAGTCCAGACGTCAAAACAGGCAGGCAGCAAACTCGTTGTCAAACCAATCCGGCGTCAGCAAGGAAAAATCGGCAGCAACAATACACCAATCCGAGTCAGAGTGAGGGAGAAACAGCAGCGTCGATAATCCGGTCCAGGGTCAGCACGAAGCAGGCAGCCGCAACTAGCACACAGGGAGTAAACATTGTGTAGCCAAAAGGACACAAGATGCGGAACCCAGCCGATACAATACCCAAGTCCACGGAGGTAGAGCAGGATCCAAACTCACATCCAAGAGTCAGCCCACAGGAACACAGGAAACACAGCACACAAAGGCAGGAAACGGGCACCCAGCAACACCTTGCCAACTGCAAGGAACCCCCAATTCCAAGTCAGAACTTTAGATAACTCATCAGAACTTGAACGAGCCGATGCCCATCATTAGCCCTCTCAGCTGCTATTGTAGCTTCATGTGCAGCCCTTTGCCTCCCTTGCCAGGCTCTCCTTCTCCTGTCACAACTTAGTTTGGTCATCCGTACTACAATTCCCATCCCCAGCAAAGCCCACAAACATATCGCTGCTAGTTGGTGATGCACAAATATCACGCACTTCCTGTACTTTGGTCCAGTCCATATCACTAGACACATCCTCCGAATCCCTATCCCCACTTCCCATAGTTGGCTCATCATGGTCAGACCCATCAACCCCAGAGAAACCCTCAAAGGAATCCTCATCAGTAGGTTCACGAAGTATTTGCCGGATTCTTTTCCTCTCCCGTTCCCCATCTGACTCCTGCTCTTGAGTAACTCGTTTTGCCCTCCTAGCCTCAACCTCCATGCTTTCAGCATCGCTCAAGGACTCATCTACAACAACCCAACCTGATGGCCTTTCGCAGGGCCTGCAAGACCTGGCTGTTTTGGCAGGCGTTCGGCGAATGATTGGCATTAACACCTAACCCGCCACCAGATTGTGCTGCCTCTTGTATTGAAGATTTGGGGGGGGGGGGGTGTTAATTGGTTTATGATGTATTTGATTGTTTTTAGTAATGCTTTTATGATGTTTTAGGATGTCCTTTGTATTTAATTGCGTTGGAAACCGCCCCGAGCCTTGGGAGGGGCGGTCTAGCAAATTTGAATAATAAATAAATAAATAAATAAACTTATGATTACTTCAATTTTCTCCTTACTGCCTTCTTCATCTAAGAAGAAATTTATAGAGAAATCCAGATAAGTAATTGTTGAGCAACTAGAAGTGAAAAATCAAGGACTATCTACTGCTTTGAAATCATATATTAAGAGTTGACCTCTTGGAGTTCAACATCTGCCCCGTGTAATTGAATCAGCCTTGGTGACATTATGCAAACTGCAACTGTCTCATGGGGATATAGAAGATTACTGCAAGACATTTTAAACGATATGCATATTTCAAATACAATCTTAAAATATGCATGAATGTAAGGCTATCCATTGAATTGTTGCTTACAGCAAGTAAGTAATCCCTGACATTTTTAGAAGTTGACTTACCGTACTAAGGAATTTCTATTATGTTTTGCAATACACCATAGAAACAGACCTATTAATCCTTCTCAAATAAGTCATTATGAAAACTAGATACAGTTACAAATCAATCTGTGGTGTTTGTGTAGTCCCAGGGACTGTTAAAAATGATGCAGTGTGTTGTGAGGAAAGGCCTGTTTTAATACCTTGCTGCCACCAAGGATTGTGGTGAGGGCTCGCCTTAGTCTCTAGGCTGGGCAAAGTGTCAGGGAACCTTTGTATTTAAAACCTGAAAAGGTTTCTCTCCTTTTACGCTGCCACCATTTAACCCAGGGAGGATTGAGACACCGGGAGGCAAGGATGAAGATGAACGAAGGAACAAAGTTTATTTAAACAACTTGTGAGAAATTCACAGGTACTTTTGCGTAATGGTTACAATAAAACGTTGGAGCGTGTGGTTACTTAAAAACTTGCACAAAGCTTGAAACAAGTTACAATCAACGCAGCACCCCACGACGTTTGACGGCATGGCGCTATGCCCGCAGTCCTTAGTAAAGAGCCTAGGGGTCCGGCTGGACCCTCAGCTGTCTATGGAGGTGCAAATTGCTTGCACCTGCAAGACAGCCTTTTACCATCTGCGGCAAGCTAAACATCTGGCTCCCTATCTTTCCCGTCGCGACCTGGCAATGGTGATCCAAGCCACGGTCATCTCGAGGCTTGATGTAACACGCTGTACATTGGCCTACCTTTGTCGGCGATCCGGAAACTCAAACTGGTGCAGAACGCGGCAGCTCGCTTGCTGCTAGGAGCCCCAAGGATGGCCCACATAACACCACTCCTGCACGAACTGCACTGGTTGCCTATTGAATTCCGGATCTCCTTCAAGGTGTTAGTTCTAACTTTCAAGGCCTTATATGGTTTGGGGCCAGTGTACTTGAAGGAGCGGCTTACCCCATATGCACCCAGAAGATCACTGCGTTCAGAGGGGCTCAACTTACTTGAGGTTCCGGGGTTGAAGTTCTGCAGACTCTCTACCACACGGCAGAGAGCGTTCTCAGTGGCTGCGCCGGTTTTATGGAACTCGCTGCTGCCGGAGACACGAGCCTTGCGGGACCTGCTGGCGTTCCGCAGGTCCTGCAAGACCTGGCTATTTAGGCAGACGTTTGATGTGTGATGTCCGACGGTGCATGTTCAACATGGCCACTCTGCTGTACCACTATTTTTCTGTATGAACCAGCCATGTCTGGCTATGATTCTGTGTGACTGCTTTTAAGATGTAATCTCATGTGTTTTAACCCTATGTGTTTATATGCTGTTTTATATGCTATTTTATATGCTGTTTTTATATGCTATCGTATGTACTGTTTTTATATGCTGTAAACCGCCCTGAGCCTCGAGAAGGGTGGTTTATCAAATTGAAATTAATAATAATAATAATAATACTGTGCTAAGGTATTATCTGCTGACTACAACTTCCTCAGCCAGAGTCCTAAAAACTCAGCCAAAGCTGCTAACTCTCTCAAGAGCCTAACTCACTCTGACCTTCTCTGTCAGAGACCAACCATCAATTCCCTCCAGAGTTCCGTGGGCTCCCTAACTGCCTAACTGCTCCCCAACTGTCAGTTTTCAAAGTTCCAACCGACATTTTACCCCTGGTGCCTGGCCCAACTGCCTACTGGCTCTCCAAGGTTCCATGTCCCCTTTCCTAGGCTGTCTCCAACTCAGCCTAACTGGGAAACCTAACCTTAAAATGGCCGTTCATTCAAACAGACCATGAAATGGCCAACTCACCAAAAAGGGCTTTTCCTCCTGGGCTTCTTCTGGCCCAAAATATAGGCAATTCGTCACACAGTGCATACAACTGAAACAAATTCTTTACTGTCACTTGTGTTTTCATATTGAACCTCAAGAACCTGAAACTGGTCTTCTATACTTTCAAAAACAGCAATAAAATTCGCTGTGTGATATTCATGGATTTTAAGAACAAAATCAAGAGGAATTGTGCTGTCGTCATTCTTAGAAGTAGTTGATACTAAACCTGTTTGTATCTGTGCATCCAACTTTGTAATTGGTTGAGGCCTGTGGTCACTTCACTGGAAATGCCTCGAGGGAAGGAGCTGAAACTGCAGTGCTAGGCACATTTATGCTAATTCACACCCCATTAAACAGAGTGAGGTTTGCTAAATAGTAAACTTTAGTAGCATGGCTCTGTTGATTTTACTTAAAATCTGTTTTTCGGTAGGGAAATAGGTTCAGTGATGATATAGTTCAGCGAGTCTTCCTTTTCTAGAGAAATAACGTTGCTCTTCCTTTTTCTACCGACATAAGCAAAGAAGCCCTTTTTATTGTTTTTAATGTCCCTGGCAAGCCAGAGCTTGTTTTGTCAGCACCGCTTGGCCCGTTTGTTGCCCTAACGGACCAAACCCCGCGCGCCATCAGATAACAGCAGCATCTGGCGGCCTTTGAACTGGGCCCGCCCTTTGAAGTGTCAGGCACCTTTCCTGAACTTTGATATGCAGAGAGCCGGATGGTCAAGCCCGAGGAAGGAGGGGCCCAGCAGGGGGGCGGGCCGGGGAGGGTTTTGAAGAGACTGATGCGCGGGAAGAAGTTAGTCTATCTTTGCTTGCCCTGGATTGAGGACCTATTAAACTACTTATCCTTCAACACTGCTTGGAGTGAGCGTGGTTCATTAGACCCCCCTTGCCGGAGCTTACAGTTTTGCGCTTTAGCCTTGCAAAGGGCTTGGTTATACATTTGAATTCTTCTTTGGCGATTTCCCCCCTTTCCCACTCCTTGTGCGTATCTCTCTGGAGTCTTAGCCCAGTTAGAAGGTCTTTGGGCATCCATTCTGACTTCTTTGCATTTGTCTTATTTTTTTCCTGCAGTGTTCTTATGCCAAAAAGATGGTGGAGGGAGGCACGTAGCAGCTGAGAGCCCTCTGGAGGACTGTCAGCCACAGTGTGTCTCACTCTTAGGGTTGCCACTTTTTGATATAAGAAATAAGGGACATTTACCTAAAAATACGGGATTTTTCACAAAAATAAGGGACATTTCATAAAAACTGGAAAATCAAACGTTAGGCAACCCTAACTATACTCCTTTTGATGCAGCCTTGGCTTTTTCAGCTGCGGCATCACACTCTTGACTGATCTTTAGACTGAGGTCTAACAGAAGCCTCCTTTCACATGCTTTCAGGGCAATATCATCTACTTGGGCCATTCTGCAAGAAGGCACAACCCAAGCCCTCCTGACAGATGCCCGTCCGGCTCAATAGCCCTCCAGAGACACCCACCCACCCCTCAGCCCCGGTGTAGCTGTGATTTGTGTGACTGGGAGGGGGTCACCTTCCTTCCTCTCCCAGCGGTCAACAGTGAAGGTGGCTCTGCGGTCGAGGTGGGCGAGGGTGCGGCAGACTTGGCTCTGGGTCTCCATGATCAGCAGCTCCATGTGGACCCGCATCTCCCCACACTGCACCTGCAGTTCCCTCAGACCACTCACCGGCGGTGCCATGGAGACGGGCAGGCTCCCTTCTCCTTCTTCCTCCTTCTCTTCCACCTGGGAGCGAGTGCTCTTGGGAAATAGAGTCCTGCCCAAAAGGAGGCAGCCTTGGACTACAATTCCCGACCGCTTGCGGGGAGGCAAAAGGAAACGGGAGGAGCCAAAGGGGTAGCAGGATGGAGGAAGGAAGAAGGAAGTATGTGTGTATATGTACTGGCCCAGCCTCGCCTCCTGCTGCCACCTGTCCCGTCAATACAGGAGCTGAAAAAAAGGGACACAAAATTTCGCGCGTCCCTTAGAATAAGGGACAGTTGGCAACCCTGCTCACTCTCCTCTAGGGTTGCCACTTTTTGATATAAGAAATAAGGGACATTTACGGGATTTTTCACAAAAATAAGGGACACTTCATTAAAAACTTGAAACTCAAACATTAGGTAGAAATAGTTTTATTAACAGAATGAGATAATGATTGAAACTCACAAAAGAAACTGACTTACACCCTCTTAACAGGACGTGGCATGTTTCTGCCTGCTTTGTCATGCAGAAAAAACATTATCAGAACTACCTTATTTTCTCCATCTGCCTTTACTACTTGACTTTGCTGACTTTAAAACTGCACTGTCTAAACATTTTAAAAAATTATAAGACAGTACATTTTCATGATTATTATGTCAATAGTTAATGGTATAGTATAGTACGGGATACACAGCATTGTATAGTATTGGGATGCACAGCTAGGCCTATTTTAAGAGTAACTCTCAACCAACCAGAAACTATCTTTATCCAACATGATCCAACATTCCCCTTGGGTAACGGTTAATTAGTCTACTGTACTTTGAAAAAGTCCTGTACCGCCTCTTCCTTCCAACGGGGACGCAGGCTGCCCTGCGAGTTGGAATCCCTGGGCAGGTATTGCCGTGGAAACCACAGCGCGCACCTTCCTCTGGTCAACCCCGCCCAGTCCTGTCCTGCTAGTCAAAAATAAGGGACAGGGCCTGAAAAAAGGGACACAAATTTTAGGGCCAAAATAAGGGACGTCTCTTAGAATAAGGGACATATGGAAACCCTACTCTCCTCCCAGCATAAGAATGGTGTGAGCCGCCCCATCCTTATGCTAGGGGGAGGGCTTGAAGAAGGCACGCAGCAGCTGAGAGCTCCCCTGAGCATTCTCAGCAGCCACCGGTCCTGCTTTCCTCCCAGCCAAATGCCAAGAGGACAGCCTGAGGATTGGTGGAGGATTGGGACAGTTGGCATGTGTCCTGCCTTCCTCCTGGCATAAGGATGGGGTGAGCAGGGACGACAACTGGAGGATGATCTGGGCCCTTCTTTGTCCCTCCTGGCCCTGCTCTCTTCCGGGCCTTCTGCCAGCATGTGCCCAGCCCCCCTTCCTCCTGGCCCGACCCTCCCATCTGGGCCTACAATGTGACCCCAAGGCAAAAATGTTTACCCATGGCAAGTCTAGATTGAAGGAAGTCATGGTGCCTCTCTATTCAGCTTTGGTTAGACCTCACCTGGAATACTGTGTCTAATTGTGTGCTATGCTGTACTATTAATTTTAATGCCAATTACTAATGTTTTTCATTGATTTTAATTGGGTTCAGTTTTTTATTTTTGTAGTGTGCTGTTTTTATGTAAACTGATATTGTCAGTGTCTAATATGTTGGTGTGCTTTTATCTGTATTTTATGTGTTTGTGGCACTGGTATGTGCTTCCGTAAGCTGCCCGGAGTCTTTTTTGGGAGATGTTGATGGGGTATAAATAAAGATGATGATGATGATGATTATTATTATTATGGGCACCCCCAGTTTAAAAGAGATATTGACAAGCTGGAAGGTGTCTGGAGGTGTCACGATGCACGGACTTGACCGGCCCCTTAATCACACACACAGAGACAGAATGAAGGCTAACTACTTTATTGAATATAAGAACAGTTCCAAAGAATATAGTCCAATAGAATATGATGTAATCCAAAAGGCTTGAAGTAACAATGTCCAAGATAACGTAGCAAATAGGCAAAAAAGCTTGGCAAGGCTCCGCAACCGATGCGGATCAGGAAACAGGGCAAGGCAAGGCAAGGCAAGGCTTGATGACCACGGCTAGCTTAGCTTGTGATCCCACTCCGCTTCACGCCTATTCAGATGAGACATGGCCGGAGCACTGAGGATCCGTTCCCACGGATCCTATACTTAATCCTTCGGCCGAGGTCCCCGACGCTCTAGGCTTCTGCGTCTCCAATCGCTGCTCACGGACCTCGGCCGGTCTATGCTCTTCAACCATTCCCTTCTGCTAGACTCTATGTTCCGTCTCCTATCAAAGGCCTTGTCTTTCCCCAGCTGTGTTGCTATCTCTCTGAGAGCTCTCCTCCCTAGCCGTTTCCCATGCGCCTTCTTCCATATCTTCCTCAGGAGGCTCCTGAGAAGATCTTCCTCCCGGATGTTCATAACTCCCAGAATCGCTATCAAACTGCACCTGGTGATCTGAATCATCCCTAGGACCAAAACACATTTCTTCCCAGGCCAAGCTCTCTGTGGGCGAAAGAGGCCCTTGTGGGGAAAGCTGCCCTTCGCCCCAGTCATCTAGCTCATCCTCTGAATCCTGTTCTGGCACAGCTGGTTCTAATGCTAATGGGACCCCAGGTCCTGTCCCCTGCCCTTCCAGCACAAACGAGAACTGCTGTGCTACAGGAGGAGGGCAACTAAAATGATCAAAGATGTGGAGACCATAAATCCCTTTGAGGAGCATCTTAAGGAGACAGGTATATTAAGCCTATAGAAAATAATGTTAAGGGGAGATATCCTGGCCATGTAAAAATATTTGAAAAGACGTCACAAGGAAGAGAGTGCAGGCTTTTTTTTTTGGCTGCCCTGGAAACTAGTACTCAGAGCAATTGTTTCAAATTACAGGAAAGGAGATTCCACTTCAACATTAGGAAGAATTTCCTGACTGTAAGAGCTGTTCGGCAGTGGAACTCACTGCCTTGGATTGTGGCGGAAACTCCTTCCTTGGACACTTTTAAACAGAAGCTGGATGGCCATTGTGAGGACTCACCCATTCTGTGCTAGGCTGAGACCAGCATAGTAGTTTGGCATCCATGGTTAAACAGGATGGCCTGGAAAGGGGGAGTGGCTTGGATCTTTCTCTGGGAGGGGGAGAGAGAGCTGCCTGAGATTGGCTCAGAGCTGAGGGGAGGAGCCGAGCTGCTTAGGAGGGAAAGAGTGCAGCTTATTTGGCAGTCTCTTGTCAGAACTCAGAGAGAGGAGTCTCTGGACAGAGCTGAGAGTGAGCGGTCAGAGAGAGACAGGTGTCTTGAAAGCTGACTGGAAAAGTGCTGTGTGAGAGCTGACAGGCAGTCAGTCACAGGCTTTGGGAATCTCTAGGGTTAGAGATCAGCTCACTTTTCTGAGGAAGCCAGCTACAGGATAACTCTGGGGAAGAGAGTTAGTAGCTAGGGTGCTTCTAGAAAGACTGAGTGTTAGCTCGGGGAGTTACTAGTTTAGCTAGTGGACAACTACTCACTTCTAGTCAGCGGCATTAGAGTGAGGAAGGTTAAATAGACAAGTTTAGAACTGTCTAGTGTTGTAACTAGACATCTATAGTATCCAACAAGTAATCTATAGTATCCAACACGCTCTAGTACATTTCTGTTAACCATTACGCTATTGTTCCTCACTTGAAAACCATTACGCGCGGTGTCTTTCAAAAGCCTGTTAAGTTAATAAAAGTTTGTTTGTTAACTTCTAAGAGAAGCCTCCATCGTGCCTCTTTACACCTGAACGTGCCAGTTCCCGCCTTCCCACCGTTCCAGGAAAGGGGGAAAGATTTTTACCTCAGAATCCCCTCTGTTTGGGTATTAGAAAGGAGCCTAGCTGAAATATTATTTTAAAAGAAAATCCTAAAGAGTAAACTTTAGGTTGGTGGCAGCGTTCCTAATAATTTTAAGCCCAAGTTGTCACAGCCATCTGTTGGAAGTACTTTGATTATGCTTTTCCTGCGCTGCAGGAGGTTGAACTAAATGTGGTCTTTCCCAAACATATTATTTTACGATTCTATGAAAATTCATTAAAAAAGTAGTGCATAAAGTTGCAAAGAAACTTTCCGCCTTTAAATCACACTTGTTTAAAGGAGGAGGAGGAGGAGGAGGAGTCGTGTAAGAGAGGAAATTTAAGGATGATAAATGACCGTCATCACTGCGAATATATTAAATGTGTAGAACGGTGGTCATTAAAATGTGGGCCTCTCCTGACACAATAAAAAATAAAGAGCACAATAAACCATGAAATGAGTGAGAGAAATTGTGCTTTGGGCAATTTGAACACCTTCTGAATTTATGTTTGCTATCGGTAGCTTGAAAAGCATAATGTGAAGAAGAAGAAGAAGAAGCAACACATGCTCCTTTGACAATGTAGAAACCTAAAAATGAAGTTGTGCAAAGTGTCTTTTAGGCAATAATCTCCATTTTTATTTAGAAATGCAAACACTTTTCTTTATAAACCAAAATTGACCAGGGCGTAAAAATACAAAATGCGCAATGAACAAACAGTCTAAATTACGACAATCGTCTTCATCCAGTAAAACGAAGAAGACCGGGACATAAAAGAGAGGGACCCAGCAAACCTTCTCAAGGGAGATAATTTCACATCCTAAAGCCACAATAGAGAAGACACTGATTGCTTCTACACAGCCACACAATCCGGATCAAAATGTGGATTAAAGAAAACAGTTCAACTCCAGGGAGTCTCAATCCAAGGACCACGACCGAAGCCCCAGCACCCCCAGAGCTCCCCTCGTGCAGAACAGAACGTTTTTGAATCCCTCATTGGGAGAAATATGCCGAACTGCAGCAGCTTATTGGATGAGAACCAGCAAGGGAACTCCTCTCAGGGAGGAGGGAAAAGGTGTTTGTTTACCTCCCTGAGAATGCCCAATCAGGTTCCTTTAGCCAAATTTTCCAGTGGTGTTGTACCGTAGACCTGAAGGACCCCTCAGTAAACCACTTGAGACCAGCCGTGATTAAATGCTTTATTTAGAATAAAGGAAAAGAGTAACGAAGATAGAAATATAGTCCATTGATGCTCCCAAGCAACAGGGTATTGCAAAGCAATAGTCCAAAGGTAAAACAGGATCAAAAAGGTAAAAAGAGTCTGGATGCCCCAATGGGCTAAATCCAGGGATAAGTTCTTGGCACAAAGACTTGGCAAATAGAGTCCAAAGGCTGGAAGGCCCAATGGCCCAGGCAAGGTTCCGTGGAGGCTTGAAAGCTAAACGTTGGCGAGAGATACCTAGAGCCAACGGGAAGCAGCTTAAGTAGGTTTTTCCCCTTGAAGACGCAAGCTGCATCGGAGCGTCTTCCCAGGCTCGCTTGTGGGGCTTGCCCCTCCCGGGCCTCTCGGCCGAGACTGGAATCTCAGCTCGTTAGTGAAGACACCTGGACTTTTGGGAGGCACCACTGCTTTGTGGCACCAGGCCTTCTTATTGGCCTGGGAATTAGAAAGGCTGTGTTTGCCCTTGAACGCTTGGTGAACTAGAGGCCTCTGCAGCATCTGGCCTTCAGGCCTCTCTGGGGCTTTGGATTTAATATGGCGTGAGTCTTGCTGAGGGCTAGAACCAGGCTGGGGCATGACAAGTGGTAGTGCTTCTTTACACGAGTGCTATGCATGTTCCTTATGAATTTCCGCTCTTCAGTCCATACACTGATCAACTGCAGTACATTTTGTTGCCAATTTAGGAATTCCTCCAGACTTCTTTTGACATGCGTTTTCCATGTGGATGTGGTTGCAGAACGCATTAGGGACCTGAGTGTAGCACCGCCACAACCCCTTATCATCCATTTCATCCTGGAATTTATGTCCTGTATAGATGGGGCCTCAGTCTCACGACTCAACTAATCATTCCTCTAAAAGTGGCTGAACACACATTTTTGCCACTCCTGCTGAATGCAGTCACATAGTAAGACCGTATAAGAAGAACCCGCCCTTCAAATATTCCGATCTCAAACCATTTAGAATTGGGAAAGGGCACATTATTTGTGCAGAACATAAAGCCACTTATACAGTGTCTTAGTTTACCCTGACCTCCCAGCATTCGGGAGCCTGCCATTAAAAATATCACCAAAATGGGGGGAATCACCAATCTAATTCCCAGTAGTAGAAATTTAGCATAAGGGACCCACTAAATCCTCCCAATGTTATGGCTGATAGGGGAAGGAATACCAAGAGCGATACTTTGTTTGAGGCAGAAAAGTATGGCTTATTTTCAGCTGAGACCGTGGCATGAAATCTCCCCCCGAAAGCAAACCAGAGTGAGGATAAAAGCATTGATTTCCCTTTTATACATCTTCAAAGGCAAGCAAAGACACACATTTCTACGTACTGTACATACGTAGCATCATCACTATGCCACCTTTGCATCATAGAAATATCAAATTATATCTTCCTACATGCATGAGGCATGTCTCAGCATTTTTCCTAAAGAGCAGCTTACAGCAAGAGAGATGCTAGTACTCAGCTTCCACAGATCCATCAAGGGGCCTACTTTTGGCCTTTCAGGAGGGAGGGAGGGAGACTCCTTAATTTTAGAAGTAAGAAGGTATGGCCTATACTAAGCTGTACGAGGCCTCTGGAATGTATAGATAAAATGCCCCCCTTCTCCTCCCACTATCAACAAAGATATCCTTCAGCATCCTTTTGTCCTGTCAGCTTGGCTTCCTAACACAGAGAGTGTTGTGATTGAGCCTCCAGCTGCTACTGATAGTAGTGATTCAGAAGACTCTGATGGCTCAGCATCTGGGGAGAGTATGGAACTGGGTGGGGCTGCTTGTAACCGGAGTACTGGTGTTTGCAGAAAGAGGCTTACTCGTGAGTCAAGTGAAGAGGGTCACTTGCAACTCAAGAGAGTCAAGCAAATAATTACAGCACCTACAGACTCTGAGGCATTTGAGGGATTCTCTGGGAATGATGGGAGTCAGAGTACAGAGGACATTTCTACTGAAATGGATTGGACTCAAGTAAGAGAAATTCAGAGAGCTTGTGAGGAGCCCACAAGTTCAGACACCTGGGTAGGATTCACTGATGATCAGGATTGGCCCTCAGAGTCCCCAGACAATGAGTGGGGTGTTCTAAGTCTTAACCACAGGTGGAAATCTTGGAGGGTCAGTCAAAGGTCAGCAGCTGCTGGGAGAGTAACACCTGA
Organism: Anolis apletophallus; assembly: GCA_030556195.1. Classification (NCBI taxonomy): domain Eukaryota; kingdom Metazoa; phylum Chordata; class Lepidosauria; order Squamata; family Anolidae; genus Anolis; species Anolis apletophallus. The sequence goes on from JARBWK010000007.1 coordinate 484,319, forward strand.
GGATGATGATGATAGGGCGTCAACCTCATCAAGTGGATCTGACTTGTAGTGAGCTTAAAAGGTGGGCTTTTTGGGACTAATCTCTGTGGCTAGAAAGGAGTTGCCTTTGGATCCTAGGGCTCTTGCATCTTGTATCCTGTCACCTTGCATCTTGAAGCCTTGTTTCCAGACTGATTCTGCTGCTTCCTGTGGTGGGGTTTGAACTCCACTGGATTGCTCCCCAGTTGGACTGTGGGTTGTGCCTTCGCTTCTACGTCTACCTCCTCTCCTTGACCTTGGCCTGGCTCCTGGGTTACATCTCTCCTACGCCCTTTTGGATACCTCCTTGGACAACCCTTGGATGACTTCAATGCTGATGACCTTGGATTGATTCTGATGACGACATCTCCTCTGCTGCCCTCAGCGTGCCTTTCTCTGTTTTGCTTTGATTTTGCTAAAGAGTTTTGGCGTTTTGAATGCAGTCTTTTCCTTCCTGTTTGTTTTCATGCCGGTCAAGGCTTCCTTTTCTGAGCGTTTTCACTGACCATTAAGTGCTTTTGTTTTGCAAATACTTCTCTCCAGAGACTCTGTGAATATTAAAACAAACTATTTACACTTCAGTTGGGTTTGGCTCTCTCAACTGGCGTCTGCTGCGACAGAGAACCTGATTTTTCTACATTTCTGTGCTCCTAATGTACATACAATATATGTGTAAATATCTATATTTCCAATATCTCCACATCATCAATAGTCCCAAACCTGATACACTTGTGGAAAAAAAGACTAAAAGGATATCTTGCATTTGTAAGAAACTTATTGATTGGCAAACAGAAGAAGGTATTAAGCATTGCACAAGATTTAGGAAAAGAAATACCTTTAAAACAATGGGAAACATTCTGGAAAATACATCTTAATTATACGTATGCTTACGATTTAAAGGAGAATGGTCTGAAAATTTTCCACAGGTGGTATCTCACACCAAACAAAATAGCAACATATAACAGCAATTATTCCAACAAATGTTGGAGGTGTAAGGAAGAAAATGGGAATTTTTTCCACATGTGGTGGAGATGTAAAATGATTCGGAAGTACTGGAAGAAAATTCATAAGGAAAGGCAAGTAGCTTTAGAAATTGAGTTTGAATTCAAACCAGAATACTTGCTTCTGGGTTTGCTGGATTTTAAGTTAGAAAGCAATACTGAGAAATTATTTGTATATTGTATATCCGCGGCTAGAATGACCATCGCCAGAAGATGGAAAGAAGATCGAACCCCGAAGATAGAAGACTGGAAGCTAAAACTCATGGACATAATGAGCATGGACTGTCTCACGAGAGCATTGGCACAGAATAAGAGTATGAAACATACGGATTGGTCCACAACCAGGAAATATTTGTTAGAGGGAAATCTAGACTAGTTAAATGTATTAGAACATATCTGGAAGTTAATCAAGAGAAGCTCAGTAAGAATTGTTTTTTTTATAATGTAATTAAGGATAACAAATATAGGTAGAGGAGGAGGATAGGTTGGGAAGTACTTTTGTTATGTATGTATTGTTTTGTTATAGTACTGTCTATATGTTAAATGTGTGTTTTTATATTTTGAAAATTCAATAAACTTTTGTTTTTTAAAAAAATAGTCCCAAACCCTTAAACTCCTTATGAACCAAATATTTCTGACTGCCAGTGCGGCCTGCCACATCTGGGGACGGGACTGCCGCCGCCTTGCTCAACAGAAATAGTCCTCCTTCTCCACCTCCACCGCCTATCAGCAGCTCACCTGCAATTGTGGCCATCCTTGGCAAAACAACAACTTCTCAGCAACTCAATTAAAAGTGGTCTACTCTCTTGCCTGAATCACTTTAAAACTTTTATGTCATAACAAAGCTTGCTTAGCCCTTGCCTTTGAGACCGTTTGTCTTATCCAATTAGAGCAAAGTGGAATAATTCTACTGATGTGTGTGTGTGTGTGTGTGTGTGTGTGTGTGTTATACAGAGATGTTTCTACTGGGCAAAGGTGAGAGCTGAGTATATTTGAGGATTGTGCTTTGCTTTTGACTGACTACGTTAATGTTGTGTAATCTCCATATAAAAATGTTTCAGTTTGCTGCATGCACAATTAGTAATATGTTTCCTTCCCTCCCTCCCTCTCTTTCGTCTTTTCTTCCTTTCCTACACCTCCCCCCCCCCCATGTAATCCATGGAAATGGTGGCTGAACTAAGCCATTAAAAGCACCCTGATGCTGACAATTTTAATTTTTAAAAAAGCAGAATGGTATTACGAGGGGAATACTTGCCGCCAGCAGAAGAATGAGTAAAACAAGGGACCGTGCAAGGACAATCACAAATGCGCATGAAACCTTTAAGATAATACAGATTATAATCCGTGAAATAAATCTGTTCATTTTAAAGATGCCACAAGATGCTTTCTTCTTGTGTTTCTTGAACAGACCGATATAGCTAATCTCTTGAAAATAATGAAAGCAATGTCACCTTTCAGTGTGCTGACACACTGTGGAATCCAACACATCCAACACGTCCAACGTGTTATGATGGCTGGCAGAGACATTGATTTCATGCCTTTTATACGTTGAGGTTGTGGATTTCTATTGTTTCTTTTTGAAATATTCCTAGTCTATAGGAACACATACCAGTTCTGGCCAGATTGCAGTGCAACCAAAACCAACAGAAGACGCATTCAAGATTTCAACACTAAACATAGAATTGAATATGACATTGAGTGTAGTAGCATTTGTATCTCTCTCTCTACAGCTTGCAATACTGAAAAATCAAACAGACATAAAAACATGGACAATCCTATCAAAACAGCAAAGCACTACCTGTTGATGAATCCCTTCATGTCCATGGAGCAAAGCATTCTCCTGGTGCCATATTTATTTATTTATTTTATTTCGGGCTTTTATATCCCGTCCTATCTCATCCTCTGCAGAGGGACTCAAGACAGCGAACAAATCGGCACCCCATGGTGACCATTCCAGAAACATAAATATATGATTTAACTGCAGTATAGCAACAGACCTCTCCGTTGGCGCCCCCTTGTTGTGGGGAAGAGTCTTGCGTACCCTAATGAACTTGTGAGCTATGCTGGCGGTGGCAAAATAGCCACCGGTAGGGCTTCCCATGCCAGGCAGGTCACAACCGAAGGGTCGGACAAAGGGCGTCAAAGGGCAGGATGGGCTCTCTAGCCTTTTGGCGACCATCCCAAGAGAAGGAAAACTCTAAAACGGGCTCGTCAGCGAGGGATCATATCACGCCCATCCTCCGCCAACTGCACTGGCTTCCTATTGAGTACCGAATTGTCTTCAAGGTGCTGGTACTGACCTTTAAGGCTTTATACGGTCTAGGGCCTGCGTACCTGAGGGACCGCCTTACCCCGTATCTGCCCCCGAGATCACTGCGGTCAGACGAACGGAATCTGCTGACTATACCATCTGTCCGCTCCTGCCACCTATCAGTGACCCGTCAGAGAGCTTTCTCAGCGGCAGCTCCAATGCTGTGGAACTCTCTGCCAGACAGTGTCCGAGCCATCTCGGAATTAACCCCTTTTAGAAGGGCCTGTAAGACTGCTCTTTTCGAACTAGCATTTACCTAGCCCAAATGGATGATATGCGGTATGCCTTTTGTATACTCTTTATACATCCCAGCGCCTCGTGACTTGTTGAATGTGAGTTTTAACTGTGTTATGTTTTTAATTGTAGGGCAGCGAGTCTGTGACTTGGCTGTCCATGTGTATTTTTATTGTCACCCGCCCCGAGCCTGTAGGGAGGAGCGGAATACAAAATTGAAGAAATAAATAAATAAATAAATAAATAAATAAATTCAAACCCAGGCAGGTGGTGCTCGTCTAACTCTGTAAGGTCAACTGTCTAGAAGGAAACTCGAATCAAACCTAGGACCTGAGGACCTCGCTGCCACCATCCTAAGCTTGCTCGGCCCCGGCAGACGAACCTTTGGTTGAAAGGGTTGGCCAGTTCTGTGCACGCTGCGCTCCACCAGAAAAATCCATTGCACAGGCTCGAAGGGCACATCCACCCTCCGAATCAACAATGCGCTTGACAACATGGGATGAGTCTTTCCTGAATTTTCATTCGCAATTTTGGATAGCAAGAAGGAATGTGCTAATGAGCAGCTCAAGGTCCATCCTTCCCGCAGTGGTTTCGTTTCCCAGGAGTCTGGGAGGGGAGTGAGAGAAATCTGGTTTCTGATATAGCCATGCCTTGCAGTTTCAATCTTCAGATTCAGGACAACTTTTGCAAATAGCTTCATGAATTTCTGCTCCTGCCTTTAGCCTCCTATGTTCCCGGTCTCATGGGCTCAAATACTCAAGCCTGGGCTTTGTTTTGCCTTGGACATCTTTTGGGATTTATCCATGACTGACAACTAGCCTGCTTGGATTTATAAGGAACTTTATAGCTTTACTCAGCCTAATGCATTTTGATCATTCTCTTGAATTATTGATTGAACTCTCATTGCTTTGATATAGTTTCTATTGCTTTTTTTTGCCTGCTGTTTTTCTTCAATAAAAGACTATTTTCTCCAGCTGAAGTTGTGCGTTTGGATTCTAAGGGCTCAGGTTTCTACGCTGGTGTGCGACAGTTAATTGTTTTTAGATGTTTTTAGATGTTAGATACTTTAGATGTTTTATATGTTTAGGTATTCCCTGTGTGTTTTTACTGTAAATCTCCCAGAGCCATCTGGGATGGGCGATTAATACATCCCAAAATAAATATAAATAAAAAATACTTCATATGCCCAAATTTGAACACTGGCCGGGTTTGGGAGTTGTAGTTGCTTGGGTTTACGTAGTTATCAGTAGACTGTCCTTATCTTGCAGTTTTCTTGACACGCCAAACGTCTCCAGACTTCAGCTTCAGGGCTAACTGTGCAACTGTTCCCAGCATCAGCCAAAGGTTTCGTCAGCTCTAACGCGCCATCACGCTAAGCCAAACGCAAGGTTCAAAGCTTGCAGACCTAGTGCCTTGTTGTATGCTGAAGCAGATAACACACCCAATTAACTCGTGGCAGCTGGAACAGAAAAGGTTGTGTTCCTCCCTGTTACTTAGAAAAAGTTTATTGTAAACCTCTAGTAGCAACATGAACCCAGCTGACTATGGATCTGGACCAAGCCTGGCACACAAACCCATCATGGCTAACTTTGAATACTGGTGAGGTTTGCGGTGATTGGCCCACAATTTTGGGAATTGCTGTTCACCTGTGGGTGAAATCCTTATGCATTTTCTAATGGGAGCATTCATTTTTAAAAAACCCAGGAAAGACTACCTTTTTCCTAAGAAATAGAGCTACTAATGACCAAACTGATATTACCTCACACCCCAAAACAAACCGTGCTTTTTTCAAATAAGCCGGGCCAACATAACATCTCTCTGGCATTACTTCGCGAACAAAGATTCTTAGGAAGGACTCATCCCACGCTTTTTACAAGCGCGTTGATGCTTTTTCGGAAGTTGGATGTGTCCTTCGAGCCTGTGCAATGGATTTTTCTGGTGGAGCGCAGCGTGCACAGAACTGGCCTCACTCTTTAAACCAAAGGTTCGTCTGTCGGGGCCGAGCAAGCTTAGGACAGTGGCAGCGAGGTCCTCAGGTCGTAGGTTTGGTTTGAGTTTCCTTCTCTAGATGGTTGACCTTCCAGGATTAGACGAGCACCACCTGCCCAGGTTTGAAATCAGAGTTTTCCTTCTCCTAGGATGGTTGCCAAAAGGCTAGAGAGCCCATCCTGCCCTTTGATGCTTTTTGTCAGACCCTTCGGTTGTGACCTGTCTGGCATGGGAGGCCCTACCAGTGGCTATTATGCCACCGCCAGCATAGCTCACAACTTCATTAGGGTACGCAAGCCTCTCCTCCGTGACAAGGGGGCGCCAAAACATACTGGAGTGGTTGGGGGGGGGGGCTTGCCTGTGCGGAAGCTGTAGTTCCCCCTTCAGCCAGAGATATTACTGTCATGAATGACTTTTCAATAACTTTAAAGCATTTCCAGTGTGAGAGGGGACATCAGATTACAGAAAAACATTTAGACAAAGAATGACATTGGACACACAGACATATAGATTCTATGCAATTACATTGGATTCACAATTACGTTGGTTAACAAACAAACAAAGGGGAGTTACATTTTCATTCAACATTCACACCACATGTACATGCATTCATTCTAACACACCCAAATATTACTATATCCTTTTCTCCCTTCTTAGAGAGGCGCCTGTTAGGCCAGGCCCGGCTTTCCTGCAGCCTTTCCACGACATAGTTCCAAATCTTCCATAACGCCATAACTTCAAAATGCCAAAATGCATTCTTTCCCTAAACACAATGCCAAGGACCAGATCTCTGTTTTCCATCCAGCAGAACCTGGCTCCCTGCACAAAATCTAAGACTCCAAAAGCACACTTCTTCCCCTTCCTTGAGAAAGAAGCCCCAAAGTGACCAGAATCATGCTTTCCCATAACATATCTGACACTCACCATAGGTACACTATCTCTCTTCTTCCCATGGAGCATAGCATAGCGGGTGAACAATTTGAGCATTATTAGACTGAACCTTTTATAAGAATTTTCTGCTGATGTGGTCCCAAAGTTGTAAATTAAAGATAGATGTCTTTCATCCCGGACCAATCTCCGTTTTCTGGCCAGATGTTGATCATTCTTGATTGGTGTTGATCTTATTATTCCTATTTCAAACTCATAGGCCGCCACTCCCCGGGGGCTCGGAGTGGCTTACATCAGACATGAGTGATACAATAAAACAGTAAAAACAGTAAAACATAAAACTGATTAGCCAGATGGGAAGGCCTCCCTACACAGATAAGTCTTGCATGCTCTCTGAAACGCTAGTAAGTCTTGGAGAGTACAGACTTCAAGCAGAAGAGTGTTCCAAAGAACACTCTTGTGCGCCAGCTGTGCCCGTACCTTGAGAAGTCTGACTTGGCCACGGTGGTCCACGCTCTGGTTACATCCTGTATAGATTACTGCAATGCTCTCTACGTGGGGTTGCCTTTGAAGACTGTTCGGAAGCTGCAACTAGTCCAACGGACAGCAGCCAGGTTGATAACTGGAGCGCCATTCAGAGAGCGCACAACTCCCCTGTTGTGCCAGCTCCACTGGCTGCCAGTTTGCTACCGGGCACAATTCAAAGTGCTGGCTTTAGCCTTTAAAGCCCTAAACAGTTCGGGTCCAACTTACCTGTCCGAACACATCTCTCCCTATGAACCATCGAGATGTTTAAGATCATCTGGAGAGGCCCTGCTCGGTCCCGCCTTCTTCGCAGGCGCGACTGGCAGGGATGAGAGACAGGGCCTTTTCAGTGGTGGCTCCTCGACTTTGGAACGCCCTCCCTAAAGACTTCAGATCGGCCCCCTCCCTCCTGACATTTCGCAGGAATGGCTATTTGAGCAGGCATTTGTTGATGAAATATAAGGCTTAATTGGATAAATGGAATGACGATCACGATGGAAACTGATTTCAACATGACGCTGAGGCTGCAATTGCATGTTTTTAATTGTTAAATTGTTATTATATGTGTTATGTTTTGGGGGGGGGGAAGGGTTTGTCTTGTTGCTGTGTTATACTGAGGGCAGAGACTGCCTGTGTAAACCGTCCCGAGTCGCCTTCGGGCTGAGAGGGGCGGTATAGAAACGTGACAAATATATATATATATATATAATATAAAAGAGACAGAGCCACAGCAGAAAAGGCCCTGCGCCTGACCTTCGTAGATCGTATGATCTTGAGACTGGAAACTACAAGCAGCATTTCACCTTCAGATCGAACTGGTCTCTGGGGTTGATAGAAAGTGAGTTGATTTTTTAGATATAACGGACCGGGGCCGTGTAATGCCTTGAAGGTGAGGACCAGCAGCTTAAAGATGACTCGATACTCGATCGGAAGCCAGTGAAGTTTTTGCAGAATTGGGGTGATGTGGCACCTTGCAGGGGCCCCTCCAAGAGTCTAGCAGATGCATTTTGGACCAGTTTAAGTCTACGGATGGTAGACCCTGGTAAGCCGATGTAAAGAGCATTGCCATAGTCCAGCCACGAGATGACCAAGGCCTGGATCACTGTGGCCAGGTCATCTCTACGGAGGTAGGGGGCCAGGCGTCTGATACAACGCAGATGGAAGAAGGCCGTTCTATGATGGTGGATACCTGGGCTTCCATCGTCAATCGAGAGTCTAATTAGACACCCAGGCTCTTCACTCGAGGTGACGGGTGCAATGGCTCGCTGTCTAGGGTCAGTAAATTGGTCGTCCCACCACTCGGGGAGCCCAGCCACAGGATCTCCGTTTTTGCAGGGTTCACTTTCAGCTATCTGGTAACGACCTCCAGACACTGATGGAGATTGCACGGCGCTGTGTCTGGTTGACCACCCATCTTCGGGATAAGTTGAATGTCATTGGCGTATTGGTAACAGTCTAACCTGAAGTCTCGGACCAGCACTGCAAGAGGTCGCATGTAGATGTTGACTTCCTTCTTAACATTGTAAACATTTCTTTTATCACTGTCCCGTTCTTATCAGAATTTACTTTTTCAGCTGTCATTAGCAATTTTTAATTACAGTCCAGCAAGAAAGTTGTTGGTCGTTGCAGGTCTTAATATTATACGTGTGCTTCCAAAATTATTAACTCCAGCCACACATCCTTCTATCCTTCCATTCATTCCCACACATCATATTAAATTCACATTTGTCAAATCTGCACATTGAATTTCCTATTACATTGCCAAACTTCCCAAAGCAAACAATGCCTTTCCCAAGTAACCTGGACATCGGTGGGTCCCCTAGCGGGTAAATAATACAATTGTTCTTTTCATTGTCAAATCTTGTATACGATTTTAAGTTGGGTAGACCAGTGGTTCAACTTTACTTACGTTCAATCATCACTGGTCACATTGCAACATTTCAGTCTCAGTTCCCCAGGTGCAAAAGTAGAGTGGAAGTGGTGGACCCAAATTTCTAAATGGCAATGATGCTCAAGTTAGGTAATTTGGTAAGAAAAACATTAGAAAAAGTGATTGTTTGTTTTTGAATGTTATGAATGGTCTGATTAGAAAATGCCTAAGGATGTGGGTGAGCTGCATGCCCTATCATCCCCTGTCTTCCCCCTCAAGCCCAGCCAATGTTTTTAGTAGTCATTGTGTGTGTGTGTGTGGGGGGGGTTTTGTGTGTCAAGTTTGGTCCAGATCCATCCCTGATGAGGCTCGCAGTGGTCTCTGGAGGTAGGTGTAAATACTGCAACTCCCATCATCCAGGGTCCATCCCCCCAAAGCCCCACCAGCACTTAAAGTTGGTAATGGAGGTTTTATGTGCCAAGTTTGATCCAGATCTGTAGTTGGTGGAAGTTAGAGTGCTCTCTGGGATTTGGAGCTATATTGGAAAAATACAGACTAACTTAGACACATACATACAAGCATAAACTCACTTTTATTATATAGATAGATAGATAGATATCAGCTCTGTATACTACATAAGAAAAGATTCAGACTTTAACTTTTCTTTATTGCAGTTTATTCCACTTAATCTTGTGAACTTGGTGTAAGAGGAGGGAAAGGCCGCTTGTTGTCACGGGGAGAGAGGGGGGGGGGGGAGCCGCAGCTCTAGGTGTGAATCATAAAAGCCTCTCTTATGAAATACAATTTGACAATGAAATGTCAAGTGTGCATTTTGTTCCACGCAGGTGTGTATTTCTGACAAGTGCAAACCTTTCTTCAAAAAGGTGCAAATTGTTACCTAACCTCTCGTGATTAAAGCCAGCTGCTTTGCCATAGAAGTGTTACGCACGTTTAATGTAGAGTTTTTCTCTCTCTCTCTCTTCTAAGACTGCGTTTTCAGACAGAGCGACTGGAGAAAAATGTAAAGGAGGGAATTTAGTTTGGAGGAGCCCCCGCTGGTTCTGTGGACTTTAGCTTCTGCACTTAGTTTGGGACTCTCCTCTTTAACTAAAACAACAACACATGACTGAATAATATTAGCATTAGCAACGGGAGTGGAAATCAGTAGAAGTAGGGACCATGTCTTCCTCCATCTAAGCGTTGCCTTCAGCTCACACCTCCTTTTTCAGAAGTCTCTGTCGTAGAGCCCCTCTACTCAGACTGAAAATGCCGTCCTGATGGGGACTGCCTAAGACATTCCTGAGGTGGCAAGAACTCCTCACCGCCTAGGTGAGAGCAGCAACCCTAAGGAGGATCCTCTTCCCACATGTCACAGCTGGAGACACATCTATTTACCATGTTATCATACCAAGACTTTGAAATGGGCAGCTGTCACACCCCAGCCTGCCTCAGGCCCTCAGCAAGACCAATCCCCAGTCTCTGAGAGGCCTGCAAAGCCTGGAGACAAGATGCTACAGAAGCCCATAGTTCATTCAGTGTTCAAGGCCAGAAACCGCTCAGCTCCAGCGCGGGCTGATAAGGACCGAGGGATAGCTGGAGACGGGGTGACTCCCAATCGCTCAGGTGCTAGTGCTAATTGGATGGGCATACCATTCCCATGCGGAAGGCCTGAGAAGACCCAGCAGGAGAACTGTTATGAGAACAAGTTCTGATGTCCCCGTGCGTCGTAACTTCAAAGCCTGTGAGACCTATTTAAGCTAGGTCTCAGAGATGGTTGCCATCTTTCGCCGATGTTCAGTTTTCAAGCCAAGTCTCCACGGAGCCTTGCCTGGCCATTGGGCCTTCCTGCCATTGAACTCTGTTTGCCAAGCCTTGTGCCAAGAACTATCTGTGGATTAGCCCATTGGGGCATTAAAGACTCTTTTGCCTATTTTGAATCTATTTTACCTTTGGACTATTGCTTTGCAATACTTTGGTGCCTGAAGACACTAGTGGACTATAACTCTCTTTCTTTCACTATTTTTACCTATTCTAAATAAAGCATTTAACCGTGGTCGGTCTCAAGTGGTTGACTGAGGGGTCATTTAGGTCTACGGTGCAACAGCAGCCCTACATTTCTGCCACCTGTAGAATTATGGGAAATTTGGTTTAGGGAGGGGTCTTTTGAATCCTCAACTACATAGGTCTTCATTTTCCCAAACTACATTTCCCAGAATTCTGCAGGCAGCAGAAATACGGGGCTGTCCAGTATAAAGCCCTGTTGTGACAATGTCATTACTCTACTGTCTTCTGCCGGCGAAGAGGGCGCAGGGCCCCGAGAGCAGCGGGGGATGAGGAAGAGGTGGCAATGGCCGTGCGGAAGCGGCAGTCGCGGCGCATTTGCGTCACTCCTCCCCGCTGCATGCTGGGAAACTGAGGCCCGGGCTTCTCTGGAGAGCCAGATGCAATCATGAAAAGAGCCACACCTGGCTCCCGAGCCATAGGTTCCTTACCCGTGTCCTAGAGCCTATCTACAACTGAAAAACAATATTTCTCACACCATAATTTCCCAGTATCTTGTCATTTGCCACACACAAATTGCTACGTGCAATACACAAATTGTGGCGAGTTCTCCTTAGGCAGCAACACATGCCTCTGGGCTAATTAAACTCAATGAGAGTTTTCTTTTTGGACATTTCCATTATTTCTGGCCACATGGCAATTTCCTTTCCAATTTTTTCCTTCCATTACGCATGCAAATATATGCAATTATCCAGGCACTAGGTATTTTGCAAATCAAACTCTAAGATCAAATTAGATCATTCAAAGTATATTGTTGAATGCCAAATTATTCAATGCGTTGCATTCACCCATTTTCAAAATCACATATATGAAGTAAAATAACGTGAAGGAGGAGTCAGGAATCTTATTCTCTGGAAATGGTTACAGGCATGCTAGAAATATCCACAACGGTTTTTCATATAAATGCTTGGACTTTTCCGATGTTCAAAATTGATTGTAAACAGGGCCGTAGCCAGGATTTTGATTTGGGGGGGGGGGGGGGGCTGAGACTGGGTGGAAGAGGGTCTACCCTAGCAAACCTTTTGTATTGTTATCCCAATAACCCCATTAATGTGGGATATAATGAACATGGTGATCAGATCATGATATGAATAAACATAACAGTTTAAATAATGTACCAGTAAGGCCTTTTCACGGACCACCCTGAGAAGTTGGGGGAGGTGTTGTAGTTGAGCAAGCTGAGCCTGTAGTTGCTACAGGTAGTAACAGGGAGGAGGATACTTTGTCGGACATGTCACTTGAAGAGGGAGGTTTGGGCAGAATTACTGCAGCTGGGAGGAAGAGAGCTGCAAGTGTTGTGAGTTTGGAAGGTGCAGAACAAAGGAGAAAGGTCCGACAAATACTTAGGGAGCCTACCAGTGATGACACTTTTGAGGGGTTTGAAGCAGAGTTAACCTCAGAAGAGAGTGATACAGAGCTGGACTCAGCGTTGGTGCAGGATGTCAGGAATGTGTTAAATGCTGAGTCCAGTGAAAGCTCATTTTTGGGCTTTTCAAGTGATCCTGATTGGCCTAGTGGGAATGTTGAGTCGGATTGGGGTCCTTTAACTGTTCAGCAAAGGTGGGAGGATTGGAGGAACACACCCAGTGCTACAGCTGTGGGGACTGAGGCAGATTTGGGTGGGGAGTCTGATGACTCTGAGTTGTAAGGGTATAAAAGTAAGGTCTGGGGATTTGGGACTCTGCGGTCGGCCAAGGTGTTGCTGGTGGGTTGCTAGTTCCTGTATCTGGTGCTCTTGATTCTTCGTGTCTTCGTTCCTGATTCCCAGCGAGCTGTGAGTATTGGGCTGTTTTCATGTTGGATTCTGGGAGCTGCTATGCCAGCTCTAGCTGACACTGTTGTTTGTTGGGGGTTGGGGCTTTAATGTGTGTTTTTATGTTTAGTGACTACCGCGCGTTTCGTTTGATCATTTCCTGTGTTGCTGTGAGTGCCTGTCTCTTTTTGGTATTGTATAATGGGTGGAAAGGGGTTGCTGTGGGTTGCGGGGGCTTTGATGTGTTTGTTTGTATACTTAGCTCCTGGAATTTGAGAAGCACTCCTCCTTTCCTTCTCGGACGGATCTTCGCATTACACAGACTTCAAGCCGGAAAGACTACGAAAGACGGACGTCTTCTGTTTTGTTTATAGGCTTTTTGGGTGTGGGTTTTTATGCCGGACTGTGGCTATGTTTTTGTTTGAATAAACTGTAAATACTTTTACTAGCTTGGCGTGTCTGTGAGCCATCTGTGGGAGTCTCAACAGGGGCGGCTGAAGCCCCCTTAGCCCCCCCTGGCTACATGCCTGATTGTAAAGTAGGTGTGGAATATCATTTAAATACAGTTGTGAACGTCCATAGATCATGTCCCCTCTGTTCATTCATAATTAGGAACATCCAGTGCTGCAGATACACATATTAATGGAAGATGTCTTTCCAAGGAATAATTTGTATTCATAGTTCATAAATAAAATAAATATTTGCAAGTTTTAGACTTTGAATGATTTATGGTGCCGGCATCGGGAGATAGTTAACTGCAGAATATCATAACTCACAGTTTGATTATTTATGAATGATTTATGTCTTTTCATTCATAACAGGACTCCGGATTAGTGTTATCTGCCATTGCAGTGATATACTTACTTACTTACTATGAAGAGTAGAACTCATTTTAATTTCTATTCTGCTGTTCACATTTGTTTCTGGACAACACTGAGCATCAGAGAAGACAGTCTTGCAATAATACTCTTTCCTTTCTCCTGCTTTATGCACGTAATCTTTGTCGCCGCCTTCACAGGAACGAGGCATTAATGACGTCAGCGTCACAAGTATTACCAATGACAATGATTCTCGTTGGGCGTGTGTGTGAGTTGATCTTAATGTTGGTCAGTGTCCAAGAGGACAGACTAAATTGTCTTTTTTATATACAGGAATGAGATAAAGGTGTACTGTGACTGATTTTTGAAAATGGCCTTGGTGGAAGGGGCCCCCTATTTCTCTATAGATTTGTATCTGGTTTCCTGGTAGGTTTTGGTTCTCCAGAGATTTTCAGGCAGAATTATTTCCTATCGACCTTTAGAACCAGGGGCCTAATGGTGCCTCCGTAAGTTAACCATTTTTAGGGTTTTTGTGGGGGGGTGAGGGGGGGCACCTCACATTTCTGGGCTCCCAGGATTCTCCATGGGCCGGTCCATACAGGGCCCATAGCCCATTAGACCTGGGCCTTTCATAAAAGTGTGGGTCTAATGGGCTATCTTATTAATTTGGGATGAAGCAGTGTTTTCCTGCTTTGTCCTGAAGGAATTCATTTTTACACGGGCCATAATTTGGACGCCCCATGGGAGGGCGTGCATTTTAGGTGCTGTCAGGATGCACCCTTTGTTTGGTGTGTAGTTGGATGAGCTCCACAGTGGCTATATACCACATAGATCTGATCTTGGGGGGAAACCAAAATTCTGGACCAGGATTTTCCACAGGTAAGGGGGAATAAAGACAGTTGGGCCAGTTCCTAACCAGAACCAGCTGCAACTGCCTTCAATGCCATCCCATGTTTCTCAGGCTAAAGCAACCCTGGGAGGATGGCAATCCCGTCTCATCACCACCCATACCTTGGGCAACATGTTTGCAGACAGCCAATTCTCTCACACCAGAAGTGACTTGCAGTTTCTCAAGTCACTCCTGATACACACACAAAGACCCACCCATACTGCAGCTGTCCCCAGACACAACACACAACACCCATCTCCCAGGTGCTCTGGCTGATGTCAGACAGATTGCCTGTGTGCTGAGTGGGGCGGGGACAGGGGGGTTTCCTAAGAGTTCTGGACGACATCAGCCAATATGCTCAAAACTAGTTAGGTGTGATATCATGCGTAACAGCTGAGACACAGAGGGAGAAGGCACCGAACAGTGGTACTCATTGCTAATTAGTCAGTACTCCATACCAACTCCAAGGTGGTTCAGATATTTCCTATTTGGCTACCATGTGGGCCCAATCCAGTGTCCTGGATTACTGTATTTTTATACTGCCCCTCTCAGCCCGAAGACATTGAACTGAATGGTGTGAGTCTACACTGTCATATAACCCAGTTCAATACAATTAATCTGCATTCTGAAACTGTATTATGTGGCTGTGTAAATAAGGACTTAGAAGGAAGGAAGAAACAACAACTGAAGCACACGGTGCAGAAGTGATGACTCGTGCCAGAGAGTCCAAGAAATGCAGCTTGAAGGTAAGAGAAGTTGAGTGCTTGTCCTTTCTTCCACCTGTCCAATGGCAACTGTGGGGAGGTGAATAAGGAGTAACGAGATAATTCTGTCTGCAACATTCCTAAAAGTGAATATACCGTGTTTCCCCGAAAGTAAGACAGCGTCTTACTTTCTTTTGACCCCCAAAATCCCCACTACGGCTTACTTTCAGGGTACGTCTTATATTGGGCGACGGTACCCCGAAAGTAAGATGAAAGTAAGACTTACTGCGGGCGGCATGGCGTGGCTTCCTGGCTGGGCGACGAGAGGCTCCCAGAGGGGCACAAAAGGGCCCGGAATCCTCCTCCTCTTCCTCCTCTTCCTTCCAGCGGCGCCTTCCATCCTCCTCCTCTTCCTCCCAGCGGCGCCTTTCCCTCTCGCGGTTCCGCCCCTCCTTCAGTGAAGGGAGGAGGGGCGGAGCGGGGGCGGGACTTCCGCCGGTGCCTTCTTCCCTCTCGCTGGTGGTGGCTCCGCCCCTCCTCCCTTCAGTGAAGGGAGGGGGGCGGAACCGGCGAGAGGGAAAGGCGCCACTGGGAGGAAGAGGAGGAAGAGGAGGAAGAGGAGGAGGATTCCGGGCCCCTTTTGAGCCCCTCTGGGAGCCTCTCGTCGCCCAGCCAGGAAGCCACGCCATGCCGCCCGCAGTACGTCTTACTTTTGGGGTACGGCTTATATAAACCGACCCCTCTGACACCCCCGATACGTCTTACAATCGGGGTGTCATACTTTCGGGGAAACACGGTAGTAACACTAGCTGACCCAGCCACGCGTTGCTGTGGCATTGTTGAAAAGCACAATCAAATGACTTGCAACCCCTAAAGCCATTCAATCCAGCTGTGTTCTTAAGTATGAGTCGTTTCTAAGTGGGATGTTTGTAACTTGGGATCTTCCTGTGTGTGTATGTATGTATATGTATTTGACAACTGTGGTGAGGTGAATAAAGAGTAACGAAATACTTATGTCTGCAACATTCCTAAAAAGTGCATATAGTAACATGATGTTCATTATTTGTTTATTTATTTATTTGAAACATTTCTATTCTGCCCTTCTCACTCCGCAGGGCACAACATACAAATGGCAAACATTCAATGCCGGTTAAAATCCACTATTTCACCGCCTTGATCATCCGGATCCTATCTAGTTGGCATGGTAAGGTTTCCTATTGCACTGTCCCAAAAGCTTGGTCCCACGGCCAGGTTTTTACCATCCTTCTAACCAGCATATGTCTTGCATATAATACTGGCTGAAGACTGTTGAGAGTTTCAGCCCCAAAATGCTGAGAAAACTACAGGATCCCCACACTTGTTATACGTGTATGTTGTTATCTGATTGAGAGGTGCATGCGGCCCTTTTGGGCAGGACTCCATTTCCCAAGAGTCCTCGCTCCCGGGGGAGGAGTAGAAGGAGGAGGAAGAGGGAGAAGAGGGCCTGCCGGTCTTCATGGCACCGCTGGTGAGCGATCTGAGGGAGCTGCAGGCGCGTCACGGGGAGATGCGGGCCCGCATGGAGCTGCTGATCAAGGAGACCCAGAGCCAGGTCTGCCGCACCCTCGCCCACCTCAACCACGGGGCTGCCTTCACTGTTGACCGCTAGGAGAGGAAGGAAGCTGACCCCCTGCCAGGCACACCAATCACAGCCACAACGGGGCTGGGGGGGTGAGTGGGGGGTCTCTGGAGGGCTTTTGAGCCAGACGGGCATCTGTCGGGAAGGCTTGGGTTGTGCCTTCTTGCAGAATAGCCCAAGTAGATGATATTGCCCTGAATGCATGTGAAAGGAGGCCTCTGTTAGACCCCAGACTAAAGGTCAGTCAAGAGTGTGATGCCGCAGCTGAAAAAGCCAAGGCTGCATCAAAAGGAGTAAAGTTAGGGTTGCCTAACGATTGATTTTCAAGTTTTTATGAAATGTCCCTTATTTTTGTGAAAAATCCCGTATTTTTAGGTAAATGCCCCTTATTTCTTATATCAAAAAGTGGCAACCCTACCAAGCAGTGCTGCTCTTAGAGTCTCTCTCTGTCGTGCAAAGACCGTTTATTAATAAAAGTCAACTTTGGGTCCAACCCAGTATTTATTCCAGTGCTGTAACACTCAGGCACATCGCAGTTGTGTGTTCCTGAGAACCTAAAAATAATGTGTTGATGTCTGAACCAAGTCGCAAATAATGGATAGAGATTGTGTGTTATTACAACCATCTGTTCCTTCTGCTAAAATAGCACGAACTGCAGAGACAAATTTGGTGTCACGTGTAAAGACAGAAAGTGTAAGTACTGTTAACGGTATGTTTGCAGCATTTAATGAATCTGATTAATTGATTTGTAACCTTATGATGAAGGGAAATTATATCCATGTTTCACTGGGTGGCAGATTTGCTTTTAAATATTAACTATTACAGTCAATCAATCAATCAAAACTTTATTACGGTCACTGACCAGCACAAAGCGGGCACAAGCGCCCTGAGAAGGGAGGGACAACTCCCCAGTAAACAGTTATTTAAAATTAGATTAGAAATCAGTATAAAAATATATTTTAAAAGACAGGAACTGAAGGGGGAGGGGAGAGATTGATGAGAGAGGTAGAAAGCACTGGTGGGGGGCACTAAAGGGGAAGGGAGGGGCACACTGCGAATCTAGTAGCATTTCCGCTGTAGCATGTTGCTCTAACTGTATTCCCAGCAGGGTGTTGCCTAACAGTATCCGTCATCAACCGTCTGATTGTAAGTGCAGCAGCACAGAACTTAGCAACACTGTAAGTGATTGTAGTGTTAGAGTCCAAAAGCAGCAGGGTGGAATAATATTTTTCACTGCGCCCCGGGGATTTTGAAAGCCATGGTCCAATGAGATTGAATCTAAGGTCTCTGTAGAACATGCATTGAAGAAGCACGTGCTCAGTTGTTTCCACATGACCAGACCCACAGGGGCATCGTCTCTGCTTGAAGGGGGTCTCCCGATACCTCCCCTCCAATACAGCCGATGGGAGGGCATGGCATATTACAGTCAGCATGTCTTGATTAGTGGATTCCTTTTTCTTTCTCCTGGACTCAGAGCACTGGACGCAGACACTGGCATTATAAAAGATTTTTTTAAAGAAAACACAATTTCTTATTTCTTATTTAAAGATCAACATTGTCAGTAGAGAGCACAAGCTACCTTCTAACCCATACTAAAATTAGAGCCTGAACATAGTTGTTTATTGCTATTTTTCATCTAACTCACCCCCAAATTAAGTATAGCTACTAGGCATGGTTTAGAACCCAAAAATACGAAATCGAAATCTAATGGGGGGTTGATTAGTAAAAGAAAGACTTACAAAAAAATTTCCAAAAATTTCTAAAATGTATCTTAATTACTAACGAAATTCGTTAGTAGTTCGTATGCCAGAGCATGCGCATTCCAGATGGTTTTGGCCTACAACTCCCAGAAATCCTAACAGCTGGTAAATTGGCTGGGATTTCTGGGAGTTGTAGGCCAAAACTTGAATAAATCACACTGAATTCTAGATGGGACTCTCCAAATAGGAAGGAGGGAGGGGGAAGGAGGGAGGGAGGGGGTATTCTATTCTTGGAAGCAGCAAAAAAAGGAGGAGCCCCCCTCACTCCTCGCTGCCTCTCTCTCACCCCGATCCTGAGGGAGCGAGGGCCCAAGTTTGCCCAGGCTGAGAGGAAAAGGAAGAGGCCTGAGGCTGTGAGGAATGGTGGGAGTTGAAGTCCAAAACACCTGGAGGGCTGAAGTTGGCCTGTGCGGTGGGGCAAGACGGAGCAACGGGGAAGAGAAGGGAGGGGGGAGAAGCCAGCAGGAAAGAGGAGGGGGCAGAGAAGCATCTGAGAGAGTGCAGGGAGAGAGAGGAGGATAAGCGTGTGTGTGTGTGTGTGTGTGTGTGTGAAGTTGGCCCCTGCGATGGGGCAAGACAGAGCAACGGGGAAGAGAAGGGAGGGGGGGAGAAGCGTGGAGGACTACACTTTCCAGAATGCATTGCCTAGCAGCAGCATCACTTCCAGTTCCCCATAGAAATGCGGGAAAAAGAAGAAGCTGAATGAAGGCGGGAAGGAAATGAGGGGGAGAAGACAGGGAGAAGTGAGTACGTAGTACAATAATTAAGAATTTATTACGATCATAACGCAAATTGTTGGCCTCAAGGACCGTAAAAGGAAGTCTACTTCCTGGTTAGCTGCCGTGATGCGTATAAACTAGAAAGTCCCATTACATACGAATCACTTACAATTTCTTTTAATTTTCATAACTTTTTTCTCATGCGTAATAGCTACATGAGATTAGCATAGTAACTTAGATCCCTTCTACACTGCCCTATATACCAGGATGTAATCCCGGATTATCTGATTTAAACTGGATTATATGAGTCTCCAGTGCAAAATAATCTGGGTTATGAAGATAATCTGGGATCAGATCCTAGGATGTATGGGCAATGTGGAAGAAGGGGCCAGAAAGGGGAAGAATTTTGCTCCTTGGGCAATGTAACTATGTTTGCACCTAGAAACTGAGAAAACAACCATTCTTGATAACTTCTCCTTGTGCTTGGAAGCCGTGACAGGCTGGCTGCGCATGAGCAGACTTAAGGTGAACCCGGCCAAAACTGAAATCTTATGGCCTGGTTGGCCCCGGAACTGGCCTGCCCTCTACCCACCTTTGATGGTGAATCCTTAGCCCCTTCTGCTACGGTGAAGAGCCTCAGTGTCTTGCTGGATTCCCAATTGACGATGGAAGCTCAGATCTCCACCATCAGTAAGCAGGCCTTTTCCCACCTCCACCAAGCGAGGCAGCTGGCTTCTTACCTTCCAACAGAGGCCCTTGCAACGGTAATCCACGCCACAGTCACCTCGAGGCTGGATTACTGTAATGCATTGTACACTGGCACTCCTCTTTCAGGGACACGGAAGATCCAAGTGGTTCAAAACGCAGCTGCCAGATTACTTCCTCGGACACCAATGAGACATCACATAGCTCCAGTGTTACAACACCTCCATTGGCTCCCAATTGAACATCGGGCTTCCATAAGACACTGGTTCTGACTTTCAGGGCCATCCATGGTCCAGGCCCGAAATACCTCAGAGATCGTCTCTCACATACTTGTCCTCAGAGACCTCCAAGATCAGCTCAAGAAAACCTCTTGTTTGTTCCCGGTCCTAGGGAAGCACGCCTGGTCTCCACGAGGCGCAGGGCCTCCTCGGTTCTTGCCCCAACCTCGTGGAATTCCTTACCTCCATACATTAGAGCTATACCTGACTTGCGGTCTTTCTCTCAAGCTCTCAAAACTTGGCTTTCCGTCAAAGCTTTTAATTTGCGATTTATCATTGATATGTTTGCTGTTTTATTGCTGTGTAAGTCGCTCAGAGCGCTCACTCCGGTGGAGAGCGACTCATCAAATAATGAATTGAAATGAAAAAAGAAATGAAACTATAGCTTTTAGTGACTGTTCTCATGCTACACCGGGGTCCCACCAAATGGTCACACCTCAAGGGCCTCAGGCGTCACTTTTGCTTGAGCAAAGTTCCAGCCAAGATGACCAGAGTATAGTTTCCAAACCAGCTTGCTTTGCTCTTAAACCCTGCTTGGGCCTCCCGTGCCTTTCCCATGAGAAGACTAGGGATGCAAGCATAACATAGGCCTCTCAAGGTTGTACCATCCTGACTCCCTGATAATGGAAGCGGGCCGCGGGAGTAGAAAGCCTGACTCCCTGGCCCAGATGGCACTCGCTAACGAGCACCGCATTCCAAGAGTACTGAGTTCACAAAACATACAAGGGATCATCAATCTTAGCTTTTGACGTGCGACGCAGCCAAGGAACACTATAACTGCCTTGTAGACCCCCATGCCGGTGTCTTGTACCAACAACGCATTTGGGAGAGGATCCTGTGGGATAGGCCAGTCGGGCCTTTCATCAAGCCTGTGCCAGCTAGCCTGCTTAGGGCTGACTTGCTCCGTGTCATCCTTGTTCCTGTTCATCGTCGAGATCTTGTGGTTGATCCTGAAAGACTTTATTACCTTTTGAACTCTTTGCATTTAAAGCAACACGTCCCAGCCTCATTGCTTCGGCTGGGATTCTAAGAGACTCTTTTGCATCGGGCTTGTGTTCCCGTTTTCCCGCTTGTGCTCCTTTGCTGCGGAGCACTCACACCCCTGCTGAATCCTGTAATGGCTGCTAGTTGGAGACACTATTAAGATTGCCTCCAACCTCTTTCCTATACCTACCTATTCTCAATAAAACCCGTTGTACCATAGCTGCTGTGTGGTTTATCCAGGGGGGTCAGGTTGCCAAGGCCTCAGAGGGCGATAATATCATGTGGTTGAAACATTGTCATGTACTGTGCGTTTTAGTGGTTCTTTCTGCTCTGGTGTAAGCGTATGTGTAGAGACAGCTGTAAGATATACAGGAGGAAAGTCAATGTTGTATATCAGCAGTTAACTTCCACGAATACCGCATGCCTGGTGCCTTAAAACAAGATTTGGTCCCACAATGATGGAATAACTCAGTGCAAAAATGTTTCCTCTAATCAGCAAGTGCAATGCAGCACCTGATTCCACATGGATCTTCCTTGGGTACCTTCACTAAATTTCTTTGTATATGTCAGCGGTTGAATAGCACTGGTGCCTCCCTGCTTTGTCAGGTATGTTTTAGTGGCAGGAATAACTGAGAAATAGATACAATAAATCACTCAAATCTCTCCGTCCAAAAAGGCATCCCTGGCTTTTACATTTCAGAGAGCTGTTGGAAAACACATTGCCTACATGAACTTGGAGAAGACATTTCGCAAATTGGTTGCGTGCAGGGTGAAAAGGCATATACTTGTTCAATTGAGGAAATAAGTGCATGCCTAAAGGGGAAAACCCTTCATGATGTAGGATGAACAACTACCCCCCCCCCCCAATTCCCTATGGAGGAGCATTTTGGAATCAGGATTTCCTGACGGGAGTGAGAGGAAACCTCTGACGTTTTCTAATGGCTTCCTTAGCAATTACTTTAAGAAGACTACAATAGGAACCAATTTAATTAATATTGAGATAATGCTTCCTCAAGGGCCGTTCTGCTTCACCTTTTCAATCGTTATCGAGTCAGAAGGTGCCGTGGTTGTTAGTTTTGAGTATGTTTTTAAGGATTTCAACTTTGAATTTTTTATACCATTGATATTTAATCTAATTTTAATGTTTCTGTTTCTGTAGATTTTAAATTGTATTGAAATGCTTTTAATATAAGCCACTTTGAGTTTCCTAGTAAAGAGAAAAATGGGGTAAAAATAAACACCATCATCATCACCACCATCATCATTCAAACACAGGAATTTCTCAAAAGGCAGAGGATTATATTAGAGGAAGAGACTACATCAAATTGGTTCTATGTGCCAAGTTTGATCCAGATCTGTAGTTGGTGGAAGTTAGAGTGCTCTCTGGAATTTGGAGCTATATTGGAAAAATACAGACTAACATAGAACCTCCATTACCAACTTTAAGACATGCCAGTGGTGTTTATTGAACATTTATTGAAAATTCTGCCAGAATTTTCCCTTTTTTTTACTTAGATAGTTCTCTAAGTTGGAGATGCTGCACACATTTCTTTCATCGTTACTCTGGATTCTCTGTCTCTCAGCATTACTTCGCGAACAAAGATTCAGGAAGGACTCATCCCAGGCTTTTTACAAGTGCGTTGATGACTAAAAAGGCCAATCTGAGATAGGCAAGTTCGGTTGCAGAAAGCACAGCAGAAAGTCTCCTAGGGTGATGTTGTTTCCAAGTTGCGGTTCTTTCTGCGTTGTCGTTTCTCTTCGAGACCCATTCGGCGTGTCTTCTCGAAAGAGGCCGCAGCATTGCGGATAGTGCGCCTCCACGCCTCCCGATGAGAGGCCAGGGTGGACCATTGTTGGTGATCAATCTGGCCGAGCCTGAGATGTTGTTTCAGGGAGTCCTTGTATCTCTTTTTGGGGGCGCCTCTCTTGCGCTGACCCGTGGCGAGTTCACTCTGGATTACAGAGCTTAATAACCAATTGTGCAATGAGTTCAGTAATACTCCACAAACCAAAGTAGCACTGAAGATTGTGAGCGTGCGTGCCTGTCAACTGGCTGCACCAAGGGTCGCACTTTTCACATGATTTTAATGTTAAACAGGTTTCAAATCTAATGGGATATTCAGATAGGAAACCAATTCATCCGTTATAGGGTAATATCCTATTAGAACGACTTTATGACTCTGTGTAACCCTTCCTTGGACTTCTAGGTTCCCATTCAATGCAGAACTGTAGAATCTTAAGAGCTGGAAAGGGACAGAAAAAGCACACCTGCCTTCCTTAGGCCAAGGACTATGAACTTCATCAGATGCAATATTTCCCCTGCTTTCCTCCTCTGCCACAACAAAGCCCATCACATGATGCAGGGTCACCTCCAGTGGGACTCTGTTTTGGGCTATGGAAGAGTCGAGTGTTCCCTGACTCCCAATGGCACAAAGCACAGAGACACAGTGGAAAGCCAGACCTATGAGCTCCATAGTATTATTTGGAGGAAGCTAGGAAATGGGAATCCATATCTCCCTCCCAAAAAGGTTATGTTATGATCAGTTATGATCACAGGACAAATTCTGAGATAGCATGAAATATTTATTTATTTATCGTGTCTGGAGCGAACCCAACTGTTGTATTGCATTAGAAACATGAAATAAAAAGTCAGGACTTAGGACTGAATGAAACAGATGTGAAGTAGTTGCTTATCTAAGAAGATCAGAAAAATCCACACACTAGCACTTATCCAGCGTAGGTGAAGTCGGTCCTGAAGTATCTTCTTGAGAAGGTGGCTATGATTTAAATCAAATTATTAGTCCCAACTAGTGCCGGCTCATTGGGGGAAAGGGAACGGTAAACCAGCATTTATGTGAGTTCCATTGATTCTATGGATTTAGTCCACTTGGTGGCTACTGAATTCAGGGGAAAAAACCTTTAATATGGCTATAACAATGGGGAGCTTTATATTTTTTTATGCTGATGCCTAACTATTTTGCTTTTAATTGTACTTTAGATTGTGGCAACAGCCTCTTGTGTTGCATTGTTATGAGCTGCCTTCAGGGCTTTCTCAAGGGGGATGAGAAAATGAATTCATATAAGCAAAGTGATATGAGTAATGGTCCAGATACCATGCGCATTGAAATATTCTTTGAAACCTGCTGAAGCATGTATGCCAGAATTGCAATCTCATTCTTTCTCACAACTGGATAGAAAAGTTCCCACAGAATACATGAATCATAAGTAGGGATGAGCTGTGAAATTACTCCCCTCACCTCATGCCTGTGAGGATGGAAAACTGTAGGGACCCTTGCAATTTTATTGATGATGTTAAAATGCTGTGTCGGCTGTGATTATATCATGCTACAGATCCCAATAAAGAAAATCATCTGAGCTGTATATCCTGCCAGATGAAATGTCAGTATTGCAGATGCAGCTAAGGACACTGAGGACAAAAAGAAAGACCGTCGTGCAAACATAAGTAGCACTGATTGAAACAATTATTTGGTGATTAAGAGAACTGCTTATTTTCCCGATGTTTGTTCAATATGTGAAATGAGTTGCTTTCAAACTAAATATTAAAAGGAAAGGAATCTGATAGATTCAATATTTAAAATTCTATATGACAACACGAGCTTACAACATACCCCCCCCCCCCCGTTGTGAATGAGCCTCCAGTTACTACAGGTAGTAGCATGGAGGAAGGTGCTGAGGCAGTAACATCAAGCAGTAGCTCAGTTTGGGGCTCTGGATGATCAGGCTCCTACAGCTGGGGTAAAGAGAGTGGCTAGTGCCTCAAGCCTTGATTCAGACAGAGAACAGAGGAGAAAGATTCAGCATCTACTTAGGGAACCTTCTGAGTCTGATACATTTGAAGGGTTTCCAGGGAATGCAGAATTACAGTCAGAAGAAAGTGATACAGACCTAGATTCAGCATTGGTGCAGGAAGTGAGAGATGTATGCAATGCGGACTCGGGGGACAGTACATTTCTGGGGTTCCAGATGGATCAGGTCTGGCCATCTTCTCATTCAGAAACTGAGTGGGGTCCTTTAAGTCAAGAAGAGCTGTGACTGGCTTGGAGATCTGGGCATGGTACAACAGCTGCAGGGAATGGGAATGCTGCTGCTTTGGAGCAGGGCGGGTTCTCTGGTGACTCTGATTGATAGTGCTATATAAGAAGTGAGTATTTGGCTTGACCTTCACGGTGGTCAAGGAGTTGTTATTCTGGTTCGTGTATCCTGTGTTCCTGTGTCTTGGTTCCTGGTTTCCAGATTACTCCTGCTGCCGTGTACCTCTTGACCTTCACTGTGACTGCTCTCTTGTCGACTCTGGAACATCTCCTCCTTTTCCTGTGTGTTTGTCTCCTGTCCTATGATCCCTGGATTGATGTTGGACTACGCCTAATGGACATCCCTTTGACTGAACGCCACAGAAGGATGTCTGCTGTTTGTTTTTGAGTTCTTTTCTTCTCAGCATTTTTGGTTTTGGGTTTCCTGGAATTATTGGGGTTTTTGTACAGCCGAAGATAGGCTATTTTTTGTTATTCCAACTCCCATTTGATGTGTAAATAAACTTTTGTTATCTTTTAACTCCTGGACTCAGCCACTGCCGTCTCTGTACCACAACACCCCCCCAATATATCCCATGTCTTAATGTAGAGTGTATGGGAAAATGGTGTTGCAGTAATCCATAAATAAACACCAGGTGTGTTTTCCTGAATAGTGCAACAAACAGGAGAGAAAAAATCTCAGCTGCTTAATTGAATTAAGTAATTAGTGCTGCTGGTGAAATTTCCTATTTAGAATGTTCTTATATGTCCTTTTTATAAACAATACTATCATTACTTGTACAACAGAATGTAACTATGATTTTGTGTATTATCTACAGCACCAACTCCACAGAAGACGCGCTGAGGACTGTGAGTGTTTATGTGACTTATATGATTCATGCACTCGAATATTACCTATTGAATAGAAGTTTTGATATCATACATTGTTGGTGTGCTTTCCCTACTGCTCGTTTGTACTTTGCTGTGTCCAGCAACTTACCCTAGTTTTGGTTTGTGTAGCACCTGCGTTGGATACCCACACTAGTGAAGATGGACTGAGAGTTATCTTGACATGAAAACACACTTCAGTGAACATTAAGAAAGGCCTTATTAACTAAAGAATGAAAGATCTCAAAGTGGTAGATCCCACCCTATGTCAAAAATGAAGCTGTTAAAGAAACAGAATTCCTTTTTTTCTGTCCCCGTGGTACCTTAAGAAATGGCATCTACAGTATACAGTGATGAAAATCAAAACTTTGAAAACAGGTCTTACCAGTCACACAAAAGTAAGTTAATTTAATTGGACAAATTTGTTGGTTACAGAGGAAAAAATATTCCAGCAAGTAGAGAAAGTCAGAAGACAAGACTGTGCTAACTGGCTTGCAGAATCATATCAAAGTCTATCTATCATCTGAAAACCCAGATCCAAAACCCAAAGGCCCAGAAAAATGGGCTTGGATGGATGATTTCCTAGTGCTCCCACCCTGAGATCAGAAGCAAGAAGTATCATCTGGTTTAACTCTTTCTCAAAAAACAGTAATATGGGCACAAGTTACCAATAGGACACAGAAGCACATGGGCTAAGCGCAATGGATTGGAATGTCAACCAGCAGCCAATCATTCAGGAAATCCAATAGCTCCCCACCACAGCCCAGATCCACATTGTTCTGTTTATTATTTATTTATTTATTTATTTATTTATTCGATTTGGTAGACCGCTCTCTCTGGAGCCCAGA
The DNA here is from genome assembly GCA_030556195.1 of Anolis apletophallus. NCBI lineage: Eukaryota > Metazoa > Chordata > Lepidosauria > Squamata > Anolidae > Anolis > Anolis apletophallus. The sequence goes on from JARBWK010000007.1 coordinate 511,211, forward strand.
GCGGTTTACAGCATAAAACCCGGTAAAAACCAATAACAATTAAAACAACATATACCCAATTAACCCCACTCCCAACAATAAAACCCCCGGCGGCGACAATATTTATTTATTATTTATTTATTAAGTTCGATTTGGTATACCGCTCTCTCTGGAGCCCAGAGCGGTTCACAAGAATGGCAGAATAAAAACATAAAACACATAATACATTAAATTACATTAAAACAATTTCAATCCCCCGACTAAAACAAATTGCAGACCGGGCTGCAGTACAGTGGCAGGCTAGCAGCAGGATAGCGGGTGCGGTAGACAGCAGTCAGCTATGGGCCGAATGCCTTTCTAAACAACCACGTTTTTACTGCTCTGCGGAATGGCAGAAGGGCTCGAGTAGCCCGTATCTTTTCAGGAAGGCTGTTCCACAGAGTTGGTGCCACTACGGTGAACGCCCTCCGACGGGTAGTGTCCAGTCTACAGACCCTAACACTGGGCACATCCAATAAGTTGAGCCCCTCTGAGTGCAGTGATCTCCTGGGCACATAAGGGGTAAGCCGCTCCCTCAGGTACACTGGCCCCAAACCATATAAGGCCTTGAAAGTTAAAACTAACACCTTGAAGGTGACCCGAATTCAATTGAAGCCAGTGCAGCTCGCGCAGAGTGGAGTCACGTGGTCAGATCTTAAGGCTCCTGAGAGCAGGTGTGCTGCAGCGTTCTGCACCAGCTTAAGTTTCCGGATCGCCGACAAGGGTAGGCCAATGTACAGTGCATTACAGTAGTCGAGCCTCGAGATGACCATGGCTTGGATCACCGTGGCCAGGTCGCAGCGGGAGAGGTAAGGAGCCAGGCGTTTTGCCAGACGCAGATGGAAGAAGGCTGTCTTGCAGGCGAAGGCAATCTGCGCCTCCATCGACAGCTGAGCATCCAGCCGGACCCCCAAACTTTTGACAGAGGGCCGCACCGTCGAACGTCGGCAGCTGGGTCTCTACCCCCTCCGGGCGGCCTAGCCACAAGATCTCCGTCTTCGCCGGGTTCACCTTCAACTTACTGGCTCGCAGCCATCCAGTTACGGCTTCAAGGCAGAGATGGAAATTATCGGGTACAGAGACCACCCCGGGGTCCATCCTCAGAATGAGCTGGGTGTCATCAGCGTACTGATGACACTCCAGCCCAAAACTCCGCACCAATTGGGCGAGTGGTCGCATGTAGATGTTAAATAACAGCGGGGAGAGAATGGCCCCCTGAGGGACTCCACAAAATAGAGGGGAGCAAACATGATGGCAAGACATAGCGGATGGCATGTTGGCAAGCTATAGGAGGCATCAGTCGGAACCGAATGCCAACCTAAACAACCAAGTCTTTACAGACTTGCGGAATTCAATCAAACCCCGTAATGCTCGTGTCTCCCCCGGCAGAGAGTTCCAGAGGCTAGGAGCGGCCACTGTGAATGCCCTCTGCCGCGTGCTCGACAGTCTACAGATCTTAATACTAGGCACCTCCAGTAGATTAAGCCCCTCTGAACGCAGCGATCTTCTGGTTTTATATGGGGTAAGCCACTCCTTCAGGAGAATCCCCCCCAAGCTAAGAGTCATCTGTGGTGTGTGATGGCTTTTTAACACCTGGCTGCCACCAAGTACTGTGGTGAGGGCTCGCCTAATCCCTCTAGGCTGGGCAGAAATACAGGGTACTTTTATATTTTGAGGCTGGAGAGGTTTCACTTCTTTAACGCTGCCACCATTAAACTCAGGGAGGATTTAAACACAGGGAGGCAGGACTTGATTTAACAGGAGCGTAATGGTTACAATGAAACGTTGGAGCATGTGGTTCCTTAATCAAAACTGGTACAAAACTTGAAACTAGTTGCAAACAACATAGCACCCCAGATAATACTGCGCTATGGTATTATCTGCTGCCTACAACTACCTGACTCTGCCTATTCTCAGCTAGAGTCCTATAAACCCCAGCACAATGCTGCTATCTCTCTCGGGAGCCTAACTCACTCTGGCCTTCTCTGTCAGAGACTGACCATTAACTTCCTCTCCAGAGTTCCGAGCTTCCCCACTGCCTTAACTGCTCACCAACTGTCAGTTTTTAAAATTCTAACTGACAATCTTCCCCTGGTGCCTGGCCCAACTGCCCACTGGCTCCCTAAGGTTCCATGTCCCCTTTTCCTAGGCTAATTCAGCCTAACCTGGGACCCCTAACCTTACAATGGCTGTTCCTCCAAAACAGACCATTAACTGGCCACCCACCAAAAAGGGCTTTTCCTCCTGGGCTTCTTCTGGCCCAAAGAAGATCTCAAAGCGGACCTGTTCTGTATTACCGAGACCTGGCTGCAAGAGAGCGATTCCATCTGCCTCCAAGAAGTGGTCCCCCCTGGCTACGTTGCCACGCACCAGAATAGGAACGAGGGACGGGGGGGCAATACTCTCCCGAGATGGCTTACACCTTAGAGCGATCCCTGCACTTGTCACCTCGGGGCTGGAGAGTGTCGGTCTAGTGTGGGAGTCCCCGGAGAGCCTGGCGATCTTGCTGGTGTACCGTGCGCCCTAGCGCACCAGCGGAGAGCCTGGCGCGGCTGCTGGAGACTGTGTCGGAGTGGGCATTGAGGTTCCCCAGGCTTATTGTTCTGGGGGACTTCAATGTCCACGCCGATGCAGCCTCCTCTGCAGCCGCGGACCTAATTTCGACCATGGCGACATTGGGCCTCTCCTTGTGTAACTCGGGACCCACACACTCGGCCGGACACACCCTCGACTTGGTGTTCAGTGCAGGGGTTCAAGTGGACCTAGCCTCCGTAATAGAGGTTCCATGGTCGGACCACTGTGCCCTAAGGATCCGGGTTGAGCAACCGCCCCCTCCATGCAAGGGCGCCGAACGGTTTTTGTTCGCCCAAGGAGACTTATGGAACCCGAAAGGTTCCTGAATGCTCTAAGGGATCTGGAGTCTACCAGCGTTTCAGTCGAGGAGCTTGCCCAGGCTTGGAACACCTCTCTAGCCAGAGCCCTCGACGAGATTGCTACCAGGCGCCCTCTCCGACCCCGCAATCATCGGTCCCCTGGTATACAGGGGACCTCAGGACCATGAAGCGGGAAAGGAGACGACTTGAGCGCGTGGCGGAAGCTCCGTGACGAAGCCTCAGCATCAGCTTATAAGCTATTACAGGAGACTTATGAGCAGGCTGTCAAGGCAACCAAAAATGAATACTTTTCTGCCTTGATAGCGTCTGCAAGCTCACGCCCGGCCCAACTGTTTAAGGTAATTCGGTCCTTGACGACGGTCCCTACTGTCCCAAAAAATAGTGATCAGGCCCTCACTGCCGGTGCTTTTCAGAGCTTTTTTGCAGACAAGATACTGAGCCTCCGCCGGGACCTCCCCGCCACAGTTGATACAGTGAAAGAGCTCGAGACTCCGTGGCCCTCCGCCGGGCCCACCCTCGACCGGCTTCGGCCACTGGACGCAGATGCTGTTGACAAGATAGTGACTGCAGCCCGCCCCACCACCTGCTCCCTCGACCCGTGCCCCTCCTGGCTTGTTAGATCTTGCTTGGAGGGGCTACGTGGGCCTCTGTTGAAGATCATTAATAGCTCCCTTGAGCAAGGGGTTTTTCCAGAGTGCTTGAAAGAGGCGGTGGTGGCTCCATTACTGAAAAAACCATCATTGGACCCAGCGGTTCCCTCCAACTACCGCCCGGTGTCAAATCTTCCGTACCTGGGCAAGGTAGTTGAGAGGGCAGTAATGGAGCAGTTGCAGTCCTTCTTGGATGATGCAACATGGCTCGACCCCTTCCAGTCCGGCTTCCGTTCGGGGCATGGGACGGAGACGGTCCTGGTCTCCATCACAGATCAACTCCGCTGCCAGCTCGACCAAGGCGGGTCTGCGCTGCTCGTGTTATTGGACCTCACGGCAGCGTTTGACACGGTCGACCACAATCTCTTGATCCACCGCCTGGCCCTGGCCGGAGTGAGGGGACAGCCCTTGAATGGCTGGCCTCCTTTCTCCGCCAGCGGTCTCAGCGTGTGAGGAGGGGTGGGTGGTCTCCGAGGGTTCCCCACTGACTTGTGGGGTCCCTCAGGGGCCATCCTCTCCCCTCTGTTATTTAACATCTACATGCAGCCGCTTGCACAGCTGGTGCGGAGTTATGGGCTGACCTGTCACCAATATGCCGATGACACTCAGCTCATTCTGGGGATGGGGGGCAGGCCGGAGTCCGTCCCCGATAATTTCCAGCACTGCCTTGAGGCCGTCACTGGATGGCTGCGAGCCAGTAGGTTGAGGGTGAATCCGGCGAAGACGGAGATCTTGTGGCTGGGCCACCCGGGCGGGATGGGTGCCCGGCTTCCGACCCTGGACGGTGCGGCACTACAACCAGCGCCGTCAGTGAGAAGCCTCGGCGTCCATTTGGACGCCCAGCTGACCATGGAGGCTCAGGTCTCCATGGCCAGCAAGGCTGCCTTTTTCCACCTCCGCCAGGCGAGGAGGTTGGCCCCCCCTCTCTCCCGGAATGACCTGGCCACGGTGATCCAAGCCACGGTCATCTCAAGGCTCGACTACTGTAACGCGCTCTACGTTGGCCTGCCTATGTCGTCGATCCGGAAGCTCAAGCTGGTGCAGAATACCGCCGCCCGGCTCCTGTCTGGGGCTCCAGCAGGTAGCCGAATAACTCCAATCTTGCGGGACCTGCACTGGCTGCCTATTGAGCACCGGGTCGCCTTCAAAGTGCTGGTTCTTACCTTTAAGGCCATTTACGGCCTGGGGCCAGCGTATCTGAGGGACCGTCTTGCCCTATATTGCCCATCGAGATCACTGCGGTCAGAAGAGACCAACTTATTGGCAGTTCCATCGGCCAAATCAGCCCGGTTAACATCTACTCGCCGGAGGGCGTTCTCAGTGATAGCTCCTACGCTTTGGAACGCCCTCCCGGCTGAGACCAGAGCCCTGAGGGACCTACTCCCTTCAGACGGGCCTGCAAAACCTATCTGTTTAGGCAGGCCTTTGGGGAGTAGGCCCATATATTGCTGCTGTGCTAAGCTGCTGTTTAATCTGCTACTTTTAATCTGTTTTAATTGTTTTAACTGTTTTAATTGTATTACTGTTCTAGTTTCTATTAATTGTACTTTATGCTTTTGTATTGCTTCCTGGCGCTGTGCCAGTAGTATGTTAGCCGCCGCGAGCCCCCGGGAGTCGGCGGCGCAGAAATCGCAATAAATAAATAAATAAATAAATAAATAAAATATAGGCAATTCGTTACATCATCTCACTCAGTTAACCCATCAGTGACCATTGACACCTGTCAGAAACCAACACCCATTTCCCTCACCTGGAAAGCCTCTGCCCACAGAAGGGGTGGGTGGGTGGAGATGGGTGGGAAGAGACACCAGTAAGCAATGCATTTATTATTTATTTATTTCAGACATTTATATCCCATCCTTCTCACCCCTGGAGGGGGACTCAGGGCAGCTTACAACCAGCAACCATTAGATGCCAACAATAATAAAAACAGTTAAACATTAATTAAAACACCAGCATAAGTTAAAAATACCGTTTAAAAGAGACAAATCCAAGTCCAGAGTCATATTCAAATTCCATCCATTGTCAATCACACGATCCCTTTATAATTATTACTGCTGTGACTGCTGCTTGAAAGCTTGGTCCCGCAGCCACGATTTGAATTTCTTCCTGAAAGATACGAGAGAGGGGGCTGACCTGATTTCGTTAGGGAGTGTGTTTCACAGACGGGGGCCACCACTGAGAAGGCCCTGTTCCTCACTCCCACCAGGCGCACCTGCGAAGGTGGCAGGATCAAGAGCAGAGCCTCCCCCGATGATCTTAGCCTCTGAGGTGGATCATAGAGGGAGATACGTTTGGACAAGTAAGCTGGGCCGGAACCATTTACAGCTAAAGCCAGCACTTTGAATTTAGGTTTCCTCTAATAAAATTTGATTGATATCCACACCACACGTAACTGTCAGAGGTTTTATACAATAACACTCCTGATTGTGCAGAAGGGAATTTAGTAACTTCAATTCTGGAACCAGGTACCATTTTATAGGTGTAGTGTGAATTCCCCAGAATAGTAGTCTACCAAAAGAGGACCTTGAGAGAATTCCTACATGAAAGCAATTAGGGCTAATGATTAAAATGCGGGCCCAGGTAAACCCTCCAGGATGCCTGGCCAGAGCTCCTCGGGGTGGGAAGAGACTTCCCAAGTTCAGTATAGGTCTGATCCCTGGTTGCAGGACATGCCACTGCAATCACAGAGAAAAGGGGGCTTGTGGTGCTACAAGGAGAAATTATGCATCCAGGGAAAATTGAGGGGGCACGTTTTCAACCAAGCACACACTCACAATACTGCTGGACATTTTGGAGTTATAAAGACCCTAAAGTTATTGAACAGGCAGTGTTGGTGGCCTGGAATGAGAAAAGATGTGAAGGACTATGTGGCAGAATTTGTCATGTGTGCCAAACACAAGCAGTGCATGGAAAAGCCTATGGGACTATTACAGGCAGTGGCTGACCCATGAAAACCTTGGAGATAAATTGCAATGGATTTTGTAGTTGAACTAACCTGCTATTATTATTATTATTATTTATTCGATTTCTACACCGCCACTCCCAACAGGCTTGGGGCGGTTCACAAAAACAGATCAATATAGCACAGTGGTTCCCAAAGTGGGCGGTACCACCCCCTGGTGGGCAGTGGGGCGATCTAGGGGGGCGCTGGAAGGCCCAGGAGAATTTGGGGGGCGCTGAACCCCTGTAAGGGGGTGGTGGCGTGAGCCAGGTGACAGGCTCCCATCCATCTCTGTGTGTGTGTCTCTCTCTCTCTTCTTCCCTCCTCCTGCTCCCTCCTCCTCCTCTCGCCAAGCAAGGGATAATAACAATAATAATAATACCTTTGGGGTTCCCTTCCAACTGGTTGAGTCTTATAACAACAATAATAATAATAATGTCCTTCAACATATTTAGTGGAACATGGATTCAGTGCGGTAACCCATTTATTAACAAAAAAAGAAACCGATTGGAAATAGTCAATTGCAGTGATTAGAGATTACTGTTGATGAAAATAGAGCCAAGGATTCCTAGAGTGGCAGCAGCAGGCCAGGCTCATCCTTCTCATTCAGATGATTTCGAATGTTTTGACTTTTTTTGCATTACCTTTCTATTCTCAGTTCAATACATAGTTTCATAATTTCAAACTTCAATGTTTCTAATTTGCAACTTCCTTTATTATATTTTACGAAAAAGGTAGAAATATTAATACATATATCTTGCTGTTTAATTAATTGCTATTACAATTTTTAAAAAATTAATTTTTAGGGGGGGGGGGGTGATCAGGAATGTGTGAAACGGGCCCAAAGCACAGGGCTCATTTTAGATCGTGAGAACAATTGTACCCTCCCTGTTCAGTTTGTGCATTTTTATGTGATTTCACCTACACCTTTACCCTTTGGGGAGAATTTATTTTGCAATTTTTTGAGCAAATGAAATGTACGTGTAAAACCTTCCAGTATGAAAAAAAAAACTTACAGTAGTTGAATTTGCCCCGTTTTTCATTTTTGAGACACCCTTTTCTTGCTGAAAATTGCCAAGAGTACACAATATAAAATACAGAAAGAAATCCTGTCTGCTTCAACACCTAGTGATAGTTGTACTACCCTTACCATGCCCAACTTGCTGCATTTATGTCATGCTTTGCCAGGTCCTAGTTATAAAAAAACCCAACAGCCAGCCAGAACCAAGAGTCCACCAACAGAAAAGCCCAATTACTGAGTCCTTTAAAGTTCAGCTGGAAAACATAAATGCAAAACTCAGAGTGGGGTGAGCTAAAGCCAAAGTCTAGGAGCCACATGCTATGAGTACTTTAATCAAATAGGAGTCAGAGTCCAAAAAGCACCGGGAATGTGGCGCAGCTGGCTAAGTTTCAGCGGCATAAGATCTCTCTGACCAGTAGGTCTTGAGTTCAAGGTCTGCCCGGGTCGAGGTGGGTGCTCGACCTTAAGTGTAGCCTGCTGTTGACCTTTGCAGCCCGAAAGACAGTTGCATCTGCTCAAGGAGGTGATAAAGGCACCACATTAAGTGGGGAATCAAATTTTGACTGATTTATGAAGCCATTAAGGAACTCCAGGAACGCTGAGGAATGCGGAAGGAACAACAAGGGACGCTGGGAATTCTGAGATATGAGGAGTGCGTCAGCTCCCCCTGGTGGCCATATGTGTGTATGTGGAAACGGTAGGGATTGTCTGCTAAGTATGTGTACCTGTAATCCGCTCTGAGTCCCCTTCGGGGTGAGAAGAGCGGAATATAAATAAATAAATAAATACTGAGGATTTGTCCTCTAGATTCCAAGTTCAAATTCCAGGGTTTTTCGCAAAGGAAGTCAAGGTCACAGTCCGAACACCTGGAGATCCTTACCACAAACCAGAATCACTGCCCATAAATGCCATGCCAGGCAGTCAGTCCAGAAGTCAGAGCCAACGATCCCTGCCGATACAAACAGAGGCCAAAGTAAGATAACAGGAACGACAGCAGGTTGCAAAGTCAGGAATACCAGAAGTTCTTCAAGACAGACTAAGGGCCAACAAAGGCAGGATCTAGAACGGGGTGGGCAATTATTTTTTCCAAGGGGACATACGAGAGCCAAAAAGTATTATGGAGGGCCACACCTAAAGGCTGAACTGCATTCTAATCTACATTATTTATTTATTTATTTACTTACTATATTTACTATATATTACACATCATTAATATTAATATATTAATATATCAAGAAATATTCATATATTATTAGTATTAATGTCATAATTATTATATTATAGTGTATATATAGACATTATAATATATTGAAATTACAATACAGTATAATGTTATATTATATTATTATATTATTATAATAAAATTATTATACAATAATAATAAAACCCACCAAAATAAAATAGAATGAAATTCAAGAAGACAAGGTGCGAACCAAGATGAAGGCTGACATCCTGAAGAGAGGAAGGATCCCAAGATGGAATGGCCCAATGGACCCAGCCCAGAGGATGGCAAAGCGGACCCAGCCGCCACCGCAGCAGAGCAGAGCAGAGCAGCAGGCGATTGGAGGCTGCAGGCCTCCGCCCGCTCTCGCCCTCAGCCGTTCCCCAGCTGATCGCCCTGCGGGGCCAAGAGGAAGGGGTGCCGCTGCTGCCATCCCATCATGGGCTCTGTGGGGCCTGTGTTGGCAGGCCGGAGGAGCGGCGGCTTTGGAGTGCCTGCCATCCCTGGAGGCAATCCTGGCCTGCAGGGGGAGCACTCGGCAATCTGAGTTGGCTCATCACCGTGGCGACCCGGAAGACGATCAAGTCTTCTGGGTCGCCATGCCGATCGGCCCCGCAGGTCGCAAAGTGCTCCCGCTGCAGGCGCGGATCGCCTCCAGGGATGGCCGGCACTTCAAAGCCGCTGCTCCTCCGGCCTGTCTGCCAACATAGACCGCACAGAGCCCGTGATGGGATGGTGGCAGCAGCACCCCTTCCTCTTGGCCCCGCCCTCGATGCCCTTCTCCCGGACCGCACAGAACTGACTGCCGGGCCACATCCGGCCCGTGGGCCGTAGGTTGCCCACCCCTGGTCTAGAACAAGGATACAACAGAATGAAGGTTAGAATTCACAAATCAGAAATGCCAGGATAACATGAAGCCAAACCAAGGGGCATCAGAACAAGGATGCGAAGCCAATGGTTGGCTGCTGTCAAGAAACATTATTCCCCAAGCCCTTGTAACATAAGGTCTCAGCGGCTACTTAATTCAAGAAGCCTTCACAAATAATCACAGAAGCCCGATGCTTTCCATGAGGAGGAGGAGGTCAGACTGGCCCCTTCCAAGCTTGCTCCAAATACTAGAGAGTGCCTACTACTGCTGAGAGTTTGCCTTCACAGTAGCCGAACCAAGTCAGGCAAACTGCAGACCAGGGCAATTTATGGCAAAATCTATACATTTACTTTAAAGTGTATTTTGCATCAGTTCCCCGTTGCCTTGTGCTCAGAAAGCATCTGCTCAACACCTGAGCTATTTGTCTTCCTCATAAAGGCTCGTATATGTAGTATTGTAGAGTGTAGGCTTCACGTTTATGATACTACTCCCTGAACAATACTATTCCTGCTTGTGAATCGTGGTTTTTCAGATTTTTATCTTATGAGCTAGAATAAAGAGGAGAAAAAAACCCATACTTGCTACCAAAGCAATACAAAACCTCCAAACCTTGTTTTGTATCTGCTCAGTTTTTGAAGAAGCCCGGGCAGTCCCTTTGAAATAAACAAAGAGGAAAACGAAACTCTTGTTCAGAATTGCAAATCAGTCGCTGTTGCTCATCGTGTCAGCTTCGATCTCATTACACTCCCTGCAGTTCTTACAGTACTCAATAGAAGAAACTGAGGTTTGCTTATTGAGAAAACCCGATCGCCTCTTTATTGACTGAGAACCAGGGTAGATAGGTGAAGGCACCACCCAGCGGCCTCTGTGTCTTGTGCCTTAATCACAACTTAGACGTAGAGATCGGCAAAGAAGCTTCATGCTCCTGCTAGAAATTAATGCGTCTCACTCTGTGTTCTGTTCAAATCCTCATAACGCATAAAAATACACACGAGTCTTTCTTTTTAAGTAGAAATAAAACAAAACAAGGCAGAAGAATTGCTCTCACCAAAATATAACAAAAACAATATCTCCAGTGAGTCCTCTTATTTTCCAAAGGCAACATGCAGGCATGGTTTCTCATCTTCCATTTTTAGGCAAGGGGATTGAGCGGGCCGCACCGGGGCAATTGCAGCAATTCTTGGACAATACAGCCGGCCTGGATCCTTTCCAGTCCGGTTTTCGCCCTGGCCACAGGACAGGGACCGTTCTGATCGCCATTACTGATTAATTTCGTCGCCACCTAAACAGAGGGGGGGGGGGGCGCGGTGCTGTTGGTGTTTCTCGACCTGATTTGATACTGTCGACTATTTATTTATTTATTTTATTTATTCGGGTTTCTATGCCGCCGACTCCCGAAGGCTCGCGGCGGCTTACAAGAGCCGAAGGCACAATAAAATACAGAGTAATAAAACAATAAAAACAGTTAAAAACAGAACAACACAGTAGCAGTAGGACAATTGAAGCAATGGCACAATTGGGAATGACCTACTGATCCACCGACTTGCCATATCTAACTAACTAACTAACTAACTAATTTTATTATCTATGAGTCACCCTCCACAATTGTGCTCCGGGCGACTTACACAGCAATACAAAAATATTAAAATATTAAAATGTTAAAATGTTAAAATGTTAAATAGACAGACAGATTCCAGGTCACTGACTGTCACTCATGCATATGCTCTTCTGAATAGCCATGTCTTAAGTGCCGCCAGAAATGAAGGCAGGTCGAGGATGGCTCTTTGGTCTGGCGGCAGAGAGTTCCATAGGTCAGGGGCCACCACGGAAAAAGATCTCTGTCTCGTGAAATCCAGATGAGCCTCTCTCAGACCCGGGACACAGAGAGAGTTCTCGTAGGCTGGCCGTGGACTGGAGTGCGTGGACTGGCTCTCAACTGGTTTATTTATTACTTCAATAAGTAATAAATTACTTATTTATTGCTCCCTCGACCCGTGCCCCTCCACGCTGATTCGAGCTTGCGTGGAGGGGTTACGAGGCCCTCTGTTGAAGATAGTCAACTGCTCCCTTGAGCAAGGGGCTTTTCCAGAGGAGCTAAAAGAGGTGGTGGTCAGTCCATTGCCGAAGAAGCCCGGATTAGATCCCGCGGCTCCCTCCAATACTGCCCAGTGTCGAACCTTCCGTACCTGGGCAAGGTGATTGAGAGGGCAGCAATGGACCAGCTGCAGACCTTCTTGGATGACGCATTCTGGCTAGACCCCTTCCAGTCCGGCTTCCGTCCAGGCCATGGGACGGAGACTGTCCTGGTCTCCATCACAGACCTACTCCGCTGCCATTTGGACCGAGGTGGATCGGCGCTGCTTGTGTTATTGGATCTCACGGCAGCGTTTGATACCGTCGATTACCAATTTTGATACACCGCCTGGCGGTGGCGGGTGAAGGGACAGCCCTCAACTGGCTGTCCTCCTTCCTCCAACGCCGCCAGCAGCGAGTGAAGTGGGGAGGGGCGGTCTCCGGAGGCTCCCCGCTGAGTTGTGGGGTCCCTCAGGGGGCTATCCTCTCCCCGCTGTTATTTAACATCTATATGCGACCACTCGCCCAACTGGTGCGGAGTTTTGGGCTGGAGTGTCATCAGTACGCTGATGATACCCAGCTCATTCTGAGGATGGACCCCCTGGGTAGTCTCTGTACCCGATAATTTCCACCTTTGCCTTGAAGCCGTAACTGGATGGCTGCGAGCCAGTAAGTTGAGGGTGAACCCGGCAATGATGGAGATCTTGTGGCTGGGCCACCCGGGGGGGAGGGTAGCGACCCAGCTGCCAACGTTCGGTGGTGTGGCCCTCTGCCCTCAGCCATCGGTAAACAGTCTAGGGGTCCGGCTGGATGCCCACCTGTCCATGGAGGAGCAGATTGGCTGCACCTGCAGGACAGCATTCTACCACCTACGGTTGGCTAAGCGCCTGGCTCCCTACCTCTCCCAATGCGACCTTGCTACGGTGATCCAAGCCACGGTCATCTCGAGGCTCGATTACTGTAATGCGCTCTACATTGGCCTTCCCTTGTCAATGATCCGGGAGCTTAAGCTAGTGCAGCATGCTGCAGCCCGCCTCCTCCTGGGCGCTGCAAGGTCTGACCGCGCGACTCCACTCCTGCGCGAGCTGCACTGGCTCCCGATTGAATTCAGGGTCCTCTTCAAGGTGTTAGTTCTCACCTTCAAGGCCATCTATGGTTTGGGGCCAGTGTATCTGAGGGAGCGACTTACCCCTTATGTGCCCACATGAGATCGCTGCGCTCTGAGGAGCTTAACCTCCTTGAGGTACCTTCCCTCGGAACCTGCAGACTGGCCTCTACACGGTGGAGGGCATTCTCTGTAGCTGCCCCGAGTCTTTGGAACGGCCTCCTGGAGGAGATCCGTGCCATCCGCGTGCTTCTGCCCTTCTGCAAGGCCTCTTTAGGAAGGCGTTCGGCCCTTAACTCAACTACATTGTGCTCCATGCCGCCTATGACTCCCCTAGATTCTCACCTTGTCCCCCCAGCCGTCGCTGAGGGCTAGTGTTTTTAACTTGTTTTAACTTCTTTGATGTCTAATGTGTTTTAACCGTTTAATTTGTTTTACTACTCTCGATGTTTATGCTTCTTCTGTAAACCGCTCTGAGCTCCGGAGTGAGCGGTATACTAAATCGAAGTTAATAAATAAATAAATAAATAATAAATAAATACAACTTATATACCACCATTCCCAACGCCTCATGGTGGTTCACAAAAACATATATAAAACATTTGCAGAACAGCAGTTAAAACACCATAAAAACAATGTATAACTAAACAGAATATGGCTAGGCAGAATTGTTACAGATTGAACGCCTGTCGGAAGAGGTTAGCCTTACATGCCCTCCGGAAGGAGGGCAGATCTGTCATTGCTCGGACCTCCTCCGGTAAGGCGTTCCATAGGTTAGGCGCTGCCACTGAGAAAACAGTTTTGATGGATGGAACTTCCAGAAGATTCTGATCCTCGGACCGCAGTGATCTCTGGGAATATGCGGGGAAAGGCGGGCCTTCAGGTACGCTGGCCCCAGACCATGCAGGGCCTTAAAGGTTAACACCAGCACTTTGAAGGCAATCCGGTACTCGAGAGGGAGCCAGTGCAGACGCTGTAGGACTGGTGTAATGTCACATGACATTCTCGCTCCAGCCAGCAGTCGAGCTTAATTCTTTTCTTAAATCAGACCTCTGTTCTTGTGCTATTTTTTGATATATGTCCTGTTTCTCTTGCATTCTAGCCTGGTTCTCTTGCATTTTGTCTTGTTTGCCTTGTATTTTCTGTATCCTTTTCATCATGTTCTTCATCATCTCTTTTATGTTTAGGTTTGTATCTTCTGAGAGGGATGCCCTGCTCATTCCTCCTTCCATCTCCTTCATGTCTTTTGTGTCTTTCTCTCCTTTGCCTCTTAGCATTGCCGTTCTCCTATTTCTACTCTGGTTTGTATTTTTGATAATTTGTTGTTTTGTTTTGTTTTATCGCTTTTGTTTTTCGTCTTTAATGTTGCTATTTTTCCGTCTTATTACCTCTATTTTCCCTTCTTACTTTCTCTGGGGACAAGTTTTTTTTTTCTTTTTCAGGTTTCCTATCTCTATGTTCCGTTTCCACCTCTCGCTTCTCGCGATCTTTGCTCTTTAGTTTGGTCTCTTCCCAACTCGCCCTTTCTCGTGATCTTTCCTTCACTCCTTGTTTTCTCCCCCCCCCCCCTTCTCTCTCTCTTCTCTGAATTCTGGCCCAGAATTTGATGTATACCCTGACTTTGGGCCCATGTACATAAACAGTTGGGCGATTTCTCAGTTCATCTGAATCTTATTGCAACAGACTTTGCACCTGTTGACTCATCGCACCACAGGTCAATATTAATATTACTAATAATTAAAAATACCATAAAAAAATATTACTACCATCAGTCATTTGCAGTTGTTGGTTGCCATACACTTGTGAGAGGAAGATGCAGCATGCAAGCTCCCTAGAACAGTGTTTCCCAACCAGTGTGCCGTGAGTGATCACCAGGTGTGCCGTGGGAAATTGGCACTCTTCACCCTCTTAGCAGCTCTTTCTCCCTCTTTCCCTCCCCAAAGATCCTCCCCGAGGCAAAGGAAGGGCTCCGCCGAATGCCTTGAGGAAGCCTTCAAGAGCCTCGACTCAGCATGGGTCCATACTCTATACGTTTCATAGATCTGTGTGGCCTCTTTCGCTGCCTCCCTCCGCAAAAGCAGAGCACTGGGCGGAAGTGATTGAGTCGGCGTTTTCGCGTTGCCTTGGATTTCTCGCGAGAACAGCCAAAGCCGGAAGCTCCACGTTGGTGAAGTGAGCAGTGTGCAAACCTGGGAGCATCGGGAGGCTGAAGCATTCACAGGTTTCCAAGAAACAAATTGAGCCTCTCCGCTTGGATTTTTTTTTTACTATTTTACCGGATTTTCAAGAGTGCCCCCCAGGAACTGTTTATAACAGCTTCATGACAGCCATAGTTAACTGGAAGCAAGTTTCACTCAGGGTGACATTTCACAAGGATCTGGAGAACAAGCCCTATGAGAATCGGCTTGAAGAGCTGGGCATGTTTAGCCTGAAGAAGAGAAGGCTGAGAGAAGACATGATAGCCATGTATAAGTATGTGAGAGGAAGTCATATCTATGTTGTGTTCATCGAAACAGGCCCAGGTTTCACACTGTGTGTATAAATACATTTAAAAACATATCAACTATATGTATTACTGTCTTAGAGTGTCATTTTGTGTCATTTTGGTTGGTGGTGTGCCCCAGGATTTTGTAAAGGTAAAAAATGTGCCGCAGCTCAACAAAGGTTGAAAAACACTGGCCTAGAACACGCTCCTGGAATACATGTTCATATTGCTAACATTTAATAATATGGAACTTAATCTTCTGTGTTTTTTGGGTTCTGAAACCAAACCACCATTGATACCGTGGCGTAATGTAAGAGCATTAAAGAAAATATGTACTATTCAGATCTAAATGGTAGAGCTGGGTTTATCTCACTTGTTTATGTGAGTCCACCCAATACATAGTTTTCCACACCACAATCAGTTATGCAATTATGTTATGGGCAAAGTACAAAAATAGGTATTCCCTACCATTCCTAGGCACTCTAACTTGCACTTAACCATTTGCATATAAAATGCACCAATTGCCTTTTAAATGGTTCGTAAATCCCTCTGACCAATCAGTGGTTCATTATGCATCTGCAGATACAGATGAGATATGTAAGAACAAACATAATTTGACAAATTAAGCTATCCAATGTACAGACAGAACTGACATTCAAGTAGTGATACACAGATGCAATTATACGGTGCAAAGCAAGGACTTGCCCAGCGAAGCTTCAGGGGACATTCGAGAACCAGCGGAGAATAATAGCTAGATATGTCAATATGAGAGCAAGCTCACGAGTGAATTAAGAGACAAACTCATACCCAGAACTGCCTCGAGGGAATCCACATTGAATTCTGATCTCGCCTCTTTTCTCATTACACAGCAATGTCCTGCCAAATCCATTCACATGTATGAAGCTTATTCCACTCAGTAAATGTCATACTCTCTAAGTGACAGGGTTCAAAACGTACTCAACAAACATCCAAATGGAAAATATTTATGAAATGGTCTGTGAAAGTTAGGTTGTCCCTTTTGCATTTTTCACCCAAAAGTCTTCTGCAGCTAACTTATAGGGTTGGTTTAGAACCAAAAAATTGTGGTTCTAAAAACAAATGGGGGTTGATGCTTAACGTAATGAATTACAAAAAAATTTCAAAACAATTCTTAATTGATATGTTATTACTTACAAAATTTTGTAATTGGTTCTAAATTGTCCAAAGCAGGGAAACAGGACTGACACTGTTTTAAGCACAGGCAAATCAAGGGGCAACATTTCCCTTCACCTTGGAGTGCAATTCACTGGAGCTAAAGATTTATAGCATATAGAAATGCATCTTGTTGTGTTTCAAATAATAATAATAATAGAAATACATTTTAATATGTAACTTTTATGGAAATACATTTTAATATGTGTACTTGTGGCAATACTGGAAGGGTTTGGTGGGCATTGACCTTGAGTGTTGGAGTTGTAGTTCACCTACATCCAGAGAGCAGTCTGGACTCAAACAATGTTGGATCAGGAGAGGACCAAACTTTGCATGAATACCCAATATGCCCAAATGTGAACAACACAGATGGAGTTTAGGGAAAATAGACCTTGACATTTGGGAGTTGCAGTTGCTGTGATTTATAGTTCACCTTCAATCAAAGACCATTCTGAACTCCACCAATGACAGAATTGGGCCAAGTTTCCCACACAGAACCGCCATGGCCAACAGAAAATCCTGTGTTTTCTAATGGTCTTTGGCAATCCCACGCAACTCCCCTCGCGACCCCCCCCCAGGGGTCCTTATGCCCAGGTTAAGAAACGCTGGCCTACCTGCTGTTAGGAATTGTGTGAGTTGAAGTCCAAAACACCTGGAGGACTGAAGTTGGTCCGTGCGGTGGGGGAAGACAGAGCAACGGGGAAGAGAAGGGAGGGGGGGAAGCGACGAGGAAAGAGAGCGAGGCAGAAGAGGAGAAGCATTTGAGAGAGAGTGCAGGGAGAGAAAGGGGGATAAGTGTGTGTGTGTTTGAGAGGGAGGGAGTGAAAGAGAATAAAAGCGAGGACAAAAGAGAAAGAAGGAAAGAGAGAACATGAGGAAGAGAGAGAGAGAGAAAGCAGAGAGAGAGGGGGAGAGAGAGGGGGGGAGGGGGAGAAGGGGGAGAATTTAGGAAGGCACTCTGGGTGATCTCCCTCCTGCCTTTCCTCTCTGGCTGAGGGCGAGGGCCATGGTTGCAAATTAAAGGCATTGTGGAGAGTTCTCCCGGGACTACAGTTCTCAGAGTCCCTTGTGGGGGAGCGGAAATGATGTAATCTTGTGGCAAAACCCAGTGAACAAAGCCAGATATCATCCCAAAGTAATGTATATTACCCAACGAAATATAGAGGGGTTAATATAACAGATGGTATTTCAGATTCCAGCTCTATGAAGTACCCCAAAGTAATGTTGATAAAGGCCAACCCATGGAAATCATCGTGGAGGACTACACTTCCCAGAATGGGTAGCGGCAGCATCACTTCCGGTTCCCCGTAGAAATGCGGGAAAAACAAACAGGGCAATAAGATGGATGAAGGTGGGAAGGAACCGAGGGGGAGAAGACAGGGAGAAGGTGTGTGAGTAAAATAATTAAGAATTAATTACAATAATTACGCAAATTGCCGGCCTCCAGGATCGAAAAACAAAGCCTACTTCCAGGTTCGCTGGAGAGGTGCGGTAAAGCTCATAATTAGCCTTTTGAACAGATCTAATACAAACTAATTTAATTTCTTCATCCGAAAACCCAACCCTACTAACTTAGAAGACGATGACAGGTGGCAGGAGTTTTAACTGGAAGCCTTTCTCTACCTCGCTGGTTCCTCAATATTTAACACTTACCCTCAATGCCAGTGTTGTAATTGAGGCTTCGGCTTCTACTCCTAGTAGTGATAAGGAAGACGCTGGGTCATTAGCATCAAGCAATAGTATGGAATGGGGTCAGGCTCTGTGTAATCAAGACTCTGCAGCTGAGATAAAGAGGGCTGCTAGTGATTCCAGTCTTGAAGGTGTGGAATACAGAAAAAAGATCTGGCAGATACTTAGAGCTCCTTCTGATTCAGAAACCTTTGAATGTTTCTCTGGGAATGAAGAAAGGCAGTCAGAAAAGAGTGATGCCAAATTAGACTGGACATTGGTTCAGGAAGTAAGGGATGTATGTAATGAAGAGTCTAGTACTGACACTTTCCTGGGATTTGATAGCGATCAAGATTGGTCTTCTGAAACTTCAGAAGCAGAGTGAGATACTTTAAGTTTCCAGGATCGCTGGGAGAATTCGAGAGATGCACAGAGCATAGCAGCTGCAGGAAATGAAGCAGCTGATGCTCATGACCAAGGAGGGTCTTCAGATGACTCTGATGTGTAAGGGGCTATATAAGGAATGGGTTTATGGGGCTGCATTTGCGGTGGTCAAAGAGTTGATACCCGATTCTTGTGTCTGGCATTCCTGTGATCCTGCTATCGTGTGTCTTGTTCCTGGTTCCAGCTACTCGTGAGTTATGGGCTACTTCTCCACCTTGGTCTTGGGGTGAGGTGCTGTAGCAGCTCTAGCTGATGTTTGGGAAAAGGTGGGGGGGGGGTGTTGGGATTCAATGTCTGCTTTTCTGTTTAGTTGCTGCCGTGTATTATTGTGGCTGGGCTTGTTCTGACTGACTGACTGACTGACTTTATTATTTCTGAGTCGCCCTCCACGTTAGTGCTCCAGGCGACTTACACACAACAAATTCCACAAATAAAATAGAGTATTTAAAACTAGATTAAAACATTCAGTGGTTAAATGCAGGGGCCAGGCTCGGTATTTGAGTTCCTGGTTCTGCATTAACCATGGGCTTCCCTAAATAGCCAGGTCTTCAGAGCGGTCAGGAACTGGGGCAGGTCGAGGGAGGCTCTCTGGTCCGGTGGCATCGAGTTCCAAAGAACGGGGGAAAGATCTCCGTCTCTTGGTCTCCTGGTGGGCCTCTTTCAAGCCTGGTACGTGAAGAAGGTTCTTGTTTGCTGGCCGCGGGGTCCTTGAGTAAGCAGGCATCAGCAAGCGGTCTTTTAGGTATGTTGGGCCCCGGCCACGTAGGGCTTTGAAAGCCAAGGTCAAGGTTTTGTGTAAGGCTCTATACTCAACGGGCAGCCAGTGCAGGCGCTGCAGAGATGGTGTAATGTGGCATCTCATCGATGTTCCTGTGAGAAGCCTGGCGGCGCGTTCTGCACAATCTGGAGCCTGCGGGTTAGTGACCGGGGTAGGCCTACATACAAAGCGTTACAGTAATCCAGCCTTGATGTAACCATGGCATGGATTACTGTAGCTAGTGCTTCTGTCGGAAGATAGGGCGCCAATTGTCTCGCTTGGCGCAGGTGGAAGAAGGCTCTTTTGCTCGTGGAGGCACCCTGGGCATACATCGACTATTTGGAGTACAGGATAACACCAAGGCTTTTACTGAGGGGGACGGAATCAGCGGTTCCCCTTCAAAGGGGGCAGCGAGAAAGGTGGTTCTGGGCGGCCCGGCCATAAGATCTCCGTCTTTGATGGATTTATTTTAAGTTTGTGGGCGCGGAGCCATTTTGTCACTGCTTCTAGGCCTCGCTGAGTCTACCGTGAGTTCCTGCTACAGAGTTTGGATTGGGAAGGGAGGCTGACACTATGTTTTATGGGGAGTATGATTTATGTTATTCCTGTATACTCAGCTCCTGATTACCTTGGACTGTCTCCTCCTTTCATCAGTCATTCTCCTGCCCTTGACCCACGGACCGGCTTGTGACTACTCTTCTGGATCTTCCCATATCGGACGTCGCAGACTGATGTCCTGTGTTTGTTTTGCATCTTGCTACTGTGTTTTTGTTGGGTTTTCCTGGGATTTCTGAGGGTTTTTTTTAGCCGAGTTGGTTGAAACTGAAAAACTATGGAGTTTTACTTATACTTCAGATTATAATTGTGTTTAACCGAGAGACTGGTTTTCAGCTCACCAACAGGATAGTAATGAACTTGTTTGACATACATGGATACTGCACTTACATTCCGGATAACTTTTGGATGAATTTGAGCCTTGGGTGTGATTATGCATCAACTTCAAAATAGGACAACTATGAAATTTGTATTGTAACACAACTCAGATATATGTAAATGTTATTGATATTGTCCTCTTTGAATATATGTTTATAAAATTGTTATATTGATCATGGATTATTATTGAAACAATTCTCGATACCTGTCAGTGTTTTTTGAGGTGCTCTTCTCATATGGCAGCCAAATACAGTTGACAATCGGCTGGCATGTGTCCCATTATTGCCGGTCCCTGGCTGCCTCATCCACCTGCCTTGTATCCAGGCATTTGGTTGCTGATTTTAGCCAAATCTGCTGAATACAGATCACCAAGCCAACATTGTGCACTCCTTACTAGAAACCAAGATACCAAGAATATTTTGGGTTGGGTCATGTTATTTGGCAATCAAATAACATTTTGTCTTACAAATAGCTTATTTTATTATAATTATTTGCTAATTTTGTTTTTTATTCTACACCCCCCCCCTTTGATGGCTGTAGTAAAATCCTTCAATAATTTTTTTTAAAAAAAGAATGGCTTATTCTGTGCATTATTCAAGAATACTGCTATTAAACTACACCATGCAATAGATGTATACTATCTCCTTCTCCTTGCTTTTGGGACACTGCAAATATCTTCAGTTTCTTTTCCGAGTTGTAATGTTTGTATTTTTGTTGAATCTGGATGTAGATTTATGTATTCATTTAAATGGGCAGTAGCTTTAACTCTTCTAGTAATTACACCTTTGGGCAAGATTCAGAAATATTTAGTAAGCTCTTCTGTTTTGATAGATACCATTTCCTTTGCATGGAAGTCTCCTTCCTTCTTCCTTCCATATTTTTAAAATATAGCCAGTTCCAATCACAAGTTGCTCTCTCCCCTCCCCCAAAGATTATTTTGGGAATCACTGAAATATTTTATTCACTCAGCATAATCAATCTTGAAGTTACACAAAGTAGTTACACAAAGGAGTGTAAGGAACCTGGCTGTAATATATGACAACGGCAGTGAAACTGTCAAGGAAAGCACTTGATATGATCTTTGAAACATTATCACAAGAGGCATATTTCACTTAGTACTATAAAATTCCATGAGAATCCAAAGGCTAAACACATTTCAGTACTAGTGGGTTGTTTGAGGTTTCCTTTGGCCTTTTAGAAATGAGAAATTCACCTCTGTTCTAACAACAATTCTACACCCTTTTCCCTTCAAAAGTTTAAGGAGATGAGAAAAAACTGACCCAGTTGTGTGTTCATAATTGTCTACATCCAACAAACTTGCTAGTAGGGCACAGATGTCTACCATAATACTTATAGTTGTCATTGGTGGGGCCTCCTTGTCCCCGCTCCGTCTCCAGTGGTCAAGAGGACCTTTAAGGTGTGGCTGCATTCTCCCAGCCATGAACTAGGCCTGGGTGAGTATTTTAAACTCCCCTGTATGAACTACTGGACTATATTCTCCCTTTTCCCTTATGAAATAATGATATTATTTAGATGTATTGGTGATGGTGGAAATATCCCTCTGTGATATTCCCTTCCCTGGATGTTTTTCCTCCCCACGAGTCTTTTAAAAATACAAGAAAAGGCCATGTGTTTGTGCTACCAGCTGATGCAAAAGAAGATCAGGACAAACTGCATTCCCAACCACACCTTTTGATTAAATCATCAAGAACTATTACATGAAAACAAAGGGCTTTTCGGGTGTAGAAACAGGGGCTATTCTGTTTCTCAATGAAGACCCATTATCTCTCAGCAGGAGGGGCCTCGAAGTTTAGTTTCCCCCTCAAGTTGAGAATGTTGGCATAATTATTTCTATTCACCACAACAGCTGGTTTTTCCTGGCTTTGGACCCTGGGAATCTCCGCAATCTGTAAAGGTCATTTTTTATTTATTATTCCTGAGACTTCCATGTAAAGATCGGTATCTGTCCTTTGTCAACAGGAAGGGAGAGATTTGGCCAGTTCCCCATTTCCCATAAAGGACAAAAGACTTTCTTAGCTCGAAAGGCTGGGAGCCTGGGATCTTAATTTACATAAGAACTAATTTAATCCAGATACATTGTTTTTTCACAAATTCCCACCTCTCGCTTCCCATTCGCCAGAACAGAGGCGGCTCTGTTTTGCTATTGGCTCAAACTCCAGCTGAGCCCAACGTTCCATCCAATCAGCATTGAGCCGGCCGGCGTGCATGGGTGGGAAATTTAGAATTTTGACAGCTTTGTATAACTATTTATTTTTTTTATTATTTCGCATTTGTCTGTCCCCCCCCCCCCCCCAACCCCACCCCAACGGCTCGGGGCGACTTACAACAGTTCATAAAATACAGTTGACAGATATCTCATAAACCACAGTAACACCATTAGAGTAGAATTACAATTAGAACAGTTGAAACAGCAAATGGAGTCGCCGTGGGCTGTCAGCTAGGCAGCGCTACAGTCTAGCTACAGTCTTGCTGGAACAGCAATGTCTTGCTGGAACAGGAGGAGGCCCTGGGTGGCACGGATGCCGGCGGGCAGTGCGTTCCACAGGGTTGGGGCTGCAACAGAGAAAGCCCGGCAGCGGGTTGCGGACAGATGGTAGATCTTCACATTTGGGATGACCAGGAGATTTAGCTCTTCGGAGCGCAGTGATCTGGTGGGATGGTATGGGACAAGGCGGTCCCGCAGGTACACTGGCCCCAGACCATGTAAGGCCTTAAAAGTCAGGACTAACACTTTGAAGGCAATCTGGCATTCTATTGGGAGCCAGTGCAGTTCGCGCAGGATTGGCGTGATGTGGTGGCCAATCGGGACCCCCGCCAGGAATCACGCTGCAGCGTTCTGCACCAGCTTCAGTCTCCGGATTACCAACAGAGGAAGGCCAATGTACAGAGTGTTACAGTAGTCCAGCCTCGAGATGACCGTGGCTTAGACCACTGTGGCTAAGTTCGCGCCGGGACAAGTAGGGGGGCCAGCTTTCTCACCTGGCGGAGATGGAAAAATGCTACCCTGCTGACGCTGGAGACGTGGGCCTCCATCAACAACAGGGGGTCCAGGGTTACTCCTAAGCTCTTAACAGAGGATGACGGACATAATGTCATGCCATCCAGGGTTGGAAGCTGGACATCCCTACAGTCCGGAGGACCCAGCCACAGGATCTCCGTCTTTGCCGGATTCACCTTCAACCTACTGGCTCACAGCCATCCAGTGACGGCCTCAAGGCAACTATAAATATGGCATAACTCTTTGCAAATTAAGCAATGATACCAGACATGTGTTTAGTGGGCTGTAGATTGATTAATGTTCATGTTTCAAACACAGCGGCTTGAATTTCAGTCCTCATGTAGGCTTTGCCAGGAGGAAGAAGGCAAAGCAAGGAAGGCAAAAATGAAGTTTGGTTCTCTTTCTAACTTGGGCTTCCCCACAGAGGTTATCGTTGGCCCCCCAGCACACCTGGTGGGGACAGATCTGAGCAGATGTCGCCAAATGGAGATTAGCAGAGAGAGAAAGGAATGCTGCCAGCAGTAATGCTGATACAGAAAGCCAAACGCGGTTGTCAGTTCTGCCAAACTAACTAATCCATCTTCGCTCTACCTGCCTACATCCTCCAAATGTCCCTAAAACATCAAACTCTACAGCCAACTGGAAAACTTGCGTACATTACTTCCACTTGCAATACCATGGAGCTGAGTTGTATAGAAGTCCATGCAGACACACAAGAAGCAGTGAAGTCGAGGATGCATGTGGACTTGCTGTGTTGACATATTCAAAGGTAATTTGGTGATATCTAAAAGCCACAGTCTTCCTACTACAATGATACTCTGCTTTCTGTTATGCTTTCAACACATGGAACCTATTGTCATGTTGAACATGTAAGCCTTTGATAAATCAAGAAGTAAAAAGATTTAGTTCAATTCTGTTTCTAAAAACATTTTAAGCATTTTTAAGCATGGCAGAAGTTGAGATTTAAAGCACAAATGTCAGAAAAAGCAAACTTAGGCTAATTGAAGCATACAGACAGATATTATATTATAGTCATCTATTAAAATCTACATATGGGAATCAATATACATCATGCCTTTCTTTCTCTTAAACTGCAAAGGAACAGGCAGATTATTTATTTATTTTCAACATTTCTACCCCGCTCTTCTCAACCCCTGAGGGACACACTCAGAGCGGCCTAACAAAAGCACAATTTGATGCCAACATAATAAATACAATACAAAACCAAAAGCATACGGCATTAAAACACATTAAAATACAATTAACATTAACACATCATACACATTCTCTTAAGTTAAGACAGTATTTCGTCCATAACAGGAGCATTGAGCCATATCCATCAACTTGCCATTACAAATCCAGTCCAAAGTGCTGCCTTGTGCTAACGTGCCAACGCCTGGTCCCACAGCCACGATTTCACTTTTTTCCTGAATGCCAGGAGGGATGGGGTTGATCTTATGTCGCTTGGAAGAGCGTTGCACAGACGGGGAGCCACCACCGAGAAGGCCCCCTCTCTCGTCCCCACCAACCGCATTTGAGAAGTTGGTGGGAGCGAGAGCAGGGCCTCCCTGGGTGATCTTAAGTTACGAGGTGCGACGTAGAGGCTGATGTGTTCGGACAAGTAAGCTGGGCCAGAACCGTATCGAGCTTTAAAGGTCAAAACCAACACTTTGACTTGCGCTCGGAATTGGACAGGCAGCCAGTGGAGCTGACACAACAGGGGGGTGGTATGCTCCCTGTACATTTTATCAAACTTATTGCCTGCCCATCCCTGAAATAACGAGATCCGTTAGTAATCTGGCTGCCGCCTGTTGGACTACTTGTGATTTCTGAACTGTCTTCAAAGGCAGCCCCACGTAGAGTACATTGCAGTAATCTAGCCAGATCAGACCGTAGCCAGATCAGACTTCCCAAGGTACAGGTGCAGTCAGCACACGAGTCTTAACTGTGCAAAAGCTCCCCTGGCCACGGCCGCAACCTGGGGTTCCAGGCTCAGCGATGAGTCCAGGATCACTCCCAACCTGCGAACCTGCGTCTTCAGGGGGAGTGTCACCCCATCCAGCACAGGCTGTAACCCTATGCCCAGTTCGGCCTTGCGACTGACCAGGAGGACCTCTGTCTTGTCTGGGTTAAGTTTCAATTTGCTAGCTAGATAAAATATGATCTTTGGTGTTTTCAAAATTGCTGCCTTAATTTGGCAAGATTTTGCTGGGTTCCCTTTTCATAGGAAAATGCATATGTAAAAAATGAAAACTTCCTCATCGGCGGAATAAAGAAAAGATTTTACAATGATTTTGATATAAAACCGACAATTTGACCTTTTTTAGATGCCTGGGGGATTTAGATGGGGTCCTATGAATCCATTGCTCTTTGCAGCCCTGGCCGTCTCTGCTGGGTAATATACTGTTATCTCTCTAGCGGAGATTTCCCGCAAACCACTGTGTCCCATAAATTAATGGGACCGCAGCATGAGAGACATTAATAGCTTTGCGTCGCTTAGTAGAATAGGAGTCCCAGGAGAGAAAAGGCAACAGCACTTTGCAGAAAGGATGCTTGTTTTAATTTAAAATGGTGATAAAGCAGATACCACAATTGCAATAATAGGTAACATTAAGTAAAGTTGCCCAAAATTTTTACTCAAAGACATTGTGTGTGATCTCGTTATTTCAGGGATGGGCAGGCAATAAGTTTGATCAAACATATATCACTGAAACCGAAACTTCCCCTTCCCCTAAAACGTCTTATAAACAGTTTATATCAAATATAGCCTTGGAAAACATATCTCAAGATATGTCATTTATTAATTTTGCGTGCATTTTTCACTTGTCAAACACTAAAGAAGTTGATATCGAATAGGCAAAATATCACTTCTAAATGTTAGAATGAGCCTCCAGTTACTACAGGTAGTAGCATGGAGGAAGGTGCTGAGGCAGTAACATCAAGCAGTAGCTCAGTTTGGGGCGCGGCTCTGGATGATCAGGCTCCTACAGCTGGGGTAAAGAGAGTGGCTAGTGCCTCAAGCCTTGACTCAGACAGAGAACAGAGGAGAAAGATTCAGCATCTACTTAGGGAACCTTCTGAGTCTGATACATTTGAAGGGTTTCACGGGAATGCAGAATTACAGTCAGAAGAAAGTGATACAGACCTAGATTCGGCATTGGTGCAGGAAGTGAGAGATGTATGCAATGCGGACTCAGGGGACAGCACATTTCTGGGGTTTCAGACAGATCAGGACTGGCCATCTTCTCATTCAGAAACTGAGTGGGGCCCTTTAAGTCAAGAAGAGCTGTGGCTGGGTTGGAGATCTGGGCATGGTGCAACAGCTGCAAGGAATGAGAATGCTGCTGCTTTGGAGCAGGGTGGGTTCTCTGATGAATCTGATTGATAGTGCTATATAAGAAGTGAGTATTTGGCTTGACCCTCACGGTGGTCAAGGAGTTGCTATTCTGGTTTGTGTATCCTGTGTTCCTGTGTCTTGGTTCCTGGTTTCCAGATTACTCGTGAGTTATTGGGTTCTTTATCCACTTTGTTCCTTGGGAGAGCTGCTATGGCAGCTCTAGCTGATATTGGGAAAAGGTAGGGGGTTTTGGGATTCATGTCTGATTCTCTGTTTAGCTGCTGCCGTGTACCTCTTGACCTTCGCTGTGACTGCTCTCCTGTCGACTCTGGAACGTCTCCTCCTTTTCTGTCTACTTTTCTCCTGCCCTATGACTTGGTTTTGGACTATGCTTCATGGACATTCCTTTGACTGAACCCTGCAGAAGGACGTCTGCTGTTTGTTTTTGAGTTCTTTTCTTCTCAGCATGTTTGGGTTTCCTGGGATTATTGGGGGTTTTTACAGCCGAACATAGGCTATTTTTTGTTATTCCAACACCCATTTGATGTTTAAATAAACTTTTGTTATCTTTTAACTCCTGGACTCAGCCACTGCCGTCTCTGTACCACAACACTAAAGCTGGATCTATTCTGCCATATAATCCTGTTGCTTGATAACAAACTAATGAGAAGATAAAAAGATAAAAAGGATGTGTTAAGGGACCAATAAGCTTGTTTGATCCACCTGAAACCTATAACAGATGCACGAAGGTGTGACGGTTCTTTTGCTGCATGAGCAGGCCGTTCCCCTTTTCTGCCTGATCCAGTTCATCTTGTCTCCTCTCTCTTGTCCACTTCAATCCTGGTGACAGACAGCAGGAAATGACCCTCACGGTCCCCCTTCACTACACTGACACACAATCTGGTTTATCAAAGCAGATAATTAAGATTATATTCTTTGAACTGGATTATATGAGTCTACACTGCCATATAATCCAGTTCAGAGCAGATAATCTCGATTTATATGGCACTGTAGATGGGGCTTAACTTCTTCTAACAAGTGAAAGTTAACATGTTCTACATTTTCTATTTGCTGAAGAAGAAACAGTTTTTTTCTGTGCAAATTTCACCAGTCTTTTGAATATCCCGAAGTGCTATGGAACATTATTGGGCACAGAAATACACTTTGGTCATTGTGTGTGAAGGGGAATTTCCTTGAGATTGGTCAGAGTTTATAGTAGAGACTAGGGTTGGTCTCTGCGGTTTAAAACTTATTTGAAATCAGATTAAATTCATATAAAAAGTTAATTTAATTGTTTTTTGAACCATGTGCTCCAACCCGGAAGTATAATTTCTTTACCAAACCTGGGATGGCAATTTTTGTTAAATTTTTGTAATAGATCGTATCTTCCCCTCTCAGTTCTTCTAAGAGCAATATTTATCTCCCCCAAAATAGCTTTTCAGGGTACTTACAGACATATCACGGCCCTTTGCCTGGTCGGAGGATAATTAAAGTAAAAGGCCTCCTGGAGGAAATGAAGAAGCAAGGGGGAACCATAGAGAAAAAACGAGGGCTCCTAGAGCGCCTTGGAGGACTGAAGGGAAAAAAGCAGTTTAAACACCCAGAAAATCAGGGTAGATAGAAGGAAAGGAGGAGAAGCAGAGAATAAAGGTTGAAAGAAGAGGAGGAGGGAGTGACAAGACCACGGAGTGAAGAAGGAAAAGCTACAGAAGCAAGGGGAACCATAGAGCGCCTTGGAGGACTGAAGGGAAATTCACGCGCTTTTCCTCCAACCATGCAGAAGGGCCGCACAGCACTGTGATTTGTCTGTAAGTCACCCTGAAAAGCAATTTTGGAGAAGGTTGATATATTCCTGTTAGAAGAACCTCATACTGTATAAGTTGGTGGTACCATTTCTATATGTTATGAATCTTCAGCTCCAGTCAATTGCACTCCAGAAGTGAAGGCAAATGTTTCCCCCTTGATTTGCCTGTGATGTCAGCCCTGCTTTCCTGCTGCGCACATGCGCTGGAATAAGAACTAATAACGAATTTCGTTATTAATTACATATAAATTAAGATTTTTTTGTAAATTTTTTGGGTAAGTATTTCTATTACTAATCAAAAAAGTCCCCCTCCCATTTCTAGTTTAGAACCATTTTTAATGGATCAACCAAGCCTAGTAGAGACATTGCAGCCACATTGGGCTGTGTGCAATTATTGCTGGTTTCTACTAAAGAAATCTTGCACAATAATTTGCTTCATTTTGCACAAGGATTTTTCTTGTTAACTAAGATTTTGTTTGCCAATGGTATTCTGTTTCTATATTTTCTACCACTGCTGCTCATAACCAATTTAAGCTTGGTGCTATGCTTAATTTCATTCGCAAATAAACTTATTTTGCAAGGTATGGATTTGATAAATTCTGCAATGTATCACCATTGTCCATCACGTATGTAATTCATAATAGGACAATGGACACTCTAGGTTTTCTTCTATTAATTACATATTATTTGGCTTCTTGGAAGGTAAGCTCAGTCAAAGAAATGAAGAATAATACACTGATTGAATTGCATATTATGTTATTTTACCAATGTTTACTGACCCAGTAAATTTCCAAAAGAGAGATTCTAATTGGAAATTGCGCGCTCCCTTGCTCTCTGTCTTCTGCTAGTCTCCTTCTTTAAAAAAAGTAATGAAAATGAGCACAATAAGGAAACAGTGTGTGAAATTGCTTTTGCCATTTCTCTTTCAGTACATAATTTGAAATGATGCAGCTACCTATAAACAAAGAGAGCCACATGCTGAAGGAGGAGTGAATGGGGAAAAGTGTTGCCAGAGTCATATGTAATTGATACACGGACAGTAGCCGGCTGTGGTTGTTGAAATATACCTTCACATACTTTAAAAGGTATAAAATCAATTAAGGCACTACTTAAGACTCTTTCCCCCATCTGCATTGATTGTAATTCATTTACTCCATGTCAAAAATTGCCTACATAAGTATAAAACTGATAAAAATAGAAGGAGCACAAGCTGCTAAATAATTTTTGACCAAAACCAGGCAACAGCAACTAATGCATTGTCTTTATGTTTTGTATTTAACTAGGCGATGTGACATTTGAACTAGCTCCACACGAGGCTGGCAAGAGGTCACACGTAGACGTTGAAGAGGAGGGGAGAGAGGATTGCTCCCTGAGTGTTGCAACCTAGACCTGGAGGATCCCTCAGTAAACCACCACGAAGCAGCCGTGATTAAATGCTTTATTTAGAACAGGGTTGTCCAACTGGTGGCTCGGGGGCTGTATACGGCCCCCAGCCCCTTCCCTACGACCCCCTAAGCTTTTTAATAAAAAATAAAAAAATCCTTTAAGAATCCAAAAAAGTGCGCATGCGCGTGGTTTTGCCCGCTTTGGGAGGGCTGGGGGAGCCCCCCGTGGCTCCTCCCTTTCTCCCAAAGCATCACGCCAGCTTTGGGTGAGGGGGCGGAGCCACGGGGAGCCTCCTCGCGGCTTCGCCCTCTCCCCCAAAGCGTCCCAACAGCTGTTGTGATGCTTTGGGCGAGGGGCGGAGCCGCGGAAGGCTCCCCGTGGCTCCTCCTCCTCTCCCAAAGCGTCACAACAGCCTCAGAAGCAGGCGAAATTGCCCGCTTCCAAGGCTATTGTGATGCTCTGGGAGAGAGGGCGGAGCTGCGTGGCTGGGGGCGTGGCCGGGGGCGTGGCCGGGGCATGGCCGAGTGGCCCCCAGGTGATCACTCACCAGAAGTCCGGCCCTTGCGCCGGCAGAAGTTGGACAGCCCTGATTTAGAATAAGTAGGAAAAAGGAAAGAGATAAAAATATAGTCCATTGATGCTTTTCAACATCCAAGTATTGCAAAGCAATAGCCCTAACAGAGTTCAAAGATCCAATGAATGAAGAAATAATCTTGAACCCCCAATGGGCTAAAATCCAGGATTAGTCCTTGGCAAACGATGGCCTGGCTGGATACTTGAGTACCGTGACGTGGAGGCGCTGCGGCCTAGTCCTGAACTTGAGTTCTGTGGAGCTTGGCAAGGAAAGCTTAACGTTGGCGCGAGATCCCGAGCGCCAACGGGAACCAACTTAAATAGGTCCCCCATTGTTTCGGCCTCGGAGGCGTTGACTTCGGCGCAACTGTTTCCCAGGAACAGTTTGTGGGCCTGACCTTCCCAGGCCTCCCGAGGAAGGCAAATATGTCAGCTTGTTAGCGGCTGCACCTGGAGAAGAGGGGGGAAGCGAGGCTTTGCCTTTCCAGCATTCCTTATCAGTTTGGGAAGAAAGAAGGCTGCGTCTGGCCTTGACCGCTGGCGGACGTGGAGGCCTCTGCAAAGGTTTTCTCTCAAGCCTGGCTAGCGCCTGGGATTTAACATGGCTTCTATCTGGCTTGGCTATGGCGTCAGGCTGGGGCATGACACCAAGGCACCCCACATGAGAGGGCGGATCTGTCAGAGGTTCGAGCTAGGTACTCAACACATTGAGACCGGCCTCGAAGAAATGTGTCAAACCAACTGAGGGCCCAACCATGAACTCTCACCATGGTGAGTCGATGGATCACTAGGTCATGGTCGACAGTGTCGAATGCAGCCGTAAGATCCAGGAGTATCAGGTGCGCCGACCCCCCCTCTATAAGGCTGACAACGAAGTGCAACAGTAATAGCCACCAGAACCGTCTCTGTCCCATGGCCCGGGCAAAAGCCAGACTGAAAAGGATCCAGGCCGGCGGTATCGTCCAGAAACTGTTGCAGTTGTCTCCGCGCAGCTCACTCGATCACCTTGCCCAGGAACGGAAGATTGGAGACAGGGCGATAGTTGGACAAAATAGCACGATCCAGGTTTGGTTTCTTCAATAAAGGACGGACTAAAGCTTCTTTTAAATTATCTGGAAAGACCCCAAGCTCAAGTGAACAGTTGATGATTTTCCTTAAGGGATCTCGTAATCCATCCAGACAGCATTTAGCCATCCAAGAGGGGCAGGGGTCAAGAGAGCAGGTGGAGGGCTTTGCCGCAGCCAGGATTTTTGTGACGATCTCCATGTCAAGAGGGGTGAACTGGTCAAAAATAGGTCCATCGGACGGCCACGGGGTCTCTAGCTCATTCAGAGTATCTGCTGTCGGGGGCAGCTCCTGCCATAGCGTGTTGATCTTGTCAGTGAAAAATTTCTGAAATGCTTCAGCTGTAACAGTCAACGTTGTAGGATCCTGAACCATAGGAGCTGGGTTTGTCAGAGCTCGGGCGATTTTAAATATCTGTGGTGGGTGGGATCTTGCAGTGGCTATTAGTGATGAGTTGTAGGTTTTTTTGGCCTCTTTCACTGCTGACTCATAGGACTTCTGGAAAGCCTTGAAAGCAGAGGCTGACCACTCATCTGGGTTCCGGCGCCACCGATGTTCCAGCCGTTTCCGCTCACACACACCATCACATATATTTTCTATGATACAAAATTATGGTAACTTACAGTAAAATGGTTTGCAATATATTTCATCTGAAAAGAATTAAATCATATTGCTACCTCTGAAATTTAAAAAAAAATATTATGCATTGTATAAGGAGTTTTCTCTTAACTTGAAAAGTGTAAGAAAACAGTAAGGCATTGTATCTGGCACCTCTACGTGGAGTCAGGCAAAAGCAAACTGCTGCCAAAGTCCCTTGTCTGTTCTTCCCCATTAACAACTTTTATCATATCAACCATATTTTGATGCTGCATGGCCACATGAGTCCTAGAGCACATATACACTAAGTACTTTTGTTGGTATAGATGAGAAATAGCCCTGTGGTGGCCAAACACTCCACAGAAGTGGTCAGGGTGAGGCTACCATAACACGGTCTTGCCCTGTATTGTCCAAATTCTGTCACAGAATTCAATGTTCCTCCTGACTTAGGATCTCTGGGGACAGTTGGTCTGGTTCCCAAATAGCATTCCCTCTGCCTGATTATGTTTCCTATGCATTGATAGCCTGGAGACACAGGATGACACAGGATGACGATCCCTTCTCCTCACCTTCCATCTCTGGACATGTCCTACCTGTTCTCCATTGCATGATGTGACACTTCTCTTGGTGTCCTGTCACTCTAGCTGACATCACAGCAAGCAATGAAGAATATGCAGGTTTAGGGGGAAGTTAAGATGACTAAACTACATTTGACGCCAGTGAGGTGTCCGGACCTCCTTTGCAGCAGCTGCAGGAGTTCCAGCAGGGATAACACTCTGGGCCAATTTGGTGTTGAGCACATTGGATAAACTCTGGGTTTGGGGCGTGCAGGACCGGAAGAAGGTAATTTCAAATGGTACGCAAACCTTCTTTTGCGCGCCCCCTCGCTCTCCGTGCACATGCGTGCTGGTGGCGTGCTGGTGTCGCATGTGCAGGCCAGCTAGTTCTGTGCATGCACAGGGCCAACTCTGCGCATGTGCGCCAGTGTGAGCATGCGCAGGGCCAGCTAGTTCAGCGCATGCGCCATTCGCACAGGCGCGACACCAAGTGGATGATGAGGCAAAACGCACTCCAGGAGGCTGAAAAGGAGGACGTTTTGCAGCCAGAGGTGGGAGGTTCCATCCTGGCTGCAAAACATAATCCTTTTTGGCCTCGTGGAGTGCGTTTTGCGGGAGTCGCACCCGCACGCCGGCCCGCAGCTATGGCACGGCATGTGCTGAACCTGGCGGCCGCAGCCAGATGCACCCTGGCCATGTGGTACCCATAAGCGGCCGCTTACTTAGCATACCATCAACTTCCATCCCTAGGGGTGTGTTTAATAATAATAATAAACTATATTTATACCCCGCCCCGCCCATCTCCCCAATGGGGACTCGGGGCGGCTCACACGAGGCCAAGCCCAAACAACAAATTACAATAAAATAAAATCAAAACACCAGCAATGAACACAATAAAAAGATACATACATACAGTATGAATAAAAACAATATACAACTAGATATCTAAAATCACAAAGACAGGGCGGGTTGCAAGCACATATATAACATGTTAAAATGTTAAAACTCGGGGTGGGATACTCGAAATAGCATCCTTTACAAGGAGGGGGGGTGGACTCCAAGAACGGGGGCATTGAGGAGAGCAATGATAGAAATTAAATAACCACTCTCTGAAGGCACAGTGGAAGAGCCATGTTTTCAGGTGTTTTTTGAAAGTCTCCAGAGTGGGGGCTTTCCTAATCCCTCCGGACAAAGAATTCCAGAGTCGGGGGGCCACAGAGGAGAAGGCCCTGTCCCTTGTGCCCACCAGATGAGTCTGTGAGACTGGCAGGGGTGCCAGGAGGGCCTCCCCAGAAGAGTGGAGGGTTCGAGCTGGTTCATGGAGGGAGATCTGGTCACGAAGGTAGGCGCGGGTCCCGAACCATTTAGGGCTTTGTAGGTGATCACCTGTACCTTGAATTGGGACCGGAAAATAAATGGCTGCCAAACAGGGGGGTTGACCGCTCCCTGCAACTTGCCCCAATTATTAATCTGGCTGCTGATCGCTGGACAAGTTGAAATTTCTGGGCCATCTTCAAGGGTAGCCCCACGTAGATTGCACTGCAGTAATTAAGTCTAGAGGTAACCAAGGTGTGGATCACCATGGTCAGGTCAGACTTCACAAGGTATGGTCGCAGTTGGTGCACGACTTTTAACTGTGCGAAGGCCCTCCCGGCTGTCACCCTGATGAAGTCTCTAAGAACATGTAGATCGATTCCTAGTTTTCCTCTGTAAAATGTTGGAGGGTGTGCTTCTATGTGTTAGCCCCAGTCCACCTCTTCATTCGTGCTGATAACTATACCAAAGAGTCATCAAAGTACAACAGTGATATTTGCTATGTGTTTAATTGAAAAATGGACGATGGCACCAACTGTTACACTGTGGTTACAAATTTTAACTTTTGAATTATGGAAAAAAAAATAGATGCACCGTAATGCCATTTAATTACATGTGCAGAAAGTGGATAGGGTATGATTATTTTTGCAACAATGATTATTTTCCCCAAAAAAAGACTAAATAAATAAATAAATGAATAAAAGACGTATTTTCAAATGCCCTTACACTGACACAGTGCTAATACATATTATTTTATCTGGCAAAGAAGTACCTGTAAGTTCACCCACAGCATTATAATCACTTAGTTTTAGCTGTGAGAGGGTAAAGGCTACGGTAATTCTCATTTTCATGGGCACCTTGATATTTAACTGGTTAAGTACCTGAGCAAGGGCAAGTATGAAATCCAATTTGCCATTTGACAAGGGGCCAAGGTAATGTTTTCAACAATCTGCTGATATAGCTGAGTTCCTCTGAGCAGACTACGTGGCGCATTGGGCATCAGCCGAAGCTTATAAAGCCAACAGCCGAAAGAGAGAGAGCCAAGCAGACACCATAGTTCTCCAACCTGGATGAGATAAGACATAAATCAAGATGCTCTGGGTCCGTCCTGCTGAAACAGCACCTTCCGTGACTTTATTCAGTTCATGAAACAAAAAAACCCCATTCAAAAACGAAAACACGGGGTCTATTATGTTCCTAGAAATAACACACAGGATCGTTTTTAAAATAAAATATTCAAAAACAAACAAACAATGACACTATTTAACTGCCAATAAAATAAAACACAGCCCAAAGTACAAGGGATTGAAAACATACCCAGCAGCACTTTGGACAAGGTTGGTGATATCTCATGTTGATAAATTGTAACTGTATTGTTCTAAAATGTCTTTTTAAGCATATTCAGTAGGCATGGTTTCGAACCCAAAAAAAGGGAATCGAAAATCTAATGGGGGGGGGGGTTATTAGTAATAGAAAGACTTACCAAAAAATTCCAAAAATTTCTAAAATGTAACATAATTACTAACGAAATTTGTTAGTAGTTCTAAAGTAGGCAAAGCAGGGAAACAGGACGGATACTGTTTTAAGCACAGGCAAATCAAGGGGCAACATTTCCCTTGGTTTCCTTGCAGGGAGATATAATGCATTAATATATTATTATTAATATTATTAAATACCTCTGGTGCAGGCCTTGCTAGAGTTCTCCTCACTCCAGCTTTTTCCCATTCAGTTTTACCATAGCAGTCTAGGACCTCCGTTCGAACTCTATGGCTTTTCTTGATTCTGAACTCTTCCTTCTCCTCTCCGTGCTCTTTTCACTCCTGCTGCCCTTCTCTCAGCAGTTCTTATGTCCTTCTACTCTGTCCTTCTATCTAAACCCCCTTCCTGGGTGTTTAAATTGCTTTTTTCGTCAGTCCTCCAGCCCCTCTAGGAGTCCCGATCTGGATCTCTCTATGGTTTCCAGCTCCTTTTTCACTTCCTGGAGGAGGCCTTTCACTCTAATTAGGCTTCAAGCATGGAAAGGCCCCGATTTGACTGTGAGTTATGTTTGCAAAGCTATTTTGGAGGGGGAAATTTTCCTGTTGGGTGGGCATCCGAAATATTTAATAATCTAACGAAATTTTGGGCCCAGGGAGTGCGAAAAAGAAAGTCCACTTCCGGGATTGGCCTTGCGATCCGTATAAACTTGAAAGTCCCATACATACGAATCCCTTCCGATTTCTTTTCATTTTCATAACTTTTTTCTCATGCCTAATATTCAGGCTGAGCTCGAATTCAAAAGATCAGTTGGCCATCAAACTAATTTGACCTGCAACAGGGAGTTCCAACGTTGGCTCATGTTTAACTTGTCGTCCACGAGGACCCCAAGATCTTTGTCACATGTCATGCTCTCGAGCCACATGTCCCCCATTCTGCATGTTTGCATTTTTCACTGTTGAACTTCATTTTGTTAGTTATGGCCCATCATCTCTCTAACCTGTTAAGATCGTTTTGAATTCTGCTCCTGTCCTCTGGAGCAGTGTTTTTCAACCTTTTTTGAGCCGCGGCACACTTTTTACATTTGCAAAATCCTGGGGCACACCACCAACCAAAATGACACAAAATGACACTCTAACACAGTAATACATAGAGTTAATATGTTTTTCAAATGTATTTATACACTCAGTGTGAAACCTGGACCTCTTTTGATGAACACAACATAGATATCCTGGCAGGAATGGCAGAAAGACACAAACTTCCCACACAGAACTCCCATAAAGAAGAGAAAATGCTATAAGAGTTTGGTGGGCATTGGCCTTGAGTTTTGGAGTTGTAGTTAACCTATATCCAGAGAGCACTGTGGACTCAAACAGTGTTGAATCAGGACCAAAGTTGGCATGAATACTCAAGAGGCCCAAATAGGAACGCAGATGGAGTTCAGGGAAATAGACCTTGACATTTGGGAGTTGTAGTTGCTGGGATTTATAGTTCCCCTACAATCAAAGAGCATTCTGAACCCCACCAATGATAGAACTGGGCCAAACTTCCCACACAGAACCCCCAGGAGGCAAGAGGAGGTCTCTACTTGGGGAAAGGGAGCCGGGCCTTCCCAATGCATGGAGAGGGAGAGACCAAGTAGGCAACGGGTGGGGAGGGGGTGGTTGTAATTTTGTGCCTTTATCGAGGTAGGTTTCTTAGGGTTTTTATACTTCAACACACTAGACTCCCCCCCCCTTGGAGTTTCCAATTTCCCACGGCACACCTGATGATCGCTCACGGCACACCTGATGATCGCTCACGGCACACTAGTGTGCCCCGGCACACTGCTTGGGAAACACTGCTCTGGAGTACTGGCTATCCCTCCCGACATATGGAAAACTAACAGCAAGCAAAGAAACACTGTTTTTTCCATCTGTAAGTCACCACCATCACATTTTCTTTACCACACACATACAGAACACTCATGGATTTGGTCTAGAGTCTTCTATTTTACTAGAAGGAAACTTCAGATTGGTTGTTAAAATTCATTCACTGGAAATTAATTATCCGGGCAGCGAGGCAGAGAAGGTCACTGTTTGACCAATAACCCACAATTAATAAATCTGACATGTATAGAAAAAATGAGACATTATCCAACATTATCAGAGTGCTTCCTGTGAAACACGGTGAGTGTTTTGAGCCATCAAGGAACCTCTAAGCAACCACAATATTCTCATTAAAGGAAATGTGGTGGTGGAAAAACCAGTGCTTCTTTGTTTGCTGTTAATTTTTCATATGTTTGATAAAATGTCTGTCGTCCCATTTTCTTCAACAACAGCAGGAACAAGAACAGAAAAGCCCCATAAAATGTCTTCTCTCTATAATCTTATGCATTGCTTAAGGGGGAGTGTATATAAGGGGGAGGTGGACAACGGTAAGTCACTCTTGTCTTTATTCATGTTGGTATACTTTAGTAAAGTTTTCCGTGATTCCCAGATCGTGTTCTGTGTGGCCATTTGGAAGCATCTATAGTTGGCTGACACATCCACCACAAGATTAGTTATCACTGTTGTGAGTTTCTCAGGCTTGACGGTATCCATCTGTTTGTAGAGGGCAGTTCTACGTTTTTTCATGATCTGCAGGAATGTATTAGAGCTGTTTTTGCAGGCTTGGTGGGGGATAAGGACAAAGCGGATGCGTGCCCCTAATCTGTGGTGGGATACGAGGATACAATTTACCTCTCTGTGTGCACCTAAGGCATCCATTTTGGTGAAAGCCAGGAGCGGGAACCCCCACCAGCGAGTTTGCTCAACCGAGGGGGCAAACAGCAGTTTAGAAACTCTTTTTTGTAACTTAAAAATTATAAATATTCCTGCATCTCAAGAATTAAAGGTTCTATCCTAATTTGTATCCAGCAATCCCAGCTCAAACTGTCTGCCTACATGGGTTGTGAAGGCTTTCATGGCCATGAAACCTTTGACAATACATTGAGCATGCCTGCCGGAGAGATACCACAGCGGTAACAACAGATTGTGCTGGCAATCTGAAGATCTGAAGATTGCAGGTTCGAATCCTGGGCTGGGTTGGACACCAGCTGTGAGCCCTGTCCACTGTTTACCCAACAGCTCGAAAACAGCTGAGCTGTGATTAGATTACCTGGGAACCGCCAAGTGGGGAAGGACTTTTTCAATGGACTTACAACTTGGCTGGAATGCTGAAAAATAGAGGCTCACCGTCATGAGGATGAAGCAACAGCACCACCTTGTGATGTAAAGACGCAATCACAATCTGTGAAGCACCGTGATGCAGCCAAAGAAAAACCCTTCTAAAAATTGTACTGTTATATGTTGTATGTTGTATGTAATTGTATGTGGAACCGGCAGGGACTGTCTGCCTTATGTGTAATGTAATCCGCTCTGAGTCCCCTTTGGGGTGAGAAGAGCGGAATATAAATAAAGTGTATTATTATTATTATTATTTCCCAAGCATGTACGGTTCCAAGGCGTTGTGCCCTTCTTCAAACAGCTAATAGGCCATTCCTCAGAACTTGTGTACTCATCTCAAACTGTTAAATACGTGCTACTGCTATTTATGGTTCATTAGAATTTGATTTATTTTCTTACTGTCATAAAGTTTTAAGGATTCTTTCTAATGCTGTAAAGTGGCCGGCACCTGAAGGTTGAGAAAGTGAATCACAGACCCTAAATGCTTTGAAATTACTATAAATACTGGGATTAATTAGTATTTTCTCCATCGCTTCAGTTTTGTGAAAATGAAAAGCTAACCTTCTTACAATAGACTGTGGGGAAAAGAAAAAAGAGAGGAGAGCTTAATAAAGGTGCAAATGACAGCAACGTAATTGTATCCTGAATGAATATCTTTGGATTATATTGGCAGCCATAATAATTGTCCCAGACTTCTGGGGTGCAGGTGAGCTTTTCAAATTAATAACCTTGTAATGGAATTAATTATAGCATCAATCACCAAAGAAAGAGCATATTGTTAGAGTTTGTTGGGATTTCAATCGATGCCCTTTGGGGATTCGACAGGACACTTACTGTTCTTCACATTTCAGGTAACTAAGGGCAGTTCCAGACAGCACTTTATCACGGGCTTTAGTGAGGGGCAAAAAATCCCGGGACTTCAGGAGAGGTCCACAGACACACCTGTTGGTCCCAGGATTTCTGCCTCCATTGCCCCCCTTAATTGGGTGGTCTCCTTCCTTCAGAACCGGACACCGCGAGTGAGGAGGGAAGAGGTGGTCTCCGGGGGTGCCCCGCTTCATTGCGGGGTCCCCCAGGGGGCAATCCTCTCTCCTCTATTATTTAACATCTACATGCGACCACTTGCCCGGCTGGTGCGTAGCTTCGGCCTTGGGTGTCATCAGTACGCTGATGACACCCAGCTTATCCTGAGGATGGAGGGCAGGCCCGAATCCGTACCCGATAATTTCCATCGCTGCCTTGAGGCCGTTACTGGATGGCTGTGAGCCAGTCGGTTGAAGGTGAATCTGGCTAAGATTGAGATCCTGTGGCTCGGCCGCCCGGGCTGTAGGGATGTCCAGCTTCTGACCCTGGACGGAGTGACTCTATGTCCGTCATCTTCCATTAAGATCCTAGGTGTGACCTTGGACCCCCTGCTGTCGATGGAGGCTCAGGTCTCCAGCGTCAGCAGGGTGGCATTTTTCCATCTTCGACAGGCGAGGAAGCTGGTCCCCTATTTGTCCCGGTGTGACTTGGCCACAGTGGTCCAAGCCACGGTCATCTCGAGGCTTGACTACTGTAACGCTCTGTACATTGGTCTTCCTTTGTCCGTGATCCGGAAGCTTCAGCTGGTGCAGAACGCTGCAGCCCGACTCCTAGCAGGGGCTCCGGTCGGCTGTCACATCTCGCCAATTCTGCGCGAACTGCACTGGCTTCCAATAGTATGCCGGATCACCTTCAAAGTGCTAGTCTTGACTTTCAAGACCTTGCATGGTCTGGGGCCAGTGTACCTGCGGGACCATCTCATCCCATACTGTCCCACTAGACCTCTGCACTCTGAAGAGCAAAACCTCCCGGTCATCCCTAGTGCTAAGACCTACCGGTTGACTGCGACTCGTCGGCGAACTTTCTCGATCGTGGCTCCAACCCTTTGGAACTCTTTGCCCACTGACGTCCGCACCATCCAAGCCCTTCTCCTGTTCAGAAAGGCTTGTAAGACTGTGTTGTTCCGGCAGACCTACGGATCTGGATAACCTGTGTGTTCATAACCACCCTGAAACTGTGTCTGCTGCTGTTGTGTTTAGTGCACGACTATTATCGTTTTATATGCTGTTTTTAATGTTGTTTTTATTTGTTTTGCTTGTACTGTGTTTTTATATATGCCTGTTTTTATTATGTAACGACTCATTTGTTGTGAGCCGCCCCGAGCCATTGGGGGGAGGGGGGGGCGGTAGATAAATGCGAATAAATAAATAAATAAATAGTCCAGACATCATGCTTTTTCTGAGATTTAGAGGCTCCCAAAATGGCCGCCGGAGGCAGGACTATCCCTGTTATTGTGGAGGGCAACATTTCCTGCTTGGCCATCATAATGCAATGCAAATATATCTGAGGTTGAATTTGCACTTCCATATGGGTCGACATAGACTCATATAAAACAGTTCAATACAGTTCAAGTTTCATTATATTCCAGCCTGAATTAAAGGAATGAATTAATATTACAGAGGGGGATACTCGTAGAAAGGACTGTGATTGACCAACTCAAAGAGGGTTTTGAATTATTAGTCAAACTTTATAGAGTCTTTTCCTAACAGGAGGAAAATCCATTTGGCCTCTTACAACCTGAAGAGCATCAAGAGACATGATTAAGGAATTTTTAATTTTGCTGTGGTAAGTATATTATTTATTTTACTGTACTTTTAAAAAGATACCTATATCCCATGATTTTGACTATGCAGGCTCTACTACAGTAGTACATAACCTGTGGCTCTTCAGGTGTTTGGGACTCTGCCTCCTGGAAGCCCAAGCCAGCTTGTCCAATGAAAAGGAATTCTGGGAGTCAAAGGCCAAAACACCAGGAGGGCCATAGCTTGTGCACCATTGCAGTCTACTAGAACCCCAGTTTAAGACATTTTTATAAACTAAGTGGAAAAACTGGGAGTTTTGTTGAAGAACATCTGTGACGACTTGGGCCATAAACTGAGAGGCTGTAACCACTTGGGACGCTGCCACCAACCTAAAAAAATGTTTTTAGGATTTCTGATAAAAATAACAGTTAAACTAGGCTCCTAATCTGAAGGTAAACTAAGAGGCTTGCTGAGGTAAAATCTCTCCTCTTTGACTGGGACGGTGGGAAAGCTGGAACTGGCACACTCTGATGTAATGGGGCACACTGAAAGCTTTCCTGTAAAGTTAACAACAATGATGTTTATTAAATTAATAAGTAGATCTTGAGAGCACAGATGCGTAACGGTTATACAGAATGGTACTAGAGCGTATTGGTTACTTAACATTGCTTTCTTAACTTAGTTACTAAACTAGACAGTTCTCAACGCCCTCACTCTAATATTAAAACTAAACGTGAGTAGTCTTCAACTAACTAACCTAGTTAGTTCCCTGAGCTAATCCTCAGTCATCCAGAAGCACCCTAGCTACTAACTCTCTCTTAGAGTTTTTCTATAGCTGGCTTCTCCAAAGACGTGAGCTAATCTCTAAGCCCTAGAGATTCTAAAAGCCTGTGACTGACTACCTGTCAGCTTCACACAGAACTTTTCCTGTCAGTTTTACAAGACAACTGTCTTCTCTGACTGCTCACTCTCAGCTCTGTCAAGAGACTGCTTTCTCTCACAGCTCTGACAACCGACTGACTTCCCTCTCAACTAGCTCGGCTCCTCCCCTTTGCTCTGAGCCACTCCCAGGCAGCTATCTCTCTCTCTCTCTCCCTGAGAAGGATCCAAGCCACTCCTCCTTTCCTGGCTATCCTGTTTTACCATGGATGCCAAACTGCTATGCTGGTCTGGGCCTAGCATAAAATGGGCGAATCCTCACAACATCATACAGATATTTTCAGTAATTTTGAATGCTTTTTCCATGGCCCAAAAAACTATTTGGACTGTTTGGGCGTTTTTGCACAGAAAACATTATTATGCATAAGCAAACATTTATCTTTTTAATGCACTCCATTAAAAGTGTAAATTAGTGCAAACTCCAATGCATCCCCATGTTCCACCTAAAATGGGAAAACATTTCATGGGAGTCATGATTTTTGAAAACATATTCATCTTGTTTAGGCTTACATTTTAGAGAAACAGCATGAGAACAGTTTTCTGCAAAAGTCTTTTTTTAATATATTAAAGACACAGTAAACAAATCTATGAATAAACAATCCATATACTATCAATATAAACAAATCAAACCCACTAAAACAATGCTGATATTCTACAAATGCCTTCAAGTTTATCTTCGGACATATGATCTTTATTCTTTCTGGGTACACAATTCTGAAAAAAATGCATCAAATATGTTTGAATGGTTTTAACTGTGGCTCTTTTAATACTATTTATATTTAATTTATGTTTATTTATTTATTTATTTAAAACATTTATATCCTGTCCTTCTCAACTCCCGAAGGGGGACTCAGTGCAGGTCACAATTGGCAACCATTAGATGCTGACAATGAACTATTACAGCACAGTAATGAACATAAACAGGTCAACAACAGTAAAAATACATTAAAAATAGTGACCCTTAAAATATCAACACAACCAAGTCTGAGTCCGCAAATCCAAATCATAGCCCAGAGTTCCAGTTCAAGGTGTCTTCACTGATAATTCTCACGGGTCATTACAGTTGTTGTTCAGCCAGCTGCCCGAATGCTTGGTCCCAGAGCCAAGACTTTCACTGGGAGTGCTTTCCACAGACAGGTGGCCACCACCAAAAAGGCCCTGTCTCTCGTCTCTGCCAGTCGTGCTTGTGAGGGTGGCGGGAATGAGAGCAGGGCCTTCCCCCCAACAATCGCAAACTCCGAGGTGGGTCATAGAAAGAGATACGTTTGGACAAGTAAACTGGGCCAGAACTGTTCAGGGCTTTATAGGTCAAGACCAGCACTTTGAATCGTGTTCGAAAGTGGACCGGTAGCCAGTGGAGCTGATGAAGCAAGGGATGGCGGCATGCTCCCTGTGAGTCGTTCCAGTGAGTAATCTGGCTG
This sequence comes from Anolis apletophallus, assembly GCA_030556195.1. Classification (NCBI taxonomy): domain Eukaryota; kingdom Metazoa; phylum Chordata; class Lepidosauria; order Squamata; family Anolidae; genus Anolis; species Anolis apletophallus. The sequence continues at coordinate 554,784 of JARBWK010000007.1, forward strand.
CTGACCATTGGACTAGTTGGAATTTGCAAACAGTCTTCAAAGGCAACCCCACATAAAGTGCATTGCAGTAATCTATTTGGGATGTAACAAGAGCATGGACCACTGTGGCCAGATCAGACTTCTCAAAGCATGGGTGCAGCCTCTGAGCTTGGGGGTATGCCTCTGAGCTTGGGGGGTCATCAGTTGACCGGAATTCAGGCCCCTGGGCCGATAGAAGTTGGACAGCCCTGTGGTAACACAAGCGCATAACAAAGAACTTAAGGGAAAAAATGAATGTACTGGACTCAGGGGACCAAGACACAAACTCTCCCTGTTTTGCTATTTGTAATAATGCCATTAATGGCTGTGAAGCATAAGATTACCTGTTGCAATGCCATTGCCTATAGCCCATGAACTTCATTTTAGTTATATAATGCAAGCAATAAATCTGCCTTTCGTGTAGCGCGGCATATGTATTATACATGTGTAATTTAGATTCTCAAGTGGTCGTATTCAATAAAGATAAATTAACAATTTATGTGGAGGAACAGCAAACCCAGTGTGTGGAACCTGTGTTCGGAGAACTGCAATTCTGAATAGTTTAATGAGAATCAGTTGTTAGTGTCACCTCTTATTTTTGCTCTTGAACAAGGTTTGTCACAATAACCAAAATATATTGCACTCCTTTCCGCTCTCGTTATGCATTTTGCTGTGCCAATAAAATTCCCCAACACTTTGTCATAAAAATACGTCTCTGAGACTTTAATGCCTTCTTTACGGTAAATCATTTCAGCAGGACTATGCAACTTTATGGTTTGATATTTGACACATTGATTAATTTGCCATTATCATTGAGGCAAGCTACCCCAAGTTTTCTAGTTATTGATAAGTATCCATTTCCAATTTTTCTTCATGTTTGAGAAACATCTTAGCCTCTCCCAAACTATTCCGTTTCTCAGAGGGCTCAAATTAAAATAACCCTTGCCAGGCAACATATTCAATGTAGAGATGGAAATGCGTATGCCAAACCTTTAACATTTATTTATTTATTTACTTCGAATTTCTAGACCGCCACTCCCCGAGGGCTCGGAGCAGTTTACAACAAAATAGAAGTAAACATGACAACAAATACACAATTATAACATACACAAACAAGACATGTACTATTTACTACTACAGCAAGGGCTGTTCCTCAAGGAGGGAACAGTCGTAGACAGGCCATGGCGACCTGAGTCTTCTCATTCCCCGTCGGAAGATTATAGGGGCTGCATCTTGTTAGTCCCAGCCGTGGGGCTATGAGGGCTGGATCTAACCCAATTGACAGTGGGATGTCCTCCTTCCAGCTGGCAGTTGCCATTTGGGCTCTTCATCCTTCCTTGGGCTTAGTTCTTGGCTCCACAGGACCAGATCTGGCCCTGTTTCCCGCACCGAGTCCCCAGAACACCCTAGTCCTATATTTCTTGGGCTTCTGTACCCTATAGTGTCCAGTTGGGAGATTTGGAGGCGTATTGGCCTCCTGGCCATAGAGGGCGCTGTTCGGGATTCGCAGGCTTTGGACAGTTCCCCCGCTAGCCCTCCGCTGTACCTCAGGCCGCCCCTTGTTCTTCCCTTGTCCTCTTCCCTCCGGATCCTGCTGCTTCCTGCTGACGTGGCTGCCTCCTGTCTCTGGCTGGTGAGGTGGGGTAATTGGGGGCGAGACAAGTGAGCTGGAAGCTGAGTACTGAACTCGAAGCTTCCGTTTCCGGCGATATCTGCGTCTTTGCTCCCTCCTCTTCCGCTTTCGCCTGGGTGAGGGAGAAGACGCCCGTTCCACACGGGCGTCTTCAAGGCCAGACGCCATGTTGGGGTCGCAGTTCAGCTCGGTGTCCCCAAGGTCAATCGGTCCACCCGGTGCAGCAAGTCTCCGGCAGGAGGACAGCGACATCCAGCTGCCAATGTGGGCCCATCTACACAGCACCTACAACATGGAAGTTATCGGGCTACACGACACAAGTGGTAAATCTGTGCTGATTCACTGTAATTGAAAACACGGGGGTAAAAAGGTCCCCTTTTATCCTGATTCTAGCCAGAAAATGCACACATTCAGATCACGGTATATCCCTGCACTTGTGAAAAACACGTGGTTTCCTTCCCTCTTCCCTGTGGAGACTGCTCCAGCACATGCCCACCGTTTAAAAATCCCCAAACAGCTGATTAGCTGATTGGGCTGTGAAATGGATACAGAGCTGATTTAAAGGAAGCACAAACAGAGAGCGATTAGCACCCTCTGAAAATCTTTATTTTATACGTTATAATATTAAACAGAGCTTGAATTTTAAAAAATTACCATTGAGGCCTCAATCAGCCAAGGACCCCAACAGGAAGAAGACCTGGATGAGGAAGATGGTGACTTGGAACATCCAGAAGAAACTCCAGATGAGTGACTTGCAAATGCAATTAAACTGTTTCTCAAACAATGTCAATGGACTTAATTTGGCATCAAAGAGGAAGAAAATAATTCAATTCAATAAAGAAAGCAGAGTATGATATTGTGGCCCTACAAGAAGTTCATATCAAACAAGATCAATCATTACACTTAGAAAATAAGAACCTCGGGAAGAAATTTTATTCATTAGCAGATAAAAAGAAAAGAGGAGTGGCAATCTATACCAAAGAGAGTTTTCCATTTTCTCCTCAAACCACGTGGTAGTCTGCTATCAATGCCTGTCAAACACAAACTAATTGACGCAGCTTGTTCAAATTTTGGCAGGAGTCAACTGACAGGTGCCTGTTGACAGGAGCAGTTTTGCCCTTTCAGTTAAGAGGCGGGAAATTCAAAAAGTCACAGACTTATTGACACAGCCGTATTTTATTATATTTTATTATATTATCGTATTTTATTAAAACTGCCTCAAGCGTACCCCTTCTCCATACATAAATTGTCCTAGAAGCATATTCACAGTTTAAAGGAAAGCTTGATAAGACATAAGTCAAGAATGTCTTTTCAAAAGATCAACTATCGCTTGCATATTTTATCTTTAACATCTCATGTCCTCCAATACTTTGAATGTTGTGGGATGAATATACCATCCTCTCTAGAAGAGTCATCTTTCATTGTGAAAATCAGGGCTTTAACTAAATATCATAGAATACATTATGCCAATTATATTTAAAATATTTATATAAAATGAAGTGCAATATATTTTGGTAGGGTCTAATGAGCAGATTTTTCATGTTTAGGATTTCTGCTTTTAAGAAAATTGTTGCAGTTTTAAGAAGATGCCATCTAGCAAATTGACTATTGAATCAGTGAGATGCCAAAGATTTGTGCGTGCTGTTTTTGAGTGCTGCTCCAGACCTTAAGTTGGCTAGCAAATAAACAGTACTGGAAACAAAAATAATATTGCTTATATTTTTGAATATAAATACGTTGCAGAATGTTCAGGTTTCAAAACTGGCATTCAAGTTGCTTTGAAATGTGTTTATGTATGCGTGTATGTGTATATTTGTATATTTCTGTGCATGTATATAGGTGTGTATGTGTTTCTGTGTTCCTTTCTTCTCCCCTCTTTCCTTCCTTCCTTCACTCCATCCTTCTATCCATTCCTTCCTTTTTTCCTTTCTTCTCCCCTCCTTCCTGCTATCCTTCCTTTTTCCTTCCTTTCTTCTCCCCTCTTTCCTTCCATCCATTCTTCCTTCTATCCTTCCTTTCTTCTCCCCTCCTTCCTCCCTTCCCTCCCTCCCTTCTTTCCTTTCCCTCCTTCCTGCCCTTCCCCCCTTTCTGTATCAGTCCTTGATCCCCTTGTCTCAGTCCCTCCATTCTTTTCCCTACCACCACCAACATTCCAACTCTCTAAACTGCCAGGGGGTGGGGCTCCCAGCCTGCATTCTGAGGGAGTATTTGCATAATGCCTCTAATTGGTCAGCTCCACTAACATTCCGACGCTGTATACTGCCAGAGGGAGGTGGTGTGGGGGATCATGGGAGTTGTAGTCCATAATGGGTTTTTTGGATTTGTGGCCATTGGCTCTTTTTTGGGCCGGGGGGGGGGGGAGTGTTTTGGTAAACATACCTCGTAGGGTTTTCTGGGTATGTGGGCTGTTTTTGTGTTTCTGCCGTGTGTGGTTTCTTTGTCTATAAGACAGGACCCAAGACATGGAGGATTTCATATATATAGATGGATATATTTTGTTCTGTTTATATTTTTTGCATTCTTCTGCCAATACCTGGATACTATCTGCTGAAGCATTCAAGCATTTTATGTTTCTCTTCACAACCTCTTCATAGCAATAACATAGATTTCCCCCCCCAGCTGTGCTAGGTCCAAGCTTCTCATGTGACATTAATGCTGTAAGTGACTCCTTTAAATGAGATACTTCGCTTTGACTTTGAATCTATTTGATAGTGTTAATTCACTTAATGGAAGTGCCATTAACGCTGTTATAAAAGCAAATGAGAGTCATTCCAGAAGGATTATTCTGCAGGTGAAAAAGTGAATGCAAACAAGGAAATGCAAATGGCTGTGTCAGGTGCTAAGCTGCTGCAAAATAATGGGTCAAATTCTACATATTTATGTTATATCAAATATAATTCAGGGAAGGACTGGAGAAGCAGGAATGGTAATCTCCACAATTGCATGGCAAATATAGTCATTATGTGCCTCATGCTGTGCATGCAACCAGTCATTTTAAGCACCCCACTCAAATTAGGAACATAAGTGTTGCTCTTTATGGAGTGGAAGGAATGGCATTACATTCATTTGCAGTATTGCATCTCAAAGGCTTCTCCAATTCCCCAACATTTTTTTTCTCCATGAAAGAGGTTTCTTCCTGTTTGTCTCATTCTCTGGGTTTTTCATATCATTTGAGGGGTTTTAAAAAATCTTATAGTATTTTAAATCTTATATTACCTCAGCAACATGGAGCGGATGAAGGATTAGGGGAAATCCAACCCCAAATAGGGAAACAATTCATCCAAGAATACCTGACCACTGTAAACCAATTCAAGTCCCCAGGGCCAGGTCAACTGCATCCACGAGTATGGAAGGAACCGGCAGAAGTAATTTCAGAACCACTGGCAATCATCTTTGGGAGTTCTTGGAAAACGGGAAAGGTCCCAGCAGATTGGAGGAGGGCAAACATGGTCCCTATCTTCAAGACGGGAAAAAAAGATGACCCAAACAATTACTGTCCAGTCAGCTTCATGTTGATACCAGGTGTGAGGTCTCCCTTTATTCACTTATTTATTTATTATTTGGGCTTGTACGCGGCCACTCCCTCCCCGAGGGCTCAGAGCGACTTACAATCAGGTAAAACACACAGAGGTAAAAGCATACATATTAAACTAGCTTTAAAAAGATTTCTGGCCTAGCAATCCAAGGCTAGCCGGAAAAGGTGAGTCCTGCAGGCCTGCATGGCCCGTACATCGCTTCGAAGAGTGTTTCACATTGACGGCGCCACTACAGAAATGCCCTTTACATTGGCCTACCCTTGGAGATGATCCGAAAGCTCAAGACTTGCTCACTCTCTTCCAATCACAGCGATGAAGAAGGGAAGAGTGAAGAGATGATGTGGTGCGTGCTCTGGGCCTCCTTTTTGTGTGCCTCATGTTCTCCTGTTCTACCTTTTTGAACATGCTGTATGTAGCATGTGTGCTACTGCTCTGGGTTGCTTTTCTACAATAAAGTAGAAATGCTTTGATAACATGGCATGCTTGCTCAGATGTCTTACTTATTGATTTATTTATTTATATACTTCAAACTTCTAGGCCGCCACTCCCCGAGGGCTCGGAGCAGTTTACAGAATTGAAGAATAAACACAGTATGAGAACAGGTAAAACAACAACAAAATTACAATACAAATGCAACTTACAATAAATTACCATTAAACATAGTAATAACATAGTAATTTCCGGTTTGAGTCCTCATAAGCCACATTTGCTGTAAACTGTTTTGAACAGTCGCATTTTCCCATCTGCGCCAGGCTAGGCGGCTGGCACCCTACGTCTCCGTGAACGACCTGGCCACGGTGATCCAGGCGACGGTCATCTCGAGACTGGATTACTGTAACGCCCTTTACATTGGCCTACCCTTGGGGATGATCCAAAAGCTCAAGTTAGTGCAGAATGCCGCGGCACGCCTTGGCGAGATGCCACGTTACACCAATATTGCGGCAACTGCACTGGCTGCCCATCGAGCACGGGATCTCCTTCAAGGTATTGGTGTTAACCTTTAAGACCTTGTATGGTCTTGGGCCAGTGTACTTGAGGGACCGCCTCTCCCCATATTGTCCCCAGAGATCCTTACGCTCCGATGAACAAAATCTCCTCAACGTCCCCTCCATCCGGCAACTCCACCTGTCCTCAACAAGACAAAGAGCCTTCTCGGTGGTGGCACCAACCTTATGGGATGCCCTTCCTGAGGAAGCCAGAGGTATCAGGGAACTGCCCTCTTTTCGCCGAGCCTGCAAGACGGCTCTTTTTCGCCTGGCATTTCCAGCTGAGTAACTGCTATGCTCTCTGTTTAGTTTTAGAAATATTTTAGCGCTAGTAATGTTTTAGTTTAAATCACTGCTTATTGCTTTTACACTGCTGTTTTATAAAGTTAGTTCTACGCTCGCTTTTACCTGTTGTAAACCGCTCCGAGCTTCTAGAGGGAGCGGTCTAGAAGCCGAAATAATAAATAAATAAATAAATAAATAAATAAATAAATAAATAAACTGCTTCTCTGCTGCATTTTTATACTTTGCAAGCCCTTTTTTCGGCAACAACTCTCGATGAGGCCAGTAGACTCCCAAAGCCCCTGGCAGCTGCACAGGGAGGGTGAATACAAAACACGGCGGCTGCGCATGGCAGAGGGGAGGGTGAATGAAACCGCTAAGAGCCCTGGTGAAGCATACCCACGATGAGGCAAGGAGGCTTCAAAATGCTCCATCAGCTGCACTCGGTCACAGGGAGGGTGCAAAGCCCACGGTGGCTGCACTTGACAGCCGGGAGGGCGAAGGAGACAGCAAGCAAGAGCAATGGAGGGTAGCCCTGCAGCACAGACCAAATGCAATCTTTGAGATCTAGGGGCAACCAAGACAACAGGGGACAAGCAGGCCCCAATCCAATCCTCGGACTCCAAACCCTTCTGAAGATTGATTCAATCCTAGCAGCAATGTATGCACCTGTTGCACCTTAGACCTGAAGGATCCCTCAGTAAACCACTTTAGACCAGCCGTGATTAAATGCTTTATTTAGAATAAGTGAAAAGAAGTAAAGAGATAAAAATATAGTCCAGTGATGCGTTTAGCATCCAGTATTGCAATGCAATAGTCCAAGGAGAAAAATAAGTTCAATAAAGGAAGGAATAGTCCCGACGCGCCAATGGGCTAAATCCTGGATAAGTCTCTGGCAACAAAGGCTTGGCAAATACTTGAGTACGAGGACTTGAAGGCCCACCGGCCCAGGCTGGAACTAGAGTAGGTGGAACTTGACGAGGAAAGCTGAACGTTGGCAAGAGATACCGAGAGCCAACGGGAAGCAGCTTAAATAGGTTTTCCTTGGTTTCTTCCTTGAAGACGCACACTGCGTCGTAACTGCTTCCCATGGATAGTCTGTGGGCCTGGCCGTCCCTTGCCCTCCGAGAAGGGAAGGAATGTCTGCTCATTAGTAGCTGCACCTGGGAGCTGCTGGGGAGGCAACCAGGCTTTGCCGTACCAGCTCTTCTTATCGGCCTGAGAAGAGGAAAGACTGCGCTTGCCCTTGACCACTGGTTGGCATAGAGGTTCATACAGAGGTTGGCTCCCAGGCCAAGCTGATGTCTTGGAATTAACATGGCTTTCGTCTGGCTGGACTATGGGACCAGGCTGAGGCCTGACAGCACCCTCCTTGCTGCGCTGTGGGGAGGGGCTGACCAAAGGAGCCTCCCTTAAGCCCCTCCCCGCTGCTGACAGATGGTGATGCCAGTTCCAGTAGAAAAATGGTCTCTATTGGGGGAGGGGGGGCTCAAAGGCTCCCCTCCAGCCACGCAGTTGGCCTTTCTGCCTGGAGAGGAGTGTTTTCTTTCTATTATATTTGTTTCTAACATTTCTCAGTATTCCCAGCTGCCTACATTTCCTGTCATGAAAAATCCCCATACGATAACTTAACATTTGCCTTCCCTGAGTTTTGATCAAAGTGTGAAAGATGATTATATAGCGAAAGGCAAGATATTCACATGAATCCCCCAGCCATCCCATAACCCCTGTAAATGTGAGAACTCTGCATTCCATCCATTCGTCTTCATTTTCTCTTAGATTCCTCCACACAAAGGCAATTTTCTATGGAACACGAAGGTTGGCGTGAAGGCATTTCTCACACGGCAGCAACTTGGGAAAAGTTCTGAGGAATCTAACCTAAGAAACAAACATAGGCGATGGCACCTATCCTCCTCTTCCTCCTCGGCAGAGGCGCATCTTCGTGATGTCACTCCGTTTTTCCTCCCAAAGCGCCTCTGGCGAGGAGGAGCAGAGCCTCGCCCCCCCCGGCGGGCTGCGCTGTAAGGATGGCCGGAAGAGAGGCCGGAGGGAGGGAGGGAAGGAGGAAGAGGGAGGGAGGGAGCCCTGCAGAGGCGCTGCAGCCTCTTCCTCCTTCCCTCCCTCCCTCCCGCCCCGTGAGTCCCCTCTTCCGCCCCCGTTCCTCCGCGCCGACTGGCTGAGGCGACACAGCAGCGGGAGTCTGGCCATGCGCGGGTGCAGCCGGGAGCTGCCGGGAGCCGCCGGGAGGCCCCCGCGAATATAGTGTGAGTATATCGCCCCCCCTCTGCTCCAGCACCTTCCCCCTTTCCATATTAGTGTCCCATATAGTAGACAGCCCCCATTTCCCCCAATTTTCCATCTCTAAAATCTAGGTGCGTCTTATCAGCAGGTGCGCCTTATGGTGCGAAAAATACGGTATATATTATATTTGATAATGGTCTGTATCTCAAAATACACCCTACTTCAACCTTCAGACAACTGCAAGAGAAATGTCGAGAGCAGAACATAGGACTCTATGTCACATTTGTCGACCTCACCAAAGCCTTCGACACTGTGAGCAGAAAAGGTCTGTGGCAGATCCTGGAACGTCTAGGATGTCCCCCCAATGTCCTCAAAATGATTATCCTGTTACATGAGGGCCAGCGCGGTCAAGTCAGATACGGCGATGCTCTCTCGGAGCCCTTTCTCATAACTAACAGAGTGAAACAAGGTTGTGTTCTTGCACCAACCCTATTTACAATCTTCTTCAGCATGATGCTCCAAAGGGCTACGGCAGACCTCGAAGAAGAAGACGGCATATATATACGCTATCGTACTGATCGTAGCTTGTTCAACTTAAGCCGCCTGAGGGCTCGCACTAAGACTCTAAACTAACTAGTCCGTGAGCTGCTTTTTGCTGACGATGCTGCCCTTGTCGCCCATTCAGAAGCAGCCCTGCAGCACCTCACATCCTGCTTTGCAGCAGCTGCAGAGCTGTTTGGGCTGGAAGTCAGCCTGAAGGAAACGGAAGTTCTCTACCACCCCGCACTACAGGAAGAACAACATAATCCCAATGTCAGCATAGGCAAATCTGTGCTTAAGTCCATTCAGCAGTTCACCTACCTGGGGAGCATCATCTCTTCAGATGCCAAGATTAATAAAGAGATAGATCACAGATTAGCAAAGGCCTATAGTGCATTTGGAAGGCTTCACAAAAGAGTCTGGAGTAACAAGCACCTGAGGCAAAGCACCAAAATCAGTGTGTACAGAGCTATCATGCTGTCTATTCTCCTGTATAGGTCTGAAACTTGGGTCACCTATCACCAGCACCTACAACACTTTAATCAGCGCTGTCTTTGCACAATCCTAAATATACACTGGATCGACTATGTGACGAATGTTGCTGTCCTTGAGCAAGCAGGGGTCACCAGCATTGAGGCCATGCTATTGAGAACACAGCTGCGCTGGGCAGGGCACGAGGTCTCTAGGATGGAGGACCACCGCCTCCCAAAGATACTACTCTATGGTGAACTCGCCACGGGTCAGCGCAAGAGAGGCGCACCCAAAAAGAGATATAAGGACTCCCTGAAACAACATCTCAGGCTCGGCCAGATTGATCACCAACAATGGTCCACCCTGGCCTCACATTGGGAGGCATGGAGACGCACTATCCACAATGCTGCGGCCTCTTTCGAGAAGACATGCCGAACGGGTCTTGAAGAGAAACGACAACGCAGAAAGAACCGCAACTTGGAAACAACATCACCCAAGGAGACTTTCTGCTGTGCTTTCTGCAACCGGACTTGCCTATCTCGGATTGGCCTTTTTAGACCTCAACGCGCTTGTAGAAAGTGTGGGATGAGTTCTTCCTAAGAATCTTCGTTCGCGAATTAATGCCGAGAGATTGGACCCAGATTTGGGTAGTCAAACCTCTTTCTTTTGTTGTATTTTTGGTGTGGCTTTATAAAACCCCTAAATGATGCACAAGATAAAAAATAAAACACTAACAATAAAAAAAAACAAAGCAACCGACAATAAGATCCCAACAAATCATTGGAATAAGTTACTTATTAAATCCATGTATTGCTTTTGGGGTTAAGGACCTCATCACATTAAGTAAAAGATTCACCATACATCATGGTGAATCTTTTGGGGACCAGTATAGGGCATGGGGAACCCATCGCCCTAAGCCCCACATTGCCAAGCTTCACCATTACCCCATTCCACAATGGGGAGAGTGGAGGATTTGCCACCTGGCTTCCCCCATTGTTGGCAATGCAACACAGGATGCCATGGCACACTCCAGTTCCTCTTTATTTTTGCCATGGAGCCCTGTCAGAAGTAGATGTACATCAAGGATGGGAGACGGCAGCAGGCCCAGATTACCCATAAGGCCACCCTAGGCCAAGGCCTAGGGCGGCACCCATGGGGGGGGGGGGGACAGCAGATCCGGACCCCCCCAAAAAGTTTTTTAAAAATTTGAAAAAATATTCCAAAAAATTTTTCAAAAAAATAATTTAAAAAATAAAGTGCGCATGCGCGTGGCCGCCCCCCCTTTGCTCGAGGGTGGGGCAGGGGTGGAGCCGGGGTGGGGCTTTCCTCCTCCTCGCCGGCGAGGGGGCAGGGCGGGACTGAGACGGGGCAGAGCCAGGGGTGGTGCTTGGGGCTTTCCTCCTCCTTGCCGACGAGGGGGCGGGGCGGGGCGGAGCCGGGGGCGGCAGCAGATGGCCCTTTTGACCTAGGGTGGCAAAAGGGCCTGATCTGGGCCTGGATGGCAGGCTCCATGGGAAATTCAAAGAGGAACTGGTGTATGATGATGAGACGGTAACTGAGGTTGTGAGCATATGGTCGGACTTGGAGTAAGAGTCCTTGAACTCAGCGCTGACCTTCCACCTTCTCCCAGGGAAACAACCTTGGCTCTGTTCATTGATTCAGTCTCCAGTCTTTTGCGATTATTCCTCCAACTAAATATTCCGTCAGATATTTTGTAACCCATTACCTTATACATTGACAACTAGGTAGTAAATATCTTTGGAAATTAAAAATTAGAACTCTATATACATATTTAAATACATTGAAGGGGTGAAAAGATAATAGAGAAGATAAATGTTGTGTGGTTAAAGAAATGGTGTGTAATAACAGAGTTTTTTGAAAAGCTGAAATGCTGCCCTTAGATTTCAATATTAAAAACATTCACATTGAACTGAATCTTGTCCATTGTTCATTCAGATACATCATAAATATTCATCGTATTTCAAGAAGTTTTCTTCACCATCATGACGTATTGATTTCACATCCATGCGATGGATCTGTCTCACTTCAAAAGAGGTTCCTCTCTCTCACCCGTGGCGTAAATATTTAATGTTCTCATTGATTTGCTTAATACATTGTAAGAATTCCTCACCCCCCCCCCCCCCCACCCTGGAATCTGCCTATTTACAGTAATCATGGACCAAATAGGATGGCACAAATCAAACTATGATAATTATAAAGGTTCGTCAACTAAAATTATTCCTCATCCAGCACCTTCTGCCCTTCTACAGATACATACGCATGCTTAAGTAGTTAATTAGCACATGGTGGGGGTGAGAAAATGGGGCATATCACATTCGTGTCTAGCTTTGCCCAAAACGAAAAATTGCCAATAATTACAAAAGGGTTATTAAAACTTGTACTGTACTGTTGTGTTATTTATATACAACTTTTTAAATAGTTTTGAAATTTCAATAATGCAAAAAATGTAGAAATTGAAAGAATATTAGAAAAGATTTTATTTAATGGTTGAAAAACAAGTGTTAAGAAACCCTGATAAATAGAATCCTAGAATGACAAAAAATCTTTGGATTTAGAAAACTTATTCTGTACAAAATTCACATGTGATTTTTCTTTTCCCCTTTAAAGCTTAATTTCCAACATTTTAGTAAATATCTACCGTGAAATGGGTGAAGAGATTATAACAATACTAGCTGACCCGGCCACGCGTTGCTGTGGGATTTTTTAAACTTGGGGACTGTGTGTGTAGTTATGTATATGTGTATGCGTGTATATGTGTTGATGTGTGTAAGTACAAGTGTGTTTATGTATGTGTGTAAGTGTATATTTGTGTGTGCATGTATATATATATATATGTGTGTGTGTGTGTGTGTGTGTGTGTTTCTGTGTTCCTTTCTTCTCCCCTCCTTCCTTCCTTCCTTCACTCCATCCTTCTATCCTTTCCTAACTTTCCCCTCCCGTCCTTCCTGCTATCCTTCCTCTTTCCTTCCTTTCTTCTTCTCCTTCCTTCCATCCATTCTTCCTTCTATCCTTCCTTTCCTTTCTTCTCCTCTCCTTCCTTCCATCCATTCTTCCTTCTATCCTTCCTTTCCTTTCTTCTCCCCTCCTTCCTTCCTTCTTCCTTCTATCCTTCCCTTCCTTTCTTCTCCCCTCCTTCCTGCCATTCCTCCCCCTTCCTGTATCAGTCCTTGCTCCCCTTGTCTCAGTCCCTCCATTCCTTTCCCTACCTTTCCCTTCCACCACCAACATTCCTGACTCCTTCTAAACAGCCATTCTTTTCCCCCTCCCACCCCAACATTCTAATTGAGGGTGTATTTGCATAATGCCTCTAATTGGTCAGCTCCACTAACATTCCGATGCTGTAAACTGCCAGAGGGAGGTGGTGTGGGGGATCATGGGAGTTGTAGTCCATAATGTTTTTTGGATTTGTGGTCGTTGGCTCTTTTTTTGACCGGGGGAGGGGTGTTTTGGTAAACATACCTCGTAGGGTTTTCTGGGTATGTGGGCTGTTTTTGTGTTTCTGCCTTGTGTGGTTTCTTTGTCTATAAGACAGGACCCATGACATGGAGGATTTTATATATATAGATGTTTCCTACCTCCACCAGCTATTGTGAGGACAAAATAATCTACACATCCGTACATACATCACTATATTCAATAACCAGCATATCTAATTTTGCACGAAAACAAAAAATTCTGTTTCTCTTTTCTTTTTCTTGCTCTATTAGTAACTTTAACCATTTTTAGGTTTTCTCAACTATCTGTACCACAAATCTTCCACTGCTAGTAATCAATATTGTTAGCATCATTTAGAATTTTTTCCTTCCCTTCACTAATTCAATAACCATTTCACATGTATTTTCTGAACGCATGTATCAAGACAGTAAGGCATCACCATGAAGTGATAAATAAGAAATGCATAGTTCAATATCCTTCGCTATTAATTGCTGTATTGCAGAACTGATTTGGTTTTTGATAAATCAAACAGGCAAGTCGCTGTTCTTAACCACACTTGTATCCTATTTTTCCTCCCAGCACAGCACAAAGCAGCAAACGGAAAGTCCACATTGAAATAATGAGAATTGCATACAATTTCAAGCAACTTATAGCCTTTTTACACAGTTCAAAGTAAAGAACTGCATATATTATTTGAGTGTATCTTCACTACACAGTTAAAACAGTTTGAGCCTACTATCTGTACCACAAATCTTCTACTTCTGGTAATCAATATATAATGTGATTTTTCCACACATAGAACTGCATAGCGCACTATATCACCCTCATGCACAATAGTGTTTAAATGCAGAATGATTAATTCCACAAAAAGGTCAGTTTTATGCACAGGAAATTATTTTATTTGGGACTTAATCTCCATAAAATTTGCACATGTTTGATTTACATAGGAGACATGTGCAGAAAACAAAATGTGATGCACAGGAATTTGAAATATAAGGCAGAAAATGCTATTTTCTCTACAAAAAAACAGCTAGTGAATTTTGTACATTTTTTTTATGCTTCACATTTATAGGCCGCCACTCCCCGAAGGCTCGGAGCGGTTTACAGAAGAAAGCATAAATACAGTCCAACACAGATTACATATAAAACAACACATACCTAACATTAAATATAATAAATACAAAAGGGGGAGGTGGGCTAAGGGTAGCATGTCAGGTGGGGTCGATAGTCCATTTAGTGGCCGTAGGTAAGATTGGGGACCGAGCAGCCTTATACTCAGGTTTTGAGGGCCATACTGTAACCTCAGCGCAGCCACGTCTCCGAATGATGGAAGGGAGACTCCAAACGGATGGCAAGGAGGGGTCTCAACCGTAGCGATTTGGGAGGCCCTCGCCGCTCCGTGATCGGCTCCTTTAGGAGGGCTTAAAGTTCCAGTCCGGCTCCAGCTTCCGGCCATCAGACCCCAGAAAACTCTAGGGCCAAACCGCCGATGCTGGAGCTTACGTCGGTAGTCTCTATGCTTTGGATGCTCCTCAGGTTCAGCTTCCGGCGCCCCTGTTCCAGCCCGCTTGCTATTCTGGGCTGCCAGGGCCGCCGCTCTGTCCTCCTTCCCCTGTAGAGCTCTCTGGGCGTGGCCAGATGTGGCGCTCATAATAAGCCCTAGACTGTGAATAGCCTTCAAAGACCTTCTGCCCGCAGGAAGAAAACTGATGCTCATTGGTACTTTTCAGGAAAAAAAATATTGGCAAAGGAAAAAACCCTGCAATGACATGATTAGCTGGGGCTCACAGGTTGCAATATGTAAATACTGCATCATCTGTATTCACTGCTGCTTCGTTCCTGTCCTCTGATGTCCTGTTTTTGAACTTTAGAATGTGAAATAGTGTGGATCCTGGTTATCTTAAGGACTTAATCTTTCCTGATCAAACCCTGCATTTGACATTGTAACAAAGCCCTAATGTATAATCTCTTTTTTGGGAAAGGTAGTTTACATTCACCAAATTTGTTGATACATGTTGTAATTGCATGCATGATTGTATGCCCATTAACCCCAAAGTGGAGAAGAGTTCAATTCCTCCCAATGTACTTTTCATAGAAATGGCGGGAGTGCGGACTACAGACTTTCCAAAGACATTTCACCCCCCAAATTCAAAACATGTAATTCCCCATAAAACTTCAACAGATTTTTAGTTTGAACAGAACACTCTGTATTAGTATCTATATATATATATATTATCGTTCATGTGGTGGTTCCTGTCTTATAGACAAAGAAACCACACAAGGCAGACACACACAAAAACAGCCCACATACCCAGAAAACCCTACGCGGTATGCATACCACAAAAAAAAACCCAAAAAAGAACCAACGACCACAAATCCAAAAAAACATTATGGACTACAACTTTCATGATCCCACACACCACCTCCCTCTGGCAGTTTACAGTGTCGGAATGTTGGTGGAGCTGGCCAATTAGAAGCATTTATGCAAATACTCCCTCAGTTAGAATGTAGAAGCTGGGAGCCACCCCCCCCCCTGACAGTTTAGAATGTTGGAATGTTGGTGGTGCTGGCCACTCAGAGCCGTTATGCAAAACAGACAGGTAATCCAAAAGGGAGAAACTGGTGAAGGGACTAGCAAGAGGAAGGGGGAAAAGGTAGGGTGGGAATGGAGGGAGGGAGACAAGGGGAGCAAGAACTGAAACAGAAAGGGGAGGGATGGCAGGAAGGAGGGAAAGGAAAGAAGGGAGGGAGGGAGAAGAGGCAGGAGGACAGAGAGAAGAGAAAAGCTGAGGGATGAGGGGGAGAGGGAAGAAAGGAAGTATAAAAGGCAGGAAGGGATGTTACTGTTGGTCTTCTCCACATGCACACACATATGTACATATAGACATGCACACATACACACATATATACATGTACTGAAATATACACATACACACATCTGTACTTACACACATCTACACATATACACGCATATATACACAACACATATACATAAGTACACACATATACATATACACATATACATAACTACACACACATATACACACATATGTACACATAGACACAAATCCATATATATATATATATATACACACACACACACAAAACACATTTATATATAGAAAGAGGAAAGAGGAAAAGCCACAGCAGCGCGTGGCCGGGTACAGCGAGTGTTAAATAAAATTGCATTCTTTCTTGACTTCATCAGGAAAGGCATGCTCGGGATATTAACTGCCAACTACAACAAGATTTTCCATTTTGTACAAAAACAAAGCCAAGCATTTGCTTTGTGGTTTGTTGTAGTTGTTGCCACCAGTAGGGCACTTTTTAAAAGCTAGCTTTTCGGGAACATAAAGACAAAAATGGTTCCAAAATTATAGCAACTTCTTCTATGGAAGAAACCGCTTGACATGACTTGTAATCATATAAAAGAATATAAATGAATATTTATATCGCCACTTCAGATTTTATTTCGGTAGTAATTTAGAGGAGCATTTTATGAGAGTTGCATATCATGCGAGCCAAAAAAAGAAGGAAACAGAGTCCAAGAAAGTGCAAAAGTTTTAACCTCCTAAAAGACCCCTCGCTGGGCCATTAAGCGCTTGCACGGGATTCTGCAGAATAACATATTGAAGGGCCTATTGAAAACCATTGTAAACAAGACATGAAATGTGGATATATGCACAAAAGTCACACATCCATGTGAGGCAGGATTTCAGTGTGCTTTGTAGGGTTTTTTTTTAAATTTAAAAAAGGTCTTACATAGATCTTTTCCCACTTTTTAACATTCTTAGATTTCTGGAATTTTATTGACTTTCTTTAACATCCCAATAAATGTGACGTGTGGGGCGGGCCCATCACATTTGCATGATTTTTTTATTTTTGTTGAAATGCTGTGACAGTTCTCATTATTCTTTCAGAAATTCTATTGTCAAGTTTTGCAAGTAGTCTTAAAATTCAGCACTGAAAAGTTAGAAGTGTTGGCAGATATATTATATTTTAATAAAGAAGATATCCTCTATTTCATCACATTTTTAAGCTATTATTTTGGGTTTCACATGGATCTAAAAGTTAGGTTTTTGCATCCATTTTTACTTATACATGGATAGTACGATTCAAGGATATAATCTTTTGTTTTATTTTTCACCTAGTAAATTATTCATTGTTGTTACCTGACACTCCATCAGTCCTCACTTCCAGACAGCACAGAATTTCAGTTCATAACTTACTATGTTGAGAATAACTGCCCAAAATAAACCATCTCATCCCTAAAAGCTCAGGGAATTGCTCTATTTTTTAATCAGTGCTGGACAAATTACTATCTTCCTCCATTTTGAACACCCTTTCATTATCTCCAGATCTAAATGTGGCGCAGCTGGCTAAGTGTCAGCTGCATAAGATCTCTCTGACCAGTAGGTCAGGAGTTCGAGGCCTGCCCGGGTCGAGGTGGGTGCTCGACCTTTAAGTGTAGCCTGCTGTTGACCTTTGCAGCCTGAAAGACAGTTGCATCTGTCAAGTAGGAGATAAAGGCACCACATTAAGTGGGGAGGCAAATTTTGACTGAATTATGAGGCCATTAAAGAACTCCAGGAATGCTGAGGAATGCGGAAGGAACAACAAGGGACGCTGAGAGATGAGGAGTGCGCCAGCTCCCCCTGGTGGCCAGAGTTTGCCTCTGTTCATCTATGTGTGTGTATTGTGGGAAACAGCAGGGATTGTCTGCTAAGTATGTGTACCTGTAATCCTCTCCGAGTCCCCTTCGGGGTGAGAAGAGCGGAATATAAATAAAAGTGTATT
The DNA here is from genome assembly GCA_030556195.1 of Anolis apletophallus. Lineage (NCBI taxonomy): Eukaryota > Metazoa > Chordata > Lepidosauria > Squamata > Anolidae > Anolis > Anolis apletophallus. Next base: position 572,744 of record JARBWK010000007.1, read on the forward strand.
ATTATTATTATTAAATGTAGATTAGTGGGCTAACAAGTCTAATTTCTTATTTGCCTCTGTTCGTCTATATGTGTGTATTTGGAAATGACAGGGATTGTCTGCTAAGTATGTGTACCTGTAATCTGCTCTGAGTCCCCTTCAGGGTGAGAAGACAGATGAGGAGTGCGTAAGCTCCCCCTGGTGGCCAGAGTTTGCCTCTGTTCCGTCTATGTGTGTGTATTTGGAAATGACAGGGATTGTCTGCTAAGTATGTGTACCTGTAATCCGCTCTGAGTCCCCTTCGGGGTGAGAAGGGCGGAATATAAATAAAGAGATGAGGAGTAAGCTCCCCTGGTGGCCAGAGTTTGCCACTGTTCGTCTATATGTGTGTATTTGGAAATGACAGGGATTGTCTGCTAAGTATGTGTACCTGTAATCCGCTCTGAGTCCCCTTCAGGGTGAGAAGACAGATGAGGAGTGCGTAAGCTCCCCCTGGTGGCCAGAGTTTGCCACTGTTCGTCTATGTGTGTGTATTGTGGGAAACAGCAGGGATTGTCTGCTAAGTATGTGTACCTGTAATCCGCTCTGAGTGAGAAGAGCAGAATATAAATAAAGTGTATTATTATTATTATTATTAAATGCAGATTAGTGGTCTAACAAGGACAACACCTTCCAGTCTAATTTCTTATTTCAATTACAGTATTTCCCCCTTTAATCTAAACACTTAAATGTGCGAAATAATCATTTGTGTTCCCCCCTTTTAGTGGCAAACTGAGATAAACTGAAGTAAAACGTGGAATGGATGAAAAAATCTGTTTAAACTCAAGTCAGTTCATAGAACTAACAAGAAAACTTCTTACTTGCTGAATTATGTTATGTCTAGTTCATTTACTGCTGTAGTCTACAGGCTTTTAAACTCATATCTGTTGAATTTCTGTGAAAGGGGAGGGCAAACCTGCAGCCTATAGAATCATCCATATGCTTTGAAGTACATAGCATTCATTCACTGACATGTTCTATTTTCTGGTGGGGAAAAAGAAAAAAAAGTGGTGCAAGGAATAATTCATAGCAATGATCAGCTACAGAGACAAGACTCCTCCATTTATCTCAGCTAAAAGTCAACATTTCGTCATCATCATAATTTATTATTTCATTAATCACCCTCCACCCGAGGTGCTCTGGGCGACTTACATAAAAACAAGATAAAAACAGAGCAAGCTTACACAAACAGGTATTAAGATTAGATTACAGGTTAAATGCTCTGCTAAAGAGCCAGGTCTGAAGTGCTAGAATAAAGGACCGTAGGTCACGCATGGCTCTTATGTAAGGTGGTGTTGCACCTCAGATCGTGGACAGCCCCCCTAGATCACACAAACCTGGCAGATGCAATAAATCTAAATAAAGGATAACGAATAGTCCAAAGAAATACGGATAAAACAGTCAAAAATAGTCCAATAAAGTTCTGTAGTTGCAAGCCCAGTGGCTTAAATCCTAAGGAATATAAAAGGTCCAAAAACAAGGCAAAATGCTCCAGCGGTCACATGTGGTACTTGAAACAGACCGCAACGGCGATCAACATGGACTTGAGGCCGACCCGCTCCGGCGGTCGGCTTGAGCTTGGAGACTAGAACGTGAGACTTGATCAAGCTAAACGTAGCTTCAGGTCTGACTAGAATCACCCGGGCACAATCTAATAAGTAAACGATTTCCTATGTGCCCAACGCACCCCCTTTCTCAGGCTCCAATCTCTCCGGGAGGATTCAATGCTGGCCCTCCTGTCAAATTCCACCTCGTTAGCGGCCCCAGGTGCATTGCTATCTTCCTGGGAAAAGGAGTCTTCCTTATCCTCCATATCCTCATCTAGCAAGGGAGTAAAGAAGCTCCCGTGAGAATCAAGGTCGCTAGACCTCTCACAGTCCACTTCAGAACTGGCCTCCATGAAGTCATCGCTATCTTCACCTTCAGGCCTATATCCATGTAGCCAGTCATCTTCCCAGGCTAAGTCTTCACTTGCAGACCCATACCCACCTGGCCACCCATCATCCTGGATCTGATCCGGGGAAACTGGGCCCCCCGGTGCCTGCCTCTGACCACTAGGCTGGGACACCAAACTAGGCTGGGACACCACAGGTGTCATGACCCCACCCAACGCTACGCTAAGACCATTTCTTCTATTGTTTACTCAGGCCAGGCCATGGGTTACATTTCTGATAACACTGTGGAATACCTAATTAGTAAATCTCCTAAAATCCCTGTCTTCCACACTTTACCTAAGATTCACAAACTGCAGCGCCCCCCAGTGGGCCGTCCCATTGTTTTGGCTGTCTCTAGCCTCCTAGAACCTATTTCTAAGTTCTTAGAAGATATTCTACACCTGTTTTCTACTCAAACTCCTACTTATCTTTTGGATACCAAAGATTTCATTTGTAAAATTGAAGGGTTCAGGATCAATACTACTGATATCCTAGTGACGGCGGACGTGGTGTCACTTTACACCCATGTCCCGTTAGAACAGGCCAGGGGCATAATAATGGAACTATTAGACACCAGAACAGTTAAAGATCCGCCCATTCATTTCCTGATCGAGCTACTTGATGTAATCTTCGATTATAATTATTTTACGTTTAACGGCCAGTTCTACCTGCAATTGGATGGAGTAGCCATGGGGAGCAGTGTAACCCCCACGGTGGCCAACATTTTTATGATTCACCTTGAGAAAAAAATGCTCTTTGCTAAAGATTGTGACCCCCTAGTTTCAAAGATATGTACCTGTTATCGCTACATTGATGATTTATACTTATAATACAGGGAGATCTTGACATGACTAATTTCGGCACATGGCTTAACCAATGGCATGAAGCCATCTCATTTACTTATTCTTATGATCACCAAGAAATCAACTACCTGGATATGACCACTTACATCGCAGGATGTAAACTACAAGTACGAAATTATAGAAAACCAACACAAAAAAATAGCTTACTTCATTATCGGAGCTACCATACGCACAGTTTAAAAAATAACTTACCGTATGGTCAATTATTAAGACTCAGACGAAACTGTACGGAAGAAGCACACTATACTCAGGAAGCGGACATTCTCATTGACATCCTCAGACGTAGGGGTTACCCAGACAGAGTACTGAATAATGCCAGACAGAGGGCTGATCACCTTGATAGGCTCTCCCTCCTACAACCTAAAAGGAATAGGGATACCAATAGGATCGTGTGGCCCCTAACACTAAGCCCACACAAGAATCAATTGGTCAAAATAGTTAAACGTTACTGGCCTCTCGTGTCTAACATACAGGGCCTTGAAGAGTTCCCTATGCTAGCGCATAAGAGAACCAGAAATATTGGAGACATTATGTCTCACACAAACCTACAACAACCCCCCCTGAAGAGCAGCCTAGTGGTAGGCACCTACCCCTGTGGTTCTTGCAGTATATGCTCAAATATCAGACAATCTAAAACAGTCACTAGTACTACCAATAATAGAGAGTTCAAACTGAAATCTTATGCCAACTGCTTGACCACAGGACTCATTTACCTGTTGGAGTGCAGCTGCTCCTTGCAGTACACTGGTTACACCACCAGGAGCTTGAGAGAACGTGCCCTAGAGCACAAATCTAGAATCAAATTAAAATCAATTGACTCCACTCTCTAAACACACTGCACCATGCATAAACACACCTTCAACCATATTAAAATCCAAGTCATTGAGAAAGTTAAATGTTCACCCCACATGGATATAGTGAACCTACTAAGACAGAGAGAGACACACTGGATCGTTTAACTGGCCACCGAAAAACAAAGAGGAGGCCTCAATGACCCATTAACCATCAATGCCCTTCTTAATAAATAATACAGTGCTCCTTTAAATCCTATCTAAGAACTCCTATATAAGCCTACTTGTGACCCTCACCTGGTACCATTTCCTGCCTATGGGATGGTCCGTCCTCCTTGAGATTGGAGATACTCGTGATGGTAACTATCTTTTTGCTACTATTGGATTCCCTCATGCCCCCACACCGTTAATTTGGGTTCTATAATGTATATTTATATGTTGTTATTTAGATTATGCACATTTGAGGACGTTTCTGTATTCAATACATTGCCTCTGATGAAGTCCCAGCAACGAAACGGCCCTCTGCCGGCTTTGGAGTGAGCTCTTGCCGTCAGGCAATTTCCCCACCAGCTTCACTTCGGTGAGACTACAGTGGGGTTTTGTTTACCCGCAACTGCACTGCCAGCTTTATTTGAATACCTTTCGCTCCCTGGACCTTGATAGAACTACTATAACCAAGTAACCTTGCGGCACCCCATTGTGCGAGACCGCGCATGCGCATCAGTTGCATTATCCCGGGTGAGCTTGTTATACGGACTACGAAGACCAGCCTGCCCTGCGGTGCGCCATCAAGCTCATTCGCATATGCGCCCTGCAAATTTGGGCTTAATCGAGCGGTCTTTGGAAACCTCTGCCTTCCCTTAGACACTGACTTCTCTTTGGGTCGTTTGCACCACACCTATATAGGTAGTATTATTTCTCTTGTGTATTGCAGTGACCCAAGTACAGAGTCAGCGACTCCTCTGTCTCTGTTACAGATTTCTGTATTGAAATATTGTTATGCTAACCGCAATCGCTATGTTTATTTGTATCTAACTTGACTGTTAGTTCTCATAGTGATGTACCTTACTACTATGTTTTCGCATTGCACTTAGGACATTGTACTATTTGTTCCCATTGTGGACTGTGAATCACCTTTATTGTGCATGTGCGAATACTAAATTATTTTTGATACTAATTGACTGCTGTATTGTTCATATACCTGAAGTGTTTTTCTTGCAGTCCACACAGGGCCCATACTGGACTAGACTCAGGTCTTTCAGGAAAACCCAGATCTAATCCAGTAACTAATTAATTCAGAACAAAGCAGGGTTTGGACACCTAAGGTAAAAATTGAACTCTTTCTGGATGGGCACTGAGTGTCGGGCAAGATCATTATTCTTTGCTAAACTTCCACCCCAAGATAGGTTCCTTTCTCCGATCCAGAAGAATCCCAAGTATAGTATTTCCTCTGTGGAGTCTTCAATTAAATTCCAACTGAATTGGGATAACTTGTTTTTCTTTCTCTTTTCATCCTCCTACAGTTATCTATATTATTATTATTATCATCACCACCTTTAATTCACCAATTTACACAACCAAACGCAACATAGAATAGTGATGAAGCAATGTTGGATAGGAATGGCTAAATGCAATTTCATTTGTAAATGTCCTGGATTACCTGTTATACGTATGTACACAAATCCAACACATTTCCTTTATTTGCAAAGTATAGTACAATGAACAGACTCTTTTAACAGGGTCCCTAGTTGCTATTCAACATGTGTGTTTAACCCTATTAAACTCTACATGGACTGAAATCACACTATCATCAATGTGGCCCAGGAGCTGCTTACAAATAACAATAGTATCCACAATACTTGGTGTTCGTTATTTTGAAAAGTACTTAATACACAGCAACATTACATTTTAAGTATAACAACTTTTTTGTTTTAAAATACTGGTGAGTATTTTAGCCATTTTGAACAACTTTGAACCTGTGGGAAGGAGTGGTATAGGAATTGAATAAATAAATAAACTATGTGTTTCTTCAGTGTTTTCTTCCTGAATGAGTCTAGGGGGCATGATTAATGAATCAATAGTATTAGTAGTAGAAGGTTTGATTAATAAATTGTCTCTTTTAGTCATGTAGAGAAATCAACTGAAGGGCCTGGGAAATACCAAGCCAGGAAGGAGGCTGACACAAAGGGGCCAGAGAGAGGAAAAGAAGGTGTCAGGACTCACCCATTCTGTGCTAGGCCGAGACCAGCATAGTAGTTTGGCATCCATGGTTAAACAGGATGGCCAGGAAAGGGGGAGTGGCTTGGACCTTCTCTGGGAGGGGGAGAGAGAGCTGCCTGAGATTGGCTCAGAGCTGAGGGGAGGAGCCGAGCTGCTTAGGAGAGAAAGAGTGTGGCTTATTTAGCAGTCTCTTGTCAGAACTCAGAGAGAAGAGTCTCTGGACAGAGCTGAGAGTGAGCGGTCAGAGAGAGACAGTTGTCTTGAAAGCTGACTGGAAAAGTTCTGTGTGAGAGCTGACAGGCAGTCAGTCACAGGCTTTGGGAATCTCTAGGGTTAGAGATCAGCTCACTTTTCTGAGGAAGCCAGCTACAGGATAACTCTGGGGAAGAGAGTTAGTAGCTAGGGTGCTTCTAGAAAGACTGAGTGTTAGCTCGGGGAGTTACTAGTTTAGCTAGTGGACAACTACTCACTACTAGTCTGCGGCATTAGAGTGAGGAAGGTTAGATAGAGAAGTTTAGAACTGTCTAGTGTTGTAACTAAGATCTAAGAAAGTAATCTATAGTAACCAACACGCTCTAGTACATTTCTGTCAACCATTACGCTATTGTGCCTCACTTAAAAACCGTTACGCTCTATGCCTTTCAAAAGCCTATTAAGTTAATAAAAGTTTGTTTGTTAACTTCTAAGAGAAGCCTCCATCGTGCCTCTTTACACCAGAGTGTGCCAGTTCCCGCCTTCCCACCATTCCAGGAAAGGGGGAAAGATTTTGCCTCAGATTCCTCTCCGTTTGGGTATTAGAAAGGAGCCTAGCTGAAAAATTATTTTAAAAGAAAATCCTAAAATGTACTTTTAGGTTGGTGGCAGCATTCAAAGTGATCAAAAGCCTCTCAGTTTATTAGCCCAAGTCGTCACAGAAGGCCAGGCAATGAGTGCCAGATGGAGGCAATAGCCTCAGATGGAAGGAAGGAAGTTCAAACAGAATTGCTCAGATGGAAGGAAGGAAGGAAGAAGGTTCAAAGAGAACTCGGGAAGTTCAAACAGGGCTTGATAAAAGTGGGTGACCTGTAATCAGGAAATTGTTGAATTGTTGTGGTAAGTAACCGATGAAAGCCTCCTGCAACAAGAACAAAGGAAAAGAGGCATGTGAAGGGAAAGTGAGTGAAAGAGTGTATTCATGTTTGAAACCCTATAAAAGCCTCTCCGGGGTGACTTCTCTTTGTAGCGCTTTCCCAACAGGCTTTATTTGCAAATAAATCTGTTGCATTTTCATCTCCTCACCTCTCGGAGTCAGATTGGAAATAGACCCTAGAGCAGGCATGGGCAAACTTCGGCCCTCCAGGTGTTTTGGACTTCAACTCCCACAATTCCTAACAGCCTACCGGCTGTTAGGAATTGTGGGAGTTGAAGTCCAAAACACCTGGAGGGCCGAAGTTTGCCCATGCCTGCCCTAGAGGTCCTGGGGTTTGCCATTTAAAGGGACAACGCAACTAGGTAGCTTCATCTCTTTCCTTTGTTTGTTTCAATGCGAACCAACTAAAAAGGTACCCTGTGGCACTGGTGGGTTACAAAAATTCACAAGTCTTTTAGACCAAATTCAGCGAATGCTATACTATACCAAAAAAAGAAAAAGAAGAAAACCATTTCCCCATCCAAGTTGCTTTACCGGTGAAGCTAATTTTTAACAACACCCCAGCTTAAAGAACAGAATGAGAGTAACTGAATGCCCTGCGAAGGGCTATATGCGACCCAGAACACCGGGAGACCACTTTCCCCTTTATTCTTTTCCACAGTTGCTTCATAAATGGGGATGTAGTTACCGAATACTAGGGAAAAAATGTTCCTGAAGTGCTTTCTTGCCAAAGAGTGAGTTCATGAAAAATTATACCAGCTGATCCCATAAAAATAATAGGATTTCTGCTGCACAGACAATAAAAATTAACCACGTGGATGACTCCTGTGACTTTGTCCAAGGGCAGGCTGGTTGCTGTCTGGCAAGGAAAAAAATCTGAAAAGAATTTGTGCTATATAGAAAAAAAGTTTATTTCTTCCTATTATCTTTTTATTGACAAGGGTTGCTAACCATCTTTGAGTCATGTTGCAGAAGGTGTAATAGAAAGAGAAGTACTGAAATAATAGAAAATTAGTACTGAAATGGAATACAATTCCATTGTTGTAGTGTGTCTTCTAATAATTTGCAAGTTATGGTAACTAAAGCAAACCTGGTCAAGGTCTCTCTCCCCCAAATTTGTTCAGAGGCTTTTCCCGCCTTTGACTCCCTTTGAATGTCCTATGTTCCAGTCAGCAGGTGATCCAGAACCAAGTGACTGGAATGTATGAGCTGTTGGGACTATGTAACCTGTTTATTTTAATTGTGTAAGTCACCCAGAGCACCTTTGGTGGAGGGCGACTCATCTATCTATCTATGTATATAATAAAAGTCAGTGTTTGCGGGCAGTGGGTGGTGCGGTGGGAGGAATATGTGCTAGCGTTTCGATTGACTGCCACTGTGGGATTCTTTGCGTAAAGAACTCTGATTGGCCAGCCTCAGAACTCCAACATTCTACAGCCCCAGACAGAGGGGATTGGCTGCCACTGAAATGGTATTTGCATAAAGGACTCCGATTGGCCATCCACATTCCAACATTCTAAAGAGACTCCGAGGAAAAAGGAAAGGCCTCAGGCAGTCAGACACTGCGGCCGACAGCAATGACGGATCAGGACCAAACTTGGCAAACAGGAGACTAATGGCCCACTTCACAACGCGACCCTCACCCAATGCCACAATTACAAAATACAATACAGAGCCCCCATGACCCACTCTACACCCTGGTGCTGTTTCAATAAGGATGGACCACAGATGATGGGACTTGAAATACCTTCACTCACCTTTCGAGACCGCTGCAACCCTCACCCAAAGAATGATCAAGACCACATGTGACACACACAGCCTCCATGACCCACTCTACATCCTGGTGCTGTTTGGAGGGGATGGACCATGGCCAATGGGACTTGCAGTACCTTGACTAAGTTCCTGAGACCACTGCAAGCCACATAAACATCTAATAGGAACCAACCTTGGCACACAAGGCCTTCCTCAAATGACCCAGGCACCGCCGGGTCCCCAAACTAGTAAGAAATAAAGTTGAGTTGAGTTTGAGTTGATGAGTTTCTTCAGTTCAGGTCAGTCCAGGTCAGTCCAGCAGAATGAAAGAAGATGACATAGAGTGGTCATCAACCAGACCAGAAGTAGTCCAGGATGTCAGTTATCCAGATAAACAAAGTCAGAAAGAAGTAAAACAAAAGTATAATTTGTAGCCATGCCAAGCTCAGGAAACCACAAATGCCTAGAGAGTATTGCTAGTCTTCAAGAATGAGGTTGAACGCAATAAAGAGGTCATGACCTGGCAGGAAATGTATAAGCTGGCTATAGGACACCAGGTACTTGATTCGATGGTTGATTCATTTATTTATTTACTTTATTTACACCCCACCTTTCTCCCCATCGGGACTCAAGGTGGCCAACAACCACACCCTTCGGTCAGCATTTTTTAAAAAAAGAAAATAATTCAATACTACTGTGTGGGTTAGGTTAAAATACAGTTTTAATAAATACAATTAAAATACATTGAAAAACAAACAATACCCCCTCCCCAATCTAAACCAGAACCTCCGTAGCAGTGTGCCCCGTATCCTTCCCTCAAATGCCTCCTGGCGCAGAAGGGTCTTGACCTGCCTGAGGAAGGCAAGCAGAGGGGGGGCCATCCCGATTTCTTTTGGGAGGGAGTTCCACGGCCTAGAAGCAGCCTCCGAAAAGACCCTCTCCTTGTTCCCACCTTGAACAGAGAAAGCCCTCTTCAGTTGAATGTAGGTGTCTGATAGAAGAAGATACTAAAATGCACCGCCTGACGGCAACACGCCAGCGGGCCTTTTCCATAATAGCTCCAACACTCTGGAACTGGCTGCCCGCTGACGTACCTGCCATGCGGAATGTCCTCTCCTTCCGAAAAGCGGTGAAGACCCTGCTTTTTCGGCAAGCGTTTGGAGTAGGATGAACTGCAGGCACTGTTATATGTTGCCTCAGTCGTCTACCCGACTTGCTGTACATCACCTTGCTTAGCACATGGCTTCGTGTTTTTATTGTGTTTTTAGATGTGTTTTTAACCTCGTTTTAATCATTGTTTTCTATTTGACTGTTTTATATATGCTGTGAGCCGCCCCGAGCCTTTCGGGAAGGGCGGCCAATCAAGTATGAATTAATAATAATAATAATAATCTTTTAGAAAACCATGACTGAAGCCATACAGGGCTTTGCATCTTGAATTGTACCTAGAAACATGGTGGCGTCTCCTACTTAATAACCTATGGAAATGGCACAGTCTTTGTATCTTTGTTGCTCACAAAGGATCTCCAGCATCTTATTTATTTATTTATTTATTCGACTTGTATACTGCCCTTCCCAGAAGTCTCAGGGTGGTTTACAACAAATACAACAGTGTGTTGGTACACTAGATAAAATAGCAATAGCACAACACTAGCGATAAAACCCTAAACAATAAAACAGTAAGAACAGTAAAACATATAACAACAGCTGGGATTAGTGGCTAATGGTTGAAAGCTTGCCGGAAGAGAGTTGTTTCACAAGCCTTCCGACAGGCAGGTAACTCTCTAATTCTGCCGGGAAGAAGGCTCCCCATTCGGCCTTAGCATTCACTTCCTCCGATTTAGAAAGACCATTGTTATCAGAATATGCAGACACCTTGTAATCTTCATCCTCCTCTCCATCTGAATCGTCTAAATCTAAATAGTGGATTGTGACACTAAAGCTCAAAGACCGTGACTTGGCCAAGGTCACCCAATAAGGTTTCTAAGGCTGCGTGTGGATCTTAACCCTGGTCAACCACTGAAAATGCTGGAACGTGTTCTGTTATCAGTTATAGGCTTTTCTCCAAAACCCAACTCACACAGAAAATATTTATAGTTCCTATAAAAGTCAGAAAGTCCCTAAAGTATGCCTAGAAACCACCAGGCGTAGGGCTTTCTCAATCTCTGCTCCAGCTTTATGGAATTCGCTGCCACCTTAGATGAGAGCCATGGGTGACCTGCGGCCCTTTGTCCAATCGCTCAAAACATGGCTCTTTGGGAGAGCATTTAACCTGTAATCCATTATTAAATTGCCACTTGTTGTGTAGTTTATCCTGTTTTACCTCCATGCCCCAGAGCACTTTGGTGAAGGGCAACTAATCAGGCCCAGGGCCCTTTTGGAGGCCAAAGGCTCTGCCCCGCCCCAAGCCCCAGCTCCACCCTGCCCTGCCCCGGCTCCACCCCTCCATGCCGGCTCTGCCCTGCCGCCCCACCCCCCCCTGCCCCCGCCTCCTTGCCGGCGCATGGAGGAGGAGGAGGAAAGCCCCACCCCCAGAGCCGATCCTCCTCCCTCCCTCCTAAAGCCACCATGCCGGCCTGAGAAGCGGCCGAAATCACCCTTTTCAGGCCGGCATGAGTCATGACGGCTTTAGGAGGGAGGGAGGAGCCGTGGGGAGGCCCCGCATCGGCTCTGGGGGTGGGGCTTTCCTTCCTCCTCCTTGCACCGGCGAGGAGGCGGGGGCGGAGCTGGGGGTGGGGTGGAGCCAAGGGCAGGGCAGAGCCGAGGGGAGCAGAGCAAAGGGGGTGTGTGGATGGCGCTTACGCCGCCGCGCGCATGCACCCTTTTTTGGGAATTTTTTTTGGAAACTTTTTTGGAATTTTCTTTTGGAATTTTTTTAACTTTTTTGGGAGGTCCGAACCTGCAGCCCCCCCCCAAGGGTGCCCCCCAAAGGTGCCATGGCCTAGGGTGGCCTTATGGGTAATCCGGGCCTGCGACTAATGAAATAATGATGATGATAAAGGAATATGACGTAGCTGCAGCATCACCAACAAAAGCACCTGCCTATCCATTCACCCTTGTTTCCTGGGGCATTTGGTGGCATTGCCAGTGTCTCTTGTCTTTAGGGATTCTAAGGAAACCCTTATTGAGCTAGCGTGTGTGGGGAAGGGGGATTCTCCAGTTCAGGATGGTTTGCATTGTTAAGGATGACAACCTTTTCCCCAAGAGCTTGCTTTCAGTTTCAGAATGTAAAACAAATGCTTTAGTAAAATGCCCTGAAGTTAATAGACTTATATTCCAGCTAAGTAGAATAACTGAAATCACTGTTGAGTAATTAATCAAAACTAAGATAAATAGGGTTGTTTCAACTGGTTTACTCTACTTGTGATTACCAAATGTTTGAGCCTATTCATCTGAAATGGCACTTGCCCTTGACATTAGACATCCCATCACCTTTACACTTCAAACTAGATTATGTGCATGCTCAGCAACACCCTAGGCTTGAGAGATCGTGGAGCATGCGTATTTCTGTATATATAATGTTGTAACGACCTAGATCCAATTATACTAACTTGGTCCACCCTAATTAACAAAATTTGCCACCACTAACCTAAAGCTTTTAGGATTTTAAAATCAAATATGATCACCAGCTAGGCTCCTAATAAATATCCCTGACTGAGAGGATTTTAAGGAGAGGAAGAAGTATGATGGAGACTTTCTTAAAAATGAACAGGAAAGAATTTATTAAACTAAGCAGGCTTTACAATAAGGCACAGATCTTGATGGTTTACTTCTAGTGAGGCAACGAGCGTAGAATTGTTCAAATGCGTGATGGTTTGCTGGATAACGAAATGTGCTGGAGCATATGGTTACAGATAAGGTTTTACTAAAGCTTAGATCTTCCACAATTCTAGTCAGTGCTAAAACTTGACTAAGAATATTGTACTGTCACCCTAATACTAAAACTAGCGGCGAACAGGTGTTACCAACCAGGAACCTTTCTACACTAAAAGTCCCCTGAGTCTTGTCTGCCAGAGTTAGCTAACTACTGCTAACTCCCCAGTCCCAGAGCCCACCTGCCTCTCTAACGCAGAGACTGCAAGATGTTTTGTCTGACTATTCCAAGTCAGCCCTACTGGCTCTAAACTATAAGCATCACCCCAAACTCTCTGGATGTGTCACTATAGAAATGGACTATCAGAACAACAGCTGAGGCTTCGATGTTGCTGCTCCAAAACCTCGCTCAAGACTAAATCTTTCCTATCAGGATTTCTCCCTCCTAGACAGCTTAACTCCTCCCCCTTGGCTCTCAGCCAATCTCCTGGGAGACTTTGTAACTAGCCAGAGAAACTCTAAAGCCACGCCCCCTGTCTCTGGCAACTCCCTTCCTCTAATGGTTGCTGTGTGGATCTCCCTTCCTAAGATTTATTTATTTATTTATTAACTTCGATTTAGTATACCGCTCACTCCGGAGCTCAGAGCGGTTTACAAAGAAGCAAAAGCACCGTGAGTAATAAACAATTAAGCAGTCAAACAGTTAAGAACACAGTTAAACAGTTAAACATGGATGCCAGCTATTCTACAGGCTTTGGCCTGCTCAGAATGGGTGAGTCCTTACAAATGCCATTTACTGTATATTCATGTATCAAAGATGACTGTCTTTAAGTGCTTGGGTGGAACAGGTGACATTGCACTCCACCAGTTGTCATTATTTCTACTAAAAATAAAGTGGTTGTGGCTCGCAGGCTATAACAAGGAACTAGAGGGAACTCACATGTAGTAGGAATCATCCAATAGATCATCTAAGGACCCTTCCACACTTCCCCTATATCCCAGGATCTGATCCCAGATTATCTGCTTTAAACTGAATTATATGAGTCCCCACTGCCAGAAAACGTGGGATAAACAGAAAATCTGGGATCAGATCCTGGGATACAGGGGCAGTGTGGAAGGGGCCTGAGCATTCAACTCCCATTCATTATGTCATCAGGAGCATGATAGCTATTCAGATTTATGGAAGTAGACTAGAAAAGCAAGAAAGGTTATTTGGGGCAGCCAAGCGGAAGGAGTTAGGATACGGCAAGGTGAACATCTACCAGAAGCATGCCCAGGAAAATTCCACAGAGGAAATCGACTGCTCCTGGTGATCCCTACCAGTCGTAGTATTATGGCCCCTGAAAAGGGATGTTTTTGTAGAGGGGAAGCTTCGGATCTGCTAGATACAGAGTCCCCAGGGAAAGAAAAATGCATGCCTGCCATCTCTATTCATCTTGGCTGACAAGAGCCAGAGTGTTTGAGAAATGTCAGAAAATCCATACATTCATTGTTTCCCTTTGGAAGATAATTTCATTATTTTTGATGTAGGAAATGAGGGCTAGTTAATAGTAGCCTTGCCTCAATTCCAGGAGTCGAGAGGCATCCACACATCTGTCCAGATCAATATGATTTTTGAAAATATGTCTGTGTGTGTGTGTGTGATTATTTATTTATTGGATTTATGTCCCAATATTCTCCAAAGAGTAAGATTCTTGGCAGCTCAGAATAATATTGGAAAAAAGCTAAAATATCAAATGAGATTAAGCAAATTCCAAAGAACTTGCGTATTCCTGGCCGTTAGACAAGGATAAATTAGCCAGAACTCAGTAGATAGAGACAATATATTGTGGAAAACAATGTTGCAAAAAAATGACATGTGGGCATCCTGCTTCAGATCTCTTTGATTACTATAACTGTAGAATTAACGTAGATTGACATAGCTCAGTGCTATGTAATCATGTGAGTTGTAGTTTTACAAGTCCTTTACTCTTCTCTTCTGAAGAGTACTTGTGCCTCTTCAAATTACAAATCCCAGAATTCCATAGCATTGAGCACTGAGCTATGACAGTTAAAGTGGTGTCAAACTACATAAATTCTACTCTGTTGGTTCTGTTGGACCTCTCAGCGGCTTTTGATACCGTTGACCACGGTGTCCTTCTGGGTCGCCTTGCAGAGATGGGGCTTGGGGGTATTGCTCTGCAGTGGCTCCAATCCTTCCTGGAAGGTTGTACCCAGAAGGTGTCATTGGGTGACACCTGTTCGGCTCCGCAACCGTTGTCTTGTGGGGTCCCTCAGGGTTCAGTTCTGTCCCCGATGTTATTTAACATCTACATGAAACCGCTGGGAGAGATCATTCGGAGTTTCGGAGTAAGGTGTTACCTGTACGCAGATGACGTCCAGATCTGTCACTCCTTCCCACCTGTCACCAAGGAGGCTGTCCAGACTTTGAACCGGTGCTTGGCTGCCATGTCGGATTGGATGAGGGCTAGCAAATTGAAACTTAATCCAGACAAGACAGAGGTCCTCCTGGTCAGTCGCAAGGCCGAACAGGGCATAGGGTTACAGCCTGTGTGGGATGGGGTTACACTCCCCCTGAAGACGCAGGTTCGCAGCTTGGGAGTGATCCTGGACTCATCGCTGAGCCTGGAACACCAGGTCTCAGCGGTGGCCGGGGGAGTTTTTGCACAGTTAAGACTCGTGCGCCAGCTGCGCCCGTACCTTGGGAAGTCTGATCTGGCCACGGTCATCCACGCTCTGGTCACATCCCGAATAGATTACTGCAACGCACTCTACGTGGGGCTGCCTTTGAAGACAGTTCGGAAATTACAACAAGTCCAACGGGCGGCAGCCAGATTACTAACTGGAGCTACATACAGGGAGCATACTACCCCCCTGTTGTGTCAGCTACACTGGCTGCCTGTCCACCCGAGCTCAATTCAAAGTGCTGGTTTTGACCTTTAAAGCTCTATATGGTTCTGGTCCAGCTTACTTGTCCGAACGCATCAGCCTCTATGTGCCACCTCGTAATTTAAGATCATCCGGAGAGGCCCTGCTCTCGCTCCCGCCTACTTCTCAAACGCGGCTGGTGGGGACGAGAGAGAGCAGGGCCTTCTCGGTGGTGGCTCACCGTCTGTGGAACACGCTTCCAAGTGACATACGATCCACCCCATCCCTCCTGGCATTCAGAAAAAAAGTGAAATCTTGGCTGTGGGACCAGGCTTTTGCACATTAGCACAAGGCAGCACTTTGGACTGGATTGTAATGGCAAGGTGATGAATATGGCTCAATGCTCATGTTATGGACGAAATACTGTCTTAACTTAAGAGAACGTGTATGATGTATTAATGTTAATTGTATTTTAATTTGCGACTGACCAGGAGGACCTCTGTCTTGTCTGGATTAAGTTTCAATTTGCTAGCCCTCATCCAATCCGACATGGCAGCCAAGCACCGGTTCAAAGTCTGGACAGCCTCCTTGGTGACAGGTGGGAAGGAGTGACAGATCTGGACGTCATCTGCGTACAGGTAACACCTTACTCCGAAACTCCGAATGATCTCTCCCAGCGGTTTCATGTAGATGTTAAATAACATCGGGGACAGAACTGAACCCTGAGGGACCCCACAAGACAACGGTTGCGGAGCCGAACAGGTGTCACCCAATGACACCTTCTGGGTACAACCTTCCAGGAAGGATTGGAGCCACTGCAGAGCAATACCCCCAAGCCCCATCTCTGCAAGGCGACCCAGAAGGACACCGTGGTCAACGGTATCAAAAGCCGCTGAGAGGTCCAACAGAACCAACAGAGTAGAATTTATGTAGTTTGACACCACTTTAACTGTCATAGCTCAGTGCTCAATGCTATGGAATTCTGGGATTTGTAATTAATGCCGTGAGCCCCCCCTCCCTCGGGGGTTGAGAAGAGCGGAGTAGAAATGTTGGAAATAAATAATAATAATAGATGTTCCTTCAGTCTCCAATTGTGGGTGTTTTTTGCTACCAAAATAACACTAGATATGCAGAAGAGGGGGTAAGAAAGTATATAGTATTGAGAAATGCAGTATGAAGAAATGCAGAAAATATTAGTAAAGTGGAGAAAAGTCTTTAAAAAAATTTTTTAATTGATTATCATCTATAGGAAGATAGATAGAGTGAAAGTGGGAGAACAATAGTTTATAGTAAAGTTGGAAAAAAGAGAAAAAATAAGAAATAAAAATACCACAAATATAAGTCAAAAATCTATCAAAGAGAGAAAAAAGAGAAAAAATGGAAATAAAAAATAAAAATAAAGACTAAAAGTGAAATAAAATAAAAATGGGGAAAAGTCTTAAGGGGCTGGAACTAAGGGCCCTGCCACACGGGCCCCAAACATGGGGCCTCTCACACATTTACCTGAGGCAGGCCCGGATTACCCATAAGGCCACCCTTGGCCATGGCCTAGGGTGGCAGCCATGGGGGAACAGCAGGTCCGGACCCCCCAAAAATAAAATAAAAAATTTAAATAAAAAAATTCAATCTTCGGGCGCTTGCTTTTCCACCTGCGCAGTGAAGGAAGGAGGGGCAGGGCCAGCACGAGCGAGGAGGAGGCGGGGGAAGCCACATCAGACGCCCTAGGGGTGGGACTTTCCCTGGCTCCATTTTGCTTGCGCCGGCTCGGCCTCTCCTTCCTTTACTGCTCCACTCTTTCCTTCACCGCTCCTTCACTGAAGGAAGGAGGGGCGCCTGCCCACACGAGCGAGGAGCCGGGGAAGTCCCCGCCCTAGGGCATCTGACGTGGCTTCCCGCACCTCCTCCTCACTCAGCGGGCGCCCGCTCCTTCCTTCAGTGAAGGAAGGAGGGGCGCCCGCGCAAGCGAGGAGGAGGCGGGGGAAGCCACGTCAGATGCCCTAGGGGCAGGCTTCCCCCGCCTGTTCGTCGCTAGCGCATGCCCGCAAGCGGCCCCGCCCCCGTAAGCAGCCCCGCCCCCTCGGGGGCAGCACTTACAGAGTGTGGCCTAGGGCGCCACAAAACGTTAATCCGGGCCTGACCTGAGGTGTCCAAACAACACTTTGGGTAAAAGCAAATGAATGCACTAAAGTCTGGATCTTTCCTGGTGTGGGTCCTGTGGGGATTGATTTTAATGGAACACATCCCATGATCCCGGGGGTCAATCCCCATTTCAGATGAAAAAAGATGATGAATTTGGAAAAAATTTAACCCCCGAAGGGTCCAATGGGCCTCCTAACATGGTGAACCGTTCTCCACACCCTCCACAAATTTCTGCAAAGCTGAAAAGCCCCCAAGCATTTATAGCATCAATCAAAACAATACGATGTTCGCAAAATTCCAGAATATTTACTTTTCCAGCATGCGAGCTACTTATAGAACAACCAAGTCACAATGATCTACCCACCCACTACAAAAACGTAAAACATATAACTATTTTCAAATTTATTAAGGATTCTTTGTATGTATGGCCATCCAGCCATAATAATAATAATAATAATAATAATAATAATAGTAATAACCATCTCTAGTCCAAGGACCTTCTGCCTTCATGCAGCAAAATCACAATCAAAGCACTTCAGACAGATAGCCACCCAGCCTCTGTTTAAAAGCCTCCAAAGAAGGAGCCTCCACCACACTCTGAAGCAGAGAGTTCCACTGCTGAACAGTTCTCACAGTTAGGAAGTTTTCCCCCATGTTCAGGGGGAATCTCCTTTCTTGTAGTTTGAAGCAATTGATTTTGTAATTTGGGAGTTATAGTTGCTGGGATTTCTAGTTAACCCACAATCAAAGAGCCTCCTGAACTCCACCAATGATGGAATTTAACCAAACTTGGCACACTGAACTCTCATGAGACCAACAGAAAGTACTGAAATAGAGCAAACCCCTCCACCCCGTCAAAGGCGCTGAACAGATTTGGGTTCGCCCAAAGAGACTTACGGAACCAAATAGGTTCCTGAATGCTCTGAGGGATCTAGAGCCTGTCAGCACCTCAATTGAGTTGCAAGTGGATGCATGGAACACCAATTTGTCCAATGCACTCGATGGGATTGCCCCCAGATGCCCTCTCCGATCCCGCAGAAATCGCTCACCCTGGTTCACCAGGGAGCTCCGGGCGATGAAACGAGAGAAGAGACGGCTAGAGAGCGTGTGGCAGAAATTCCGTGATGAAGGATCAAAATCAGCTTATAAGCAGTTTATGGATGCTTATAAGCATGCTATCAAGGAGGCGAAGAAATTACATTATGCCACCATGATAGCGTCTGCTGACTCACCCCCGGCACAATTGTTCAGGATAATTAGGTTGTTAACGATGGTCCCTACCATCCCAAATAATGATGATCAGGCCCTTACTGCCGAGGTCTTCCAGAGTTTCTTTGCAGACGAGATTTTGCCCCTCCGCCGGGACCTTCCAGCTACAATTGATACAGTGAGCGAACTTGAGACACTATGGCCACTCGCTGGGCCCACCTTCGACAAGTTCCAACCACTGGACGCAGAGGCTGTCAATAGGATTGTTGCTGCATCTCGACCGACCACCTGCTCCTTCGATCCGTGCCCATCCTGCCTTGTGAAATCTTGTCTGGATGGGTTACGCGACCCTCTGTTGAATATAATAAACTAGCTATACCCGGCACGCGTTGCTGTGCCCTATTTAGGAGATGCGAGAAAGTCTGAGTATGTAAGGGTTGGAATTGATGTTACTTACGGTCTTGGTGGGGTCATGGCTGTGTCATTGTGGGTTGTTCTGGTGGGAGGGATGTTGAAGTCCTGTGGAGTTGTCGGTGTGTGGTGTTGCTGGCGTTCTGCAGAGCTTGTGGATATACAATGTTTTTTGTCTTTCCGTCTGCTGTGTTGATGTAGAGGTTCTGTGGTTTCCCAACTCTGGAGCATGCTACGTAGAGTTGTCTGTGGGAGAAGCATTCTGTGTCAAGGTCTATGCCACAGATTTGTAGTGTTTGTCCTTGAGCCTTGTTTATGGTGATGGCAAAAGCTAGTGTCGTGCAGTGTCTTTCTGTTCTGGCATTTGTTCTGCCCTTTTTTGTGTGATGTATGTAGTGTTGCGAGTGTGTCGTCCGATGCTGTTCTTTTTAGGAGGCATGGCTTGTCTTTTGGGTCAGCTTATGCCTGTGTGGAAGGAAGGAATGGCATACAAATGGGTTGAGCAGTAGACGCAAGGTTGTGTTATGTGCATATTGTGTTGTGTGTAGGTATTACTTTTGTGTTATTCTGGGGGTATGTGTTTGTCAGTGGTGCCTGTGTCCCTGGTGCCCTATTTGTCTGCCTCCTAGATCTTGACCGTGGCAGTTTAACCCTCAACTGAAATCCCTCAGCATTCTAAGTGGCTTTGCCCACCGTTACTATGGTAAGTGATGTTGGACAATGGGTTTCGCTGGCTGCCGCAGAGGATGCTGGGAAATGTAGGTTTTTTTGTATCGTTGTTTTGGGGGCTTTCTAGGGTTTTTTGGGGGGAAAGTTTCTTTGCTAAAAATCTTCCTTGTCTGAGGCCTATTTCTGTTGGCAAGTTTGGTGTCTCTGCCTTGGAAGGTTTCTCTGTCTCTGTCAGTCGTTCGACAACGGGACCTCCTTTATATAATATAGATGGCTCCCTTGAGCAAGGAGTTTATCCAGAAGGCTTGAAAGAGGGTGTGGTCGCTCCATTGCTGAAAAAGCCAGGGTTAGACCCCTCGGTTCCCTCCAACTACTGCCCAGTTTCGAATTTGTCGTTTCTGGGCAAAGGGGTTGAAAGGGCAGCAATGGAGCAGTTGCAGACCTTCCTAGATGACACAACTTGGTTAGACCCCTTGCAGTCCGGCTTCTGTTCTGGGCACGGGACGGAGACGGTCTTGGTCTCCATCACAGACCAGCTGCGCTGCCCGCTTGACCAAGGTGGATCGGCACTGCTTGTGTTATTGGAACTCACAGCAACGTTTGATACAGTCGATTATGATCTTTTGATGCACCGCCTTGCCGTGGTTGGAGTGAGGGGGACAGCTCTTGACTGGCTGTCCTCATTTCTCCACAATCGGACGCAGCGAGTGCAGAGAAGTGGGCTGGTTTCGGGGGTTCCCCCCTGTCTTGCGGGGTCCCTCAGGGAGCCATCCTTTCCCCTTTGTTACTTAACATCTATATTCGACCGCTCGCTCAACTGGGACGTAGCTTTGGGCTTGAGTGTCATCAGTACGCTGATGACACTCAGCTCATTCTGAGGATGGAAGGCTGACCGGAGTCTGTACCCGATTATTTCCATCTGTGCCGTGAAGCCTACTGGATGGCTGTGAGCCAGTAGGTTGAAGGTGATTCCGGCGAAGACGGCAAATTGCTCTCTCCCCCTAGCTTTGCCAGGGAGGGAAAGTCTCTTACATGACTAGAGACAATAATTCTTTGAGTAAGGAAATCAAAAACAATGTTCATTACGTTAAGGAGGAAAACCAACATATGTTAAGGAAGAAAAACAACATCTGTCCAAAACCGATGGAGTGTCAACAAGTTTTAGCTGAATAACAAGTTGTCAATCAATTTGCAACAAAATGATAATTCACTACATAATGCAGATTTGGGCATACAATCCAGTGAAAATGGAAAGGGACGGACCCTTCTGAAGCCTTTCCCCCCTTTTTTTGATTTTCAGGGTCAACCATTATATAGAAACATACATTCACCATCCTTATAACTCTACACATTTTATTCTCCCCCTCTTTATTTCCTTTCATCTCTGTGCCCCCCCAGTTCTCCAGAGCCATCTCTTCTTCTAAAATTCCAGCAAAAGTTCAGTTCTTCACGTGGAGGTGAATTCCCATCTTCTTTTTCCAATACTTTTTCTAAAAATCTACCTTCAAAGTCATTTTTTCCATAGTCCCTTCTTTACTTTTGAATTTGATGTTCATTGATCATTGACTGCTATTCTCTAGACTTCTTTATACCTTTCATTGATTTGTATTGTCATTTTTCCCTTCCAGTATTTTGCTAATAATAATCTAGCTGCTGTTAAGAGCGTGTCTATTCATTTCTCCCTCTTATATTTCCCTTCTTCTCTTTTAATTGATAGCAATATTTCCGCTGGATTCCTTCTAATTTCTATATTCATAACATTTTGTATTTTCCTTATAACCATTTCCCAAAAATCTTGTACACATTTACAATCCCACCACATATGCATATATGATCCAATTTCCTTATACTGATGCCGAACTATAGGGTTCTCCTCCCGTTAAAGGGAGAGAGAACCAGGCCCCTCTAACCGCGAGGATGTTGGCCTAAAACTGGGTGGTCCCTTTAAAGAACTATAAATCCCGCAAAACCCAAATAGAAATAGTTTTGGTGTGTTTTGCTGGGTTTGGAAAGTTTCTTAGCGGTTGGGGAAGAAGGATGTTTCGGGCCTAGTGGCGGGTGGAGGTACTGCAGCGGCCTAGTGAATTGGATGAGGGGAGGCCGCCTGGCTGTTGTGGCTTGGAGGCATGGGAGGTGGGGAAAGGTATTTTGCTTGTGTCTTGGTGTGGTTTGCTTCTGGGGGTCAATGTGTTGTTGCCATGTGTGGGCATTTTTTTTGCCATGTGTGGGGTTGGGTGGAAACTGGGGAAAATGTCCTGATTCATGGTTATGTGATGTTCTTAAAGTTGTTTTCTTGTGTGTTATCGGCTGTGTAAAAGATTGTAATGGGGCAAGGGTGGCTGGGCTTGTTGGGAGGGACGAACCCTGTGTTGTTGCTGATGGAACCAGGTGGGGCAGAAGGGAAAAAAGGCTTTGTGTTAGTGCAACTTGGGCCAGGGGGCAAAAGGGATACCGGGGACTCTCTGCTGCATGGTCTTGGGTCTGAGGGCTTCCGATTCGGCCTCAATACCCTTTTCAACATTTTTCATTATAGTTTTGATTCATAATGTTTGTTTGTTTATTTATTTATTCACATGTATCCGTCGCCACTCCCATCCGGCTCGGGGCGAATTACAAAGCACAAAATAGCATTTGCAGCAAATATATAAAACATTAGCATTAAAATCCATAGGGTTAAAACAGCTGCTCTAAAATAGATGCAATATCAGGAAAGGCCCGTAGTTGTCGAGAGGGCCAGCAATTAAAGTCCGAAAGCCTGTTGGAACAACAAGAGTCTTGCAGGCCTTACGAAAAGCCATTAAACTTGAAAGCGCACGGATTTCAATGGGCAACGCGTTTCAGAGGGTCGGGGCTATAATAGAAAAGGCCCTCCTCCGCGTCGCAGTCAGGTGGTAAGTCTTGTGGCTCGGAACCCTCAGGAGGCTCTGGGTTTCTGGGCACAGGGGTCTGAGGCGGCCCCTGGGGTACACTGGCCCCAGACCAGTCAAGGCCTTGAAGGTCAATACCAACACTTTGAAGGTGATCCGGCATTCCCTCGACCCGTGCCCCTCCTGGTGGGTGAAAGCTTGCCTGGAGGGGTTGCGTGACCCTCTGTTGGGATTAATTAACACCTCCCTTGAGCAAGGAGTGTTTCCAGAGGACTTTAAAGAGGCGGTGGTCACTCCATTGTTGAAGAAGCCGGGTTTAGACCCTACGGTCCCTTTTAATAATGCTATTCTACCGAACCACGATAATTATAAATTGTTGCATTCCTCTATATCTTTCCTTAGATCTTTAAAGTTTTTTCTTTCTATATGCTTTAAATCTTTGATTATAGTTATTGCAAAGTTTTATATATATATATATATATATATATATATATATATATATCTCCCCTCTGTACTAGGATTTTATTTTTGCTTTTGAAACTTGAAGTGCTAGCCCTACCTATTAGGCTTGTTTGATTTTAAAAAATGGTTCCAAACTAGTTTTGGATGTAGGAGGTGCTGGTGGTTCAATTCTAAAGTCAATTCCAATTTTCATAGAAACTTCCGAGACTTCGGAATCCTTCATTCATCCACTGTCATGCCCCTACATGACTCTAGCCCCCAGCAAGACCCAGGCCATGATGATTCCCAAGTTAGAACCAAAGTTTCACACATGCCTGTCAGGCCTGGAAGGCCCAGGCTGCAGAGGCAGAGACATCTGGTTCATTCATTGCTCAAGGCCACAGGCACCCGAGATTCACCCCAAGCCCAAGATGATAAACAGTGCACAGAGAACCAAGCGGAGTTAACTCCCTATTGCCAGGTGCCATCGCTAATTGGGTTCACATACCATTCCGATGCGGCAGGGATAGGAAAGGTCCAGCTGGGAACGGTTTTGAGAACTGACTTTCGACGCAACTAACGTCGAAAGGATCAAAGCCTTAAAGACCTATATAGGTCCAGCCCCAGAGACAATGGGCATCTTCTGCCAACATTTCAGTAACCAAGCCAAGCCTTCACGGAACTTTGCCTCAAAGCCACGGACTCTATTTGCTAAAGCCTTGTTGCCACGAACTCTTCCCTGGATTAGCCCATTGGGGCATATGGACGCTTTGGCTTACGGATCCTGTTTGCTTTTCCTCCTGTGTTATTCCTGGACTATTACCTTGCAACCCTGCTTCATTCCTGAACATTTATGCTGCTATCATTTGCTGCCTGGAGGCAACATTAGACTATTATCCTAGCCTGTTTCCTTAATCATTTATTCTAAATAAAGCATTTAACCATCGCTGGTGTCAAGTGGGTTTACTGCTATGGCGCAACAGCCACTCTGGTTTAAAATGCTTCTCTGGCTCAAGACAGAAGCTGGAGGGAAAAGAAAGCGGGGGATTCATCCTCTCTGGTTTAAAACTCTTCTCTGGCTTGAGTGGAGGCCAGGGACCAGAAGCGAGGAAAAGCTGAATCCTTTCCGACTCACTTACTGATTCATAACAGAAATGGCATAAAAAGCTTCAGAAGGGCAAAGGGACTTCCAGTTTCCTTAAAAACTTCAAAATCTCTTCAAACAGCAAATGTTTCTGAATTTATTCCGAATTATGAAGATTCCGACCGAACCTAACCATGAGTACTACCTATCTACCAGTACCTATCTACCTACCTTCCTTGCAGTTTGTGTATGTGCACTGTAGCGCCAGCAGCCTATTCCCCCCACCCAAAAAATGATGGAAAGATGACCCTCTGAATTATGAACCCAATGGCCCCCACCTAAATAATCAACATCTTATTTGTCAAACAAGTGGATGATATAATGCATCCCCCCCCCCCTTCACTCTGAACACACTTGATTTCATTTTAATTTCATTTGAACTTTGGAAGGAAGATTAATAGCTAACACCAGGTATCTTCAGGTAGGCCTATGAAAGAATCTTGTTGAAAACCCGAGGATCCACTGACAATCTATTATATAAATGGGTTCACGTCATGTGATGTATACCTCAAACAAAGAAACCATACAACGCAGAAACACAATACTTGCCAACAGAAATAGGCCTCAAGCAAGGTACATTTGTAGCAAAGAAACTTTCCCCCAACCAAACCTAAAAGGCCCCCAAAACAACGAGTAAAAATAAAACTACATTTACCAGCATCCTCCGGGGCAGCCAAAGACTCACCCATCCTCTACATTCTGAACAACATGATTGGCTGCCAATAAGGGCGGATTTGCATAACTGCTGTAACCATAGCAACGCTGGCAAGAGCCATCCAAGGCTAGGATAGAATGCTGAGAGATTTCAGTTGCTGTTTGAGGGTTAAACTGCCAAAACCAAACTCTGCGGGAGCAATTCTCCAGCAAATTCCTATCCACACAACACAACACAACTTCCAATCACAACCCATCCCACCAACCTTACGGGACCCCGTACACACAACACCTACAAACACCACAAACTAAAACCATTCCTTCCTTCCACACAGACATAAACTGACCCAAAAGACAAGCCATGCTTTATAAAAATAACAGCATCGGACGACACACTCACTACATACATCAAACAAAAAAGGGCAGAACAAACGCCAGAACAGAAACACACTGCGCAGCAGAAACACAGACAACAGGTCACTGCACGACGCACAGCTGAGAACCAAATGCAAAGAACTGCACGACAAGAAGAAGCGCGCAGCCAGGAACAACAAAGACGCAGAAATGCAACACAACAGCAGCGCGCAAGGAGCGCAGAAACACAACGTCGCAACACAGAAAAAAAACTTCAAAAAACACCACAACCAATTCCACCACCTAGCCTTCAGATACAATGCTGCAGAAGACTACAGCATAGCGCCAGAGGCCGACATTGGCACCCTAACGCACATCTGCACACACTGCAAAGTCCTGAAATACCCAGCAGAAACACCGGGAATGTGCTGCCTACCCGTTAAAGTCTCTCTACCACCACTTGCCACTCCTCCACAACCACTACAGACTTTGCTGAGTGGACACACCCCAGAATCAAAACACTTCCTCCGCTATATAAGACAATACAACTCATGCTTCCAGATGAGCACACATAGAAAGTGTGCAATTCATGCCTACATGACCCCACCAAGACCGTAAGTAACATCATTTCCAACCCTTACATCTCGCATCTCCTAAATAGGGCACAGCAACGCGTGCCGGGTACAGCTAGTTACAGCTAAAATTATTGAGCCAAGTGGTCCCAGTATAACATAGGTTCTTGTGTTTCAGTTGGCCAACTTATCTCTCTCTCTAGCAGCAGTTCCCAAACCGTATCCAACTGAGCCCTTAGAACTCCATGAACCACAGTGAGGGGCTCCATGGGGCTCCATGGGGCCCCCATGGGCCCTCCACTCTCCCCTGTATATGAAGCCCACAGCCTGGGGAACCTCACTACAGAGCCTCCCCAAAGCACACGTGCAGCCTGCTGAGTGCCCTGCTGCACATGCAGTCTCAGGAGTACCCCACTGTCACTGTCACCATGGCCTGCAAGGCCTACCTTACATGGTAGATTGAGGTAGGACTGGATGGCCCATGGGGCTGCTCTTGTTTTTGCTGATGCTTTTGATTGTGTTTTTCCCTGCATGGCAGAATGGGGTAGGATTGGATGCCCCCTGGAGTTGCCCTTATCATCATCATCAAGAAGAGACTGGATGGCCATATGTTGGGGGTGCTTTGACTGTGCTTTTCCTGCATGGCAGAAGCGGGTTGGACCGGATGACTCCTGAGGGTCTTCCACTGAAATGCTGTTAAGTTTATGTTGTTTAAAATTGTTCTTCATTTAAAGTATTTTATTGTTCTTTCTGTCATTCATTCATTTTGCACTGCAAACAAGGTATGTGCAGTGTGCTTAGGAATTTGTTCGTGTTTTTCCCCCAATGAGTTCACAAAAATATTTTGAAGTGAGAAAACATTTTGAAATTTGACAGATAGACCAGGCCAGTGGCAGGTGGATGGAGACATCCAAAGCAAGTAATACACATAACAGGGTATACTTCAAAATATCAAAATAGCATATGTATTTGGCAAACAGGGCAAACATTCACAATATAAACACACCATACATATAAGGCATCAAAGCGTCAATTCCAAGCAATACAGCAGTATATACAAGTCATATAGGAACGCATTGATGGTACAGTGGTATAAAAATATATGCAATATATGCATTTACACCTGCATTGCACATGCCTAACAGCAATCAACCAAGGACATGAATAAAGTCCGAAGGGGACTCAAAATGGATAGAGTTAGGCCGACGGGCTGGCGATGCCACAAATCCTGGGGCCACTACCACGTTTCGCCCCTAGGCGGGGCTTTCTCAAGGCCTTCATAGATAACAGGATGTCCTTGTCAATGATGTGAAGCGTCAGGGCTTAACCTCACAGAAGGCTGTGAGGTGACCATAAAAGCCTTCTGTGAGGTTAAGCCCTGATGCGCGAGGAGGAGGAGGAAGGAAAGCCTTACCCCTGCAGCTGATGCGGGGCCTTCCCACGGCCCCGCCCTCCCTCCCTCCTAAAACCACCATGCCGGCCTGAGAAGCGGCCGAAATCGCCCTTTTCAGGCCGGCATAACGGCTTTAGGAGGGAGGGAGGAGCTGTGGGGAGGCCCCACATCGGCTCCGGGGGTGGGGATTTCCTTCCTTCTTTTTTGCGCTGGCGAGGAGGCAGGGGCGGAGCCGGGGGTGGGGCGGAGCCGAGAGCGGGGTCAGAGCCGAGGGGAGCAGAGCAAAGGCGGGGCGGTGGCCGTGGATGGCGCTTACGCTGCCGCGCGCATGCACCCTTTTTTTGGGAATTTTTTTTGGATTTTTTTTTTGAATTAAAAAAAACTTTTTTGGGGGAGTCCGGACCTGCTGCCCCCCCAAAGGTGCCGCCCTAGGTCATGGCCTAGGTGGCCTTATGGGTAATCCAGGCCTGCTTGGGTACCCACAGGTTGAGAACCACTGATCTATGGGATAACTAGGCCACATCAGTTCTATTGGACTGGATCACCCTGATGGGAATGGCAGTCTGATAATATCTAAAATCCTGTGTTTGGCCTAAGCTCTTGTTAAAATTTTGTCAGGCTTGGGGGAGTGACTTCTCAGCACCATCGATCTCATAGGGACGCATTATCATTTACATTTCCTTTAAAAGGTTATTAGAGCAAGTAGGATGCAGACAAAGTCTACTTCCTCATCACTTAATGTTCAAAATGCATATCTTAACTGTAAGACCACTCCAGCACCCATGTTATCGCTAGTAGTAGTATAGGCAAAACCATTAGATTTTTATGAACTCATAAATCCTAGGAGTCCAAACCGCCGGATAAGATGCTCTCATTTTCTGTTCAGATTAATAATTAATGACAGGGTTTTTTCACCCTTGCAAGTATTTAAATAATCAACGTGAGTGCTGCTCCCTCCCTTACTTACTCCCGGGGGCAGTCCGGAATTAGTACAATTGCAGGTGCATGCGGGCCCATGATTAATGCTCGAAGAGGAATCAAATTAAAGTGCAGTAAATTAACCCCCCAAAAGTTGCTATCCATAGATCATTCTCTGAACAAAACCCCTTGAGGCTAGCTTTGTTTAAAGATTATTTGCATTTAAATTGCAAGATATATTGCACTTCAGATTTTTATGAATGAGTTTAGAAGCTTAAAACCACCACTTACATATTCCCTTAAACACGAAGGGTCTCAAAAGTGCTTTGAATTAAGTCTAGCAGGACATATCCATCAGGCGGTCAAGAGAACAAAACACCAGGACGGATGATGAAGGGGAGCAGGGAGGCAAATACTCTTTTGGGTAGGTGAGATCAGAGGCTGGACGTGAATACACTGCCAGGACATCAAAGCTTTGTTTTGGGAAGTGCTGTTGGTGCTTTTGGCATTGTTTGCAAGAGGATCACATTCCCTTTGAAGTTGAATTGATGGTGGAGATCCTGCATTGGGAGGCCAATCTCACCCTGCAGTCTGTACTCGCTAGCTAAAGTTTTAGGGCCGATGTTATCAGAACCTATAACTTAGAAGAGGCTGCTTTTAGACTTCTAAACACAAAAGTTCAGTAAT
Organism: Anolis apletophallus; assembly: GCA_030556195.1. NCBI lineage: Eukaryota > Metazoa > Chordata > Lepidosauria > Squamata > Anolidae > Anolis > Anolis apletophallus. Next base: position 601,590 of record JARBWK010000007.1, read on the forward strand.
GTTTCTGAAAATGCAGAGTAAATTCAACCAACGGGATGTGGCTGCCTTTATCTACAAATATGTGGCTGCCTTTATCTGCCGATATTCCCGGTGTGTTTACTATGGAGCCATACTATGTAGATGTTACATATGTTTATGGTTCTTATATTCATTAGCCGCGACCTTGTGTTGCACTACGGGTCCCGGGTCCGGAAGAAGCCGCTCTTCGGTGAAACGATTCGGCGCTGGGAAATCCCCATATCGTCGACCCAGAAAAAGCCTCCGTGTGGATATTTCCTTCTGATTATTGACTACTTACGTCCTCCTATTGGTTCTCTTTTGATTTGGACTTTGTTGTCCCCCGACTTTGGGAAAAGAGACTTACCTTTGGACTCTATTGATTCACGGAGGTTTTCTTTGATAGGACTCTTTAGCGTGAGTACGCGACGGGGAGGGTGTTTCCCCCCCCCCCGGATTTATGTTGGGATAATGTTCTCGTACTTATATGTAGCCACAGCGATACTTCATGTGACTTATAGCTAAGTTGTATAAGTGATATTTCATGTTATAATTAATACAACTACTTTGATTACACTTGTTGGTTTGACGCTCCCCGTTTGGAGTACCATTCAACTAGTTAACCACCCACTGTTACGTTTTTTATCTGCAAAGAGAACAAGGGAATCAAAATAAAGGCCCGTACCTGCTATCGCTTTTAGCCTGTTACAGCACTGGGCTTAATTCCTGGTCCCCTCCCTCATACTTTGAGTTTTCACTAGCCTCAGCCCAGCCTTTTAATTGCTCTGAACAGGCAGGATTATTTGTAATATATATGTGTGTGTGTGTTATTGTGATAATGTTATGCTTATGTTGTTTTGTTATTTTTATGTTATGCTGTTTACTCTGTACGTTTTGGTGATGTTACTTGGAAACAGCCCTGATTCCCCCTTGGAGAGATAGAGCAGTATATCAATAAAGTTTTGCTATTATTATTATTATTATTATTATTATTATAAAGGGAAGTTGCAGTGAAATGTCTACATTTCACACACTTATTTGGTAGCTTTCTATCTTAGTAAAGAATGAAAACACATTTGATGGATGCTTTTTGCCTGAAGCATCTATGGATTTTGATGGAAAGGTTTTAGCAACATTGCTCCAAGTATGTATGGTATGAGGAATGCATAGCCCCATATACCACTTCAAACAAAGGTGTATATCACAACACATATTTTTATTATTTTTAAATTTCATTTTATGGTCGAATCAGGAAGCCCCAAATCCAGGAGATCTAACTGCAGAGAGTCCCCAGTATTCCTCTTGGCCCATGGCCTAAGTTGCACCAGCACCAGACCTTTTTTTGCCCCATCAATTTCCCATACACACTGCACCAACTTCGTCCCTCCCAAAAAGCCCAGCCACCATTGCCTCCCACTGCCCCTTCTGCACCACATTTACACAGAAAACATCAAACAGCACATTAGCAATAAACCAGGACATTTCCCCCAGCACCCACAAAACCTTCCACATGGCAATAACACATTGAACTCCATAAGCAGCCCACAGCAAGACAAAAGCCAAAATGCATTTCCATCCCTTCCCCAGAGCCCAGGCACCAAAACATCCCCAAGCACCTTTATACTTCCCATAACATCGCAAAACAATAGAAAAGAACATTTCTTCCCAGCATCCTCCTGCCCCACATATTACAATAACACTCACAACCCCATCGGCAGACCACCGCATGAAAATAACAAATACATTCCACTCCTGCCAAGCCACAACAGCCTGGCTAACCTCCACCCAGGCCTATGCAAGGCCGCTGCAGTACCACCACCCACCACTAGGGCCGAAACGCCCTTCCCCCTCCCAACCGCTATAAGAAAACAAACAAAACACTTTTTAAACAATAAACAAGCCCCCCAAAGTCAACCCACTGCCCACTACCGTATTTTCCATCCTTCTACGACCGGTCCGACTCTTCCGGCCGCTAGGGGGGCCGCACGGGCGAGACGCACCTCTGCAGACTCGCCCGCCCCGTCGCCATCTTGGAATAAGTGGGGGCCCTTGCCAAGGGTGGGGGCGAGGAGCGGAGCGATCCGCGGATAAGTGAGATCTCCATAGGAACCAATGTATTCAGTATCCACACTTTGAAAGTTTCCCTGATTTGCCCCGTTGTTGTCCCAAAGCACTCTGCCCCTTCCCCCTATCTTGTCTCCACTTTTTCTTCTCCCCGTTTTTCCTCCCATGCCTGGGGGAAGCCCGGGAAAGCAGCCGCTCACAATCAGCGGCTTGACTCTACCGCTGGCGTGCTCAGTTCATCTGAGGACAATTGGCCCCCACCTTTTCTCGCATTAAAGTTCCATCAACTCTGCAGCAATAGTGAGTCCAAAACCGGCAGCAAGTCAACGATTTTGGACTATAAGGATCCTGAAGGGGGGGAACGGGACCACAAGCCTTCTGCCAACAAGGGGGGCTTGGAGCTCAAGAGCTGGGACCTGAAGTTCGCCCAAGGACACTGATCATGGACTCTTCACTGCTACTTCCACTGCTTTGAGCTCAGCCCCATACAAGCGGGCACATATGGGCCTGGATTCACCCGCTCGTGTCTCCCCTTGGCCTCGGAGCTTGGCCTCCAAGGGACCCATGGGCTCTGGCAACCCCAAGTCACTCAGCCACACCATAGTTGGACCAAAGTGGGCTTCGGACCCCCGCTTACCGGCTGCAATAAGTTATGATTTTGCCATTTTGAACTGAGAAACCATGCTCCCCGCTTAGCCAAAACTCCCAGACAAAGGAGTTTCGGCCAGGACAAAAGACTGCCATTAAGGTACTCAAACCAAACAATAGACAGGAAGGCTTGAGTCTCCCATCAAAAGCTCGCCGGCCGCAAGGCATTTTAGCCACAGGTTACTTCCTTCACCCAGCCGTTTTCCCTTTGTGTCCTTTCCCGCCTTGCATAGCCGGCCAGGATTGGCTCGTTTGAATCTTGGCACGCCTTTTCCTATTGGTTAAAGCGCGCTGGCCGCCTCCTGGCCCAGCTGACTTTGACAGCTTGGCCAATCAGCTGGAGCTACACGTGGGAGGGGAGGGCGCCCGATTCAAATGTAAATGACTGCTTTTCTATATATTTGACTGCATTCCCATTAAAGACGATGTTTTGCCTTTGGAACCTTGGCGTGGCATTTCATCCTATTCAGCTGAATTAGACTCTTCTCTCGGTTTGTGGCGTTCTTCCAATCTGGGTGAGCATTGATCTGGGTTACCTTGGGATTTGTAGTTCTGGGAAGATCATCCAGATTTGGGCCTTGATCCTCGCATTTTAGGGGTGGCCTGGGCCAGTCCCCCTATGGGAAGGGTCCCTTAAATTCAGCCGTTCGACAACAATTTCTAACCCACCCTTCTCTACCCCCGAAGGGCGGCTTACAAAATAATTCAATGCCTTCTTTATTTCCCCTCCTTGTCTCTCTCCTGCTTTTATTTTCTTCCACTAATTATATGTTTATTAAAAGCCTTATTTAATCTCTCTCCTTCATACCACAGGTATGCATGCCACCCATACCTAGTTCCATTTCCTTCTCATTTAAGATAGTTTGTTTTCTTGAATTGTATCCAATCTCTGAGCTAGCTTATGCAGGCGGCTTCATAAATCTGGTAAATCCAGTCTGTCCCCCCACTCTGGTATCAAATTCTTGTAAGCAATCCTGGCTTTTTTCCCTGCCAAAACACATTTCATGATGTTCTTCTTCCATGGATTAAAGATTCTGGTCCCTTTAATTATAGCTCTGTTCTGAAATAGGAAGAGCATTTTGGGGGGATATCATCATCTTAATTATTGCTATCCTGCCCAGCCATGTTAATGGCAACTTCTGCCCATTATTCACATTTCATTTGATCTCCGACCACGTCTTCCCATAATTATCTTAAAACAAGTCAACGTTTTTGCTCATTATTCCCAGATATTTTATCTTCGGGACTACCTTCTAATCACCAGCCTCTTCTAGTTTCCTAATAATTGTATGTCTATGGTTTTGTAATAAATTTGGATTTGTCTTTATTTATTTTAAATGGCCATACCTCTCTGTACGATTTGATTAACCCAACACAGAGTGTTCCAAAATTATTAGAGGTAAATAGAATACAAGTAAGGTTGACATATGCTGCTAAATGTCACTAGTAGAGTGCTAGGAAAAATACTCACATAGTGTGCCACAGCATATTGTTTTGCAGATTCCACTGACATTATTGGAGTTTCCAAGCACGAGAAACCAAAACAATTCAATATTCAATATATCATTTATGTATTCTCCAGATATTTCAGTGATATACTACACATAAATAATATCACACTCACTGCGACCACTCAGTGGACTTCCAATGTATGCGGTGCCTTCAATAATCATACAATTCAAATATGATAATCCAATATGGCGAAGACGCTATTATTTCAGGCATGTAATATGATCCTCAGGTGTTCCAAAATGAGTCACGTAGCAAATTAAATCAACAGTGTAATTAACACGAGTCCATAATCCACAGTCTTTTTCGGAAGGTCACTGATGGAAGCAGGAGTGTTTACATTTAGTCCAAGTGGAACGCCACAATCATTTTAAGTGGAGGCGGGTTGACGGATCAAAACCATTCACGAGATTCCCACTCTGTTTCGCGTCCTTGCGATGCTTTTTCAAAACCCAAGACATTCACTATTAAGTCGGGTGTTCAAAATACATCTGTAACACTAGGAAAGTTTCATAGTTAACAGACAAGTTCAGTCTGTTATTGGTGTTTCCTCAGGATAATGATCTGGTGAGTTATCTCATATATATACTCTCATATACTCTCTCCTCTATTATTTAACATCTATATGCATCCACTAGCTCAGTTGGTGAGTAGCTTTGGGCTGGAGTGCCATCAGTACGCTGATAACACCCAGCTCATTCTGAGGATTGAGGGCAGGCCCAAAACCGTACCTGATAATTTCCATCTCTGCCTCGAGGCTGTTACTGGATGGCTGCAAGCCAGTAGGTAAATCCAGCGAAGATGGAGATCCTTTGGCTGGGTCGTCCAGGCGGTGGGGATGTCCAGCTTCTAACCCTGGATGGCACGGCGCTACGCCCGTCGTCTTCGGTAAAGAGCCTTGGAGTTATCCTTGACCCTCTGCTGTCAATGGAGGCCCAAATCTCTGTTGTCAGCAGAGTGGCATTTTTCCATCTTGGCCAGGCTCGGAGACTGGCCCCTTACCTGTCTCAGCACGACCTGGCCATGGTGATCCAAGCTACGGTCATCTCAAGGTTAGACTACTGTAACACTCTCTACGTTGGCCTGCCTTTGTCGGTGACCCGGTAAATTAAGCTGGTGCCGAACGCTGCAGCTCGGTTGCTCGCAGGAGTTCCCGCGAGCTGCCATATTACACCTATCCTGCGGGAACTGCACTGGCTCCCTATTGAGTTCCGGTTCACCTTCAAAGTGTTAGTTCTGACTTTCAAGGCCTTGTATGGTCTGGGGGAAGTGTACCTGAGGGACCGCCTAATAACCCCATACTGTCCCATGAGAACACTTAGATCCGAGGAGGGGAACCTTTTAACTGTGCCCAGTGTCAAGCAGTTCCGGCTCACCTTAACACGGAGAAGTTCATTTTCAATCATCGCCCCAGTCCTTTGGAATGCGTTACCTCCAGAGGTTAGGGCCTTGCGCAATCTGTTGGCTTTCCGGAAGGCCTGTAAGGCCTTTGAGCTGTGATACGCCATCTTTAAAGAATTGTGTTCTCTTCTTGTAACTGTTTTATTCTCTGTTTTAATGCTGTGGTTGATTGTGATTTTATTGTGATGTCTATTGTAAGCTGCCCCGAGCCACTGGGAGTGGCGGCTAATAAATCTAATAAATAAAAATAAAATATATATTACTGTTTTTAACAGGAACATTTCTTTTCACTTGATGGCACTTCTGCCTCTGAGATGATCAAGCGCATGAAATTGTTACGTTACATGGGGTGTTGTATTTGCCTTGCTTCCGTTCCAAGAGGCTCAGCAGGACAAGGCTATTGTAACTTGTGACAGCGCTGCTTCGGAGATCCCTGAAAAATGTAGGCGTTTTCTCACTCTTTTCATAGTAATAGAAAGGGGTGGCATCTACAGACAATTCTTTGAAAGTTGCATTAAAGATAAAGGTGGGAATATGGGGATGATGAAGCGAAACGTCCTGAGGCCTCATTTCCATAATAGCAGCTCATTATAGGTTCTATTACGAAAAAGATTCTTGCCGCACTTTCCCCCTCTCTTCTAATGAAAGCCATAGATTGCATCTAAAACTTTTCCCCACTTCTAATCTTATTTCATTAGAGATATTGGCCTTGAAGCTCAGAAACATTATGATGAGAGGCAGTGCCGTGTACATTTAGAAAGAGAAGTAACTCTTAGAAAGAGAAGTAACTTGTGGAACGCCCTCCCGGCAGAAACGCGTGCGATCCAGGACCTGCTGGGATTTAGACGGGCCTGCAAGACCCACCTTTTTCGCCAGGCCTTCCACCTGTAGGTCCTACCTGTACAGTCGCCGCCTTAAATGTCTTCGGTGGTAGCGTGTTGCACCACAGTTTTAAATGATTGAGTGTATTGTTTTAATTAACTTGCTGTTTTAATCACTGTATTATTTTTATTGTGCCTTGTTTGGCTCCTGTGAGCCGCCCCGAGCCTTCTGGGAGTGGCGGCATAGAAGCATGCCTAATAAATAAATAAATAAATAAATAAATAACCTCTTTTGGCCAAATTGAATAAACCTCTGTGGCTTGCCTTCAACTTGGTGAGTTGGTTTCTCTGTCGAAGCCTATCTGGTTTTTGGCATACAGCAAAGCAGGCATGGATTCTCTTTAACTGAGGTCCTAGTCAACCACTACACTGTGACCGTGCACAATAGTCACACGTGAAGAATAGTATTATTACAGATGTAGTCAGACATAGATTCCCATCAATTCTAGCCAAAGAAAAAGGATGCCACAAATTGTACTTCAACAACATCTGGAGGGACACAAGTTCAATATTCTAGGTTTATGCTGCCGGGTGGCCTGGTGCACTTTATATTTTGTATGCTTATCTGCACAGCTGTCTGCTTGCCAGGGGAGGTCTAAGGTAATTTTAAATGGTAAGCAAACATTATTTTGCCCTCCCCCCACGTAAAACAAATATACAATTATAATATCACAATACCATTAGTAGTATTATATTGTATCAATGTATATACAATATATTATACCATACCCATACTATATTATATCATAATTATATTATACTACATTACAATATAATTATATTATAATATATTGACATTATAATATAATATAACATTCTATTATATTATTATAAAATAATAAAATAATTTATTTAAATAAAATTATCCTCTACTAAATATTTTCATTACTCCTATAAAACTCAAATAAACCAAAATAAAGTAAAAGAAAATATTACATATTACTATTTTGTACAATACCACTATACTGCAATATTGTTTGTAATATTACATGTAATATAAAATATATCATTATTCTATTGTTATATTGTATTTTTATTATATTGTATGACAATATTAAGCAGAACTGTATAATAATCCACAAGAAATGCAATGTAAATGCATCAAAATCAGAATCTATTACCTACCACCCGTCTCATAATCCATAGGAGTCTCCCATGAGTCCAAAACTAGGATCCCAATGTAAATGTAAATAGAAAAACAGCCAAAATGTTCAAATGAGGTCGAATACAGGCAGCGCGGCCTGGGCAAACTTGGGCCCTCCTTCCCTCCCTCTAGGTGTTTTGGACTCCAACTCCCACAACTCCTCACAGCCTCAGGCCCCTCAGGTCTAGGCAGAAATAGAGCCGAAGGAAGGAAGGAGGGAGAGAAGAGGTCACAGAGGAGGAGGAGGAGGAAAGCCCTTCATTCTTTCCTTCACTTACTCTTCCTTCACTGATTCTTTTCTCCTTCCCCGCAAACACGCGCGCGGCGGAGACAAAGGGAGAGGGGAAGCACTCCCTGCCTGCCCAATAGGGAGTGCTTTGTTTACAGGCTTCTGCGCAAGGGAGCTACTGGGCATGCGCGGAGGTTTTTGCACATGTGCAGTTGCTCCTCCACTTAACTTCAGCTCCAGAGCAACTGCGCCTGCGCGAAAACATCCGCGCATGCCCAGAAGTGGTTTTGGAAAGCACAAGGCCGGGGCCCAAAAGCAGGCAGCTGCGGCGCTGCCTGAGGAACATCGGCAGGGCCAGGATTGTGCCCCATGCGGCCAGGATGGCGCCCCCTTCCCAGATGGCGCCCTATGCGGCCGCTTACTTGGCCTACCTGTGGGACCGCCCCTGCTGCTTGCTCTAGCTCAAACCCATTGATCCAAGTGGGTTTTTGCAATGGAAAAGAGTTATAGTTTACCAGCCGTATAGATATTGTGCACATAACGGGTTGATCAAAGACAACTCTATTTGATTTATTTATTTATTTATTACTCACGCTTCTATGCCGCCACTCCCGGAGGGGCTCGGGGCAGCTCACAAGAGCCATACAGGCGCAATAAAAACAACAACAGTGGTTAAAACAATAACAGAACAGCAAATAAAATAGTACAATAATAACCATAGCAAGCAGGTATGGAAAGAACTCTAGTCTGAAGACCACTATTTAATAAAATACTTTGGACTAGGATAGATGGACTCATATACTCTGTTACTCTCATACATTTATGTTGATATGTAAAAGCCTGAGTGCCAGTGGAGTGGTCGGTATCCTTATCCTTGGAAAATAAAATAATTGAGAACAGAAAACAGAAAAAACAAACAGTGAAATTGCTAAAGCACCCATCTTTTCTAGTACATTATGTAATTGTGGTCCTTTTAGCAAAATTATCTTTGTGCTACATTTTGTCTGGGTAAAATATATTCTATCTCTATTTCAGAAATCCTTTGAAGACATCACAGGTATGTTTTTTAATAAACCTGTTTACAATGAGCTATGCTGCAACAATGACTTTCATTATACAAATATCAGTATTTATTTCTTACTGTCACAGACCAGATTACTTGGGGGATATTGATTCTACTCATTAAACTCAAGATCCTACAAGTTCCAACGAAAATCTCCTCCTCCAGGATTTAGTACAAATGTCTCCAAACTAAGCCCCACAGGCCAGATGTGGTCCTCCAAAGTAATTTACCCACCCTGCCCTAAACCTTAGACTGAGAATCACCTTAAGTCTGAAATGACTTGAAGGTCCCCAACAATAAGTCCTAATTAACTTGATTAATCTATCTCATCAGCCAAATGCAGGCCCACACTTTCCATTGAAATACTGGTAAGTTTACTTTGGTTAAAATTGTTCTTCATTTTGAATATTGTATTGTTCTTTCATTGTTTGATTAAACTATAAATAAGATAGAAATTATTGTTCATAGCAAAGTTTGTGTATTTTTTTCAAACGATAGTCGAGCCCCCCAATTGTTGTAGTTGAGCCTGAGGCTCTTGCTACTCCTGGTAGTAGAGAATTGGGTGGGGCTGATTCTTCAGCATCTAACAGTAGTATGGAGTTGGGTGGGGCTGATGATAGCCATTCTATGCATCAGAGAGGAAGCAAAAGGCTTACTCGTGAACAAAGCGAGGAGGAAATCTCCCAGTGTAAAAGGATAAGGCAAATACTTACAGAGCCCACTGATGATGAGTCTTTTGTGGGCTTCCCTGGGGAAGATGGGAGTCAGAGTGAGGGAGAAACAGAGATGGATTGGGCTAGGGTGTGGGAAGTTCAGGCTGTCTGTGAGGAACTCACAAGCAGTGACACCTTTTTGGGGTTCTCTGATGATGATGAATGGCCCTCGGGCTATCCTGATGACTACTGGGGAGAACTAAGTCTTGACAGGAGATGGAGGACATGGAGAGGCAGTCAAGAGTCTGCAGCTGCTGAGAGAGCAACAGCTGAGATTGCTAATGATGGGGTGTTGTCAAGCTTGGAGGGGTCCAAGATGGGAGACTAATAAAATGCAGGCTTTTGGGTGCTTCACTTTGAGGATGGCAAGGTGTTGCGTTTGGGATTGGTGACTTTGAATTGCTGTGTCCTGTATCCTGTGAATCCTGATTCCTGTACAGAGTAACATGAGTTGGGAAACTGCTTTGCTTCTTGGGGCTGGGATGCTGCTGCTTCAGCTGGGGTTTGTGGGAAGAGTTTGGTATTTTCAACGTTGTGCTTTTATGTTTAGTCGCTGCTGCTGCCCGTACCACGTTTGGTGTGGTTTGAATTCCTTTGAACTACTGTGAGTGCCAGATGCTGCCTGCATGCAAGAGTGAAGTACAGTATGGAGAGGGGTGGAAGTTGGGTGTTTGCAGGGGTTACGTTGTGTATTATTCCCCTGCATTAGCTCCTGTTGGACCTTGGTCTGTCTCCTCCCTCTGCTTGATCCGGTTTCCTTGACTACGCTTGATGCTCAACCCTTAAGGACGGCCCCCCGGTGACGACTCAGGACTTCACTTTGACTTCGCTTTTTGTTCCTGCTCTGTTTGTATTTCTTCCCTGTTTGTTATTTGATGCTGGTTAGGCTGTTTTTTGAGTTCCTTTCCACTGACTTTTAAGTGTCTTTTGTTTCCTTGAGTGCTTTTTAGCACACAGACTTTGTGGACAATCAACTCTTTTGTTAACCCTTACTGGGTCTGGCTCTTTAAGAGGCGTCTGCTCTGACACCAATAGTCTGAGGGACCATGAACTGGCCTTCTGTTCAAAATGTTTGACGTCGCCTGATTTCGCACTAAGTTTCCCTACCTGCTTTCAGATTCCTATGGATTGCACATGCTCTAAGCTAAGGCTAACCTTTTGTACAAAGTCTGTGATCCACTATCCTATGAGGTGCTTACTGCTAAACTTATTTCTACTCTTCTTTACACCACTATTGCTACTGTAGGATTTAGGCCCATCATGTTACTACTGAACATTCAGAACTTTACTCGAAATAAAATATGTTTGATAGCTTACCAACTTAGTCATATAAAAGTAATTCCACAGCATTTTCTAGGCTGAAAAAGATCTCTGATGCAGTAAATTCAAATAAGTGAAGTAATTAAAAACTGATTTCTAAGGGAAAAAAGTGCCATGACCCGGTGTCATGAGAAGCATTTGCATTAAAGTTTTGCTAAGCGCAATATACTGGCAAGTACAGCCGGCTGGGAAGGAAAATACAATTTGCCTACTTTGGCTTTATAGATAAATGTATAATTCTTTTAAGAGTGCCAATCAAGCAGAGTAAATCTTAGTTTAGAAATTCACACACCTGCAAGGCTTACAGTCTGTTTTGGAGAATATACACACACATATACATACATATTTCCAGTGTGCTCAACATTCAAAATGTGCATTTTAAAAATATGTAATACACAAAAAAAAAACATTTTTGTCACTGGAAAAATATTGTATGCCTACTCAATGACCTCTTATCCCTCTTCTTAATCATTATATCTTGGTGGCAAAATGAGTATTCGTAATTCCAAGATTTGAAATAGCAGGCGTACTGTAGTGTATATACTCTCAACTGGAATCTGGGGAATGAGCTTAAATGCACCTTGGGGCTACTCCTTACATTATTTCAAGCTGCATATTTTTCAGAAGAAAAATGAGCCTTAGAGCAGGGGACCAGGGTGCATTATTATTATTATTATTATTATTATTATTATTATTATTATTACAAGAGCTGATACTTAGAAGTCAGCCTAAAAGGATGAACCACAAATATCTATAATCTTCCTCTCAAGGAAGCACCCAATTTCTACTAGCATCACAGAGATATAGGGGGAAACTATTTTAGATAAAAGTACTTTCAAGAGAATATGGAAGAGACCACCAACATTATTTGCATGCCAAATGTCAGCTTCATGAACAATTGGTATCTACTTGTCATTCTCATGAAACCAAAATTTATCAATATGGACCCACCAGGTGAGTGTTGCTGTTATGGTGGAGATAGAAGGCCTTGTATTTATATGGTGACATCATCATAATATAAATGAGTATTCCAATTTTGGGACAAGGGGTTCCTGAAATTGATATTGCTATTAACTAGTTTATGGAATCACCTCCCACTTTGGGCCCTTTCTCCCTATTTATATTTATTAATTTATTAGATTTGTTGGCCGCCACTCCCAGTGGCTCAGGGGGGCTCACATCACACACCACAATAAAATAGCAATCTACAATAGCATTAAAACCACAGAATAAGAACAATTCCTAAAAGAAAACGTAGTCTTAAAAGATAGCATATCACAGCTCAAAGGCCTGCCGGAATAGGACCGCCTTGCAGGCTTTCTGAAAAGCTAACAGATTGCGCAAGGCCCTAACCTCCGGAGGCAATGCATTCCAGAGGACTGGGGCGATGATGGAGAACGCCCTTCTCCGTGTTGATGTTAGATGGTATTGTTTAACATTGGGCACGGCTAAAAGGTTCCACTCTTCAGATCTAAGTGTTCTCGTGGGATAGTATGGGGTTAGGCGGTCCCTCAGGTACACTGGCCCCAGACCATTCATGACCAAAACTAACCAGGAAACCTGTGTCGAAAATCACATACAATAGAGTAAGTCAAAATACAAAATGATTATATTTAGGACACGTGAAGTGTGCCTGTATAGCCCAATAGTCAAATTGCAAGAATTCAATCATGTATATATACAAAAAGGCATTACCATATGCAATAACAAACACACAAAAAATGTGCCATCCGCAAGTCCGTTAGCACGCTGCTCACCACAAGGTACAGCTTGGGCTGTAATGAGTCCAACTGTCAGTGCCAACCCTTATATAAGGAAACATAAACACAGTTCTTACGATAGTTCCATAGTGAGTGCTGGCGGAAACCTGCGGGAAAAGAAGTTCCGTGGGACTACATTGCCCAGAAGCGTCCCTGGTGACGCACTCAGTCTCGCGAGTATAGTAGACAAGCGGTGTGACCGCTCACGCGAGACTCAGGCAGACCACGTGCCTGGAACCAGGATGAATGCAATAATCCTTAATGGGAAACTGTACTCGGTTTGTTGCCAAAGTGGCTGGTTATTACCCCTTTCATATATCTCCCAGCCTAAGGAAACCCTTTACCTCATATGCAAATAGCAATAGAGATTTATTCATTACATTAAGTTCTTAATGACTACAATGGAACCTGGCTTTGGAGCTTGTGCGGGGCCCAATGTCGCTTGCAAACCCGGCTCCATGCAACGAGGCAGCTTTAAAGCTGGTCTCCTGGCGTAATATTAATAATTATTAAAGACAAATGAGTCAGGAAAGGAATGATTACGACTAGGGGAAGATTATATCCCATTTCTCCAGTTTGATCATAAATACAGTAGTGCCTTATGAAATTTCAGTCACTCAAAAAGGAAAAAAACCAATTGGGAGATGAGTGCTGATCACAAGAAGGTGGGATGGCAATATATTTTGCTTTGAGAAAAACATTTCCTGCTGCTTTGAGTGCCGTTGAGATATTGCATTTCTGATGAATATCTTTCTGTGATCTCCCACAATGCCTCCGTCAGAACAATACGACATACCCTGCTTGCTTTTAACAGGTAAGCTTTCTATTTGTGCATACCCTCTACTTTTCCACCACTCAGTTTCCCTAAAAACACCTCAGGCTCTTCAATTGTCCGGAAAACATCCCAAAATATGCTTAGAAACAGCACTAAGAATGACCGTTTTTCAAGTGAGGGAAGCTCATGTTTCTTCAGCATTGCCACTGACATGGGCACTTTTCTGACAGCGGAAATCAAGGTGAAAGCATGCTCAAGTCACTACGGTTATCTGGATGGTGACTTATTAGTCTTCTCAGGATAGTCTTAATGGCTAACTGGTTTTAAAATGTAACAATTAAATTATTTCCACATCACACTCAAATTCTCCAACCCCTCCATAAGGTACAAATAATGATAAATAACTGAAATATTTGTTTATTTATTAGTTGCAAAGCCAAGTGAAGTCAATCTGAGAAAGAGGGACTAACTGTGTTAACCCAGGGCCCTTCCAGGCAAGTCAAAAATCCATGAAGAATTGGGATTTTAAATCCCACTTCCTCTTGGGATAGAAGCCACACCGCTGGCCCAAAGCCCGTGTTTTTGTAGGGGTGGTGTGTCCAGATACTCACTCATGTTAATCTTGGATGAACAGGGGCGGGCATTGGCATTGCCAGATTCACACTTGCACTACGCTATGTCCAGCCCATGTTTATTGCATGTGTGTGTGTAAATGCGGGAGACGCATAGGTAGGGAAGATTACCCACCGGGGGTAAACAGGCAAGGAGGTGAACAAACAATAAACAGCCCCCTCACCACCAGGGTCCCTTTTATCCTTTCCCAAAAGACCGGGGGGGGGGGGGAATCCAACCAAAAGACCCTCCTAGAAATGGGGTCGAAGCGAGCAGAAATCACTTTGTAGTCACATCTCTTAAGGTTGGCTCTGCACCTTGTGGTGCCAGAGTGCAGTCTGTTCAGCAGCTTCCAAGTCGCCCAGCCTTCTGTATGCCCAGGAGGGAGTCTCTCATTCTGTATCAGCCATGGATTGAGGTTCCAGGTTTTAGCCTGCCATTTTTGGACTCTCACTTGCTGAGGTGTTCCTTTGAGTATCTTCCCAGTCACTGACAGAAGGAGGCCGATGTACAATGCATTGCAGTAATCCAATCTTGTGGTGATGGTTGCGTGGATCACTGTTGCCAGAGCCTCAGTTGGGAGGTAGGACGCTAGTTGCTTTGCCTGGCGGAGATGGAAGAAAGCTTGTTTACTTACATTTCTAATCTGGGCCTCCATTGCCAGTGATGAGTCTAGCATAACTCCAAGGCTTTTGATGGTGGTCGACAGGGGCTAAAGGCTCCCCATCGAAGGTGGGCAATGGCCGAGTCAATTCTGAAGGTCTTCCGGGCCATAGAATCTCAGTCTTCGCTGGGTTTACCTTTAATCTACTTGCACGTAGGCAACACGTTACCTCTTCCAGACATTTGGAGAATTTTTCAGGAATTGACGTAGCCCCAGGCTCAAGGTGTAGGAGTAGCTGTGTGTCATCTGCATATTGATAGTACTCCAAGCCAAAGCTCCAAACCAATCTGGCAAATGACTGGACATAGATGTTCAACAGCACTGGAGAGAGGATAGCACCCTGAGGCACCCCGCAACGGAGGGGGGACTTCTCAGAGGCTTGGCCCTTCCACTCCACTCATTGCTCTCAATCTCTCAGGAAGGAGTCGAACCACTTGAGGGCTGAGCCACGGACTCCAGATGTGGCAAGGCGATGAATCAAATATATGACTATAAACCTTAACTTTCAAGAACCAAGCGAGATCCCTGTGGAGTGGACTGGGAGATCAATTTTCACCTTTACATGTACATTTCCCCATAGCTAGCTTTTATATCTTATCTCCTCTTCTCCTTCCCTTCCCTATCGATTCCTTATTTCTCTTACTTTTCTATAACTAATTTCTTCTTTAACTACCCCCCCTTATTATTCTTTCAATAACCTATTATAATCTACTATGGTATCTATCTTTATCTTTTTTATGGTTGTAAAAATCAATTGAATAAAAATGATTTTAAAAAATACATGTATATTACTAATCTACTAACTGTCATGCCCCAGCCTGACTCCATAGCCAAGCCAGATAGAAGCCGTGTTAAATCCAAGGCACCAGCCAGGTCTGAGAGAGAACCTTTGCAGAGGCCTCCACGTCAGCCAGCGGTCAAGGCCAGACGCAGCCTTCGTTCTTCCCAACCTGATAAGGAACGCTGGGAAAGCAAAGCCTCGTTATCCCCCCTTCCTCCAGGTGCAGCCGCTAATAAGCTGACATATTTGCCTTCCTCGGGAGGCTTGGGAAAGTCAGGCCCACGAACTGTTCCTGAGAAAGAGTTGCGCCAAAGTCAACGCCCCTGAGGCCAAAACAATGAGAGACCTATTTAAGTTGGTTCCCGTTGGTGCTCGGCATCTCGCGCCAACGTTCAGCTTTCCTTGCCAAGCTCCATGGAACTCAAATTCAGGACCAGGCCACAGAGCCTCCAAGTCACGATACTCAAGTATTCAGCCAAGCCATTGTTTGCCAAGGACTTATCCCGGATTTTAGCCCATTGGGGTTTAAAGACTATTGCTTCACTTAGTGGATCTTTGAACTCTGTTGGAACTATTGCCTTGCAATACTCGGATGCTGGGAGCATCAGTGGACTATAGATTTATCTCTTTCCTTTTTCTACCTATTCTAAATGAAGCATTTAATCACGGCTGCTTCGTGGTGGTTTACTGAGGGATCCTCCAGGTCTAAGTTGCAACACTAACAAAAGATGTATATGTGTGTGTGTGTGTGTGTGTGTGTGTGTAGAGAGAGAGAGAGAGAGAGAGAGAGAGAGAGAGTAAACTTCCATCAAGTGTAGAAAACAGAGTTTTAATTAGTTAATGGATAAAATAAGGAGGGAGTGGGTGAGTGGGCAAGAGAGCAAGTGGTGAGTGGACAGCAGCACTCAGTGGATGGCATCAACAGTTTGTGTGGACTGCATGCAGGTGCATGCAGTGCAGGTCTGGTTCAGAGGGCCATAAACCCTAAATATGATATTAAAATGTCTAAATATGCATCAAATCAATGTTGAAGTTTTCAGGATGAACAGGATCCCTTATTCCAAATATTGTGGACACGTGAGGAAGTAAAGCTATGGGTCTAACATATGTCTAATTGAAATATTTAAAGGCAGGCCTTTCAGTGATACCCTAAATATTCTTATTGAATACTATGCACAAAGAACTGAATAGCAAATATAGACTACTTTTTTTGGTATACATTAACACCAGCAAGGATACTATTAGTTCAAACACGGAAAGGTTGCAGCACTAAAGAATGGGTTTCTAAAATAGCTGAATTAGCGGAAACTACCAAATTTAGATGGGTTTTAAAAGCTTAAAGAAATGAAAAAGTTTTCAATGATTGGAAACAATTTTGAATCATTTTGAGCAACAGGGTGTCTACCAATGTAATTATTCATGGTTATAGTTATTAGTAATGCTTTTCGGTCTTTCCATTGGATCTGCTATGGAAGAATAATACTTTTTTTAAAAAAATCTTTCATTATAGCTTCTGACTGGGGATCAACATTAATCTTGCCAGCAAATACTTGAAAATGATTCCACATATTTGAAAATTAATGCTCATTATTCTCAGGAGGAAGTACAACCAAGGGTTGAGATACATGCTTGACACCCCTCCAATGTGCACAAATAGCACAAAGTACTGAAATGAAAGGTCACATTCAAAAATGGCCTCCCCTCTGGCTGGAGCTCCCAGCACCTTCTCCAGCCTTGAGGATGGCAATGCCAAGCCAGTGGTGGCATAGCTAGCAGAAGCTGGCTTGGCCCTGCCCTCCTCAAGTCTGCAGCAGCTGCTGGGAGTGCCAAAGCCGGGTGAGGGGTGGGGCTTGGTGCGGCCTGGCTCCGCCTCCTCTGAGAAGCACCCCATCCAGCTGGGATCGACCTCCTTTGGTCCCGGGATCGACTGGTCAATCACGATCGACTTCCTAGGCAGCCCTAATCTAGACCATCTTGCTGCAGATGCTGCACTCAAATAGTCACAGAGCTTCATGGGAGCTTCTGCCAATCTCACGCTAACATCAGGAGAGGCTCCCACACAACCAGAAAGTAGGGGGCAATCACACATGTGTATACACCAGAGCAATGACAGAAATACGTAGCATGACAGTCGGATTTACAGTATAGATTTAAGACATAGCATAAAAGCAAGATAAATCACAAAGTAAGATTTTTTTAAAATTAGATTCTAATTTTATTTAAAATAAGGTTGGGCAACTTTGGCAGGTATGAAGGCTTTTTTAAATCTTTGAGACCCTCTTACAATGCATGCACTACAAAAAAGGCTACACTCACACACACACACACACACACAAAGGAGAAGGAGGTAGTTGTATAGATGAAGAAGCTTTTTCCTTGTGCTTTGAAGATACCCTATTGGAAAATCCATTAGGTCCAATTGCTAACTTTCACTAACGATACTTTAGAAACACTTTAGAGATGAAATGCGGGCACCCCCTTATTTTGTCATGAGTTTTGAAACATTTTTTCATTGATTGCACAGCCCGAATAGATACAAACATAGATAGACAGGTAGGTAGGTAGTCTCTCAGGCACTTATACAAAATGTCATCACACTATCATTCCATTTTTTATTCTTTTGATTCAAGAAGCAGTCATAATTATTTCTGAAGAACAATGTGTAGACCAGTGTTTCCCAACCAGTGTGCCGGGGCACACTAGTGTGCCATGAGCGATCATCAGGTGTGCCGTGGGAAATTGGAACCTCCAGGAAAGGGGGGGGGGGAGAGTCTAGTGTGTTGAAGTATAAAAACCCTAAGAAACCTACCTCAATAAAGGCACAACATTACAACCACCCCCCTCCCCACCCGTTGTCTACTTGGTCTCTCCCTCTCCATGCATTGGGAAGGCCAATCTCCCTTTCCCCAAGTGGAGACCTCATCTTGCCTCCCCCCCCCCGGGCCTAATACCGGATGGTTCAGTCCAGCACCGGCCCCGCCCCTCCCTCCCTCCTCCTCCCTGGTGCATGTGAAACCGCTCTCAGCCTCCCTCCAGATCCCTGCCCGCCGCTTTCCTTCCTGCCCGCTTCGCCAGCCCCGAGATGCCCGCCTGGGCTGCCCCGCTGCCCCCCGAGGAGCTGCTCAGGTGGTGAGTGAGGCTCCTGCTCCCCACTACCCCAATTCAAGCCTGGTGGGGAGGGAAGGGGCAACCTAAGTGAGAGGGAGACTGCAGGTATTTTGAGGGGCCCCCCTCCAGAAACTGTAACTCCCAAATGTCAAGGTCTATTTTCCCCAAACTCCATCTGTGTTCACATTTGGGCATATTGAGTATCCATGCCAAGTTTGGTCCTGATCCAACATTGTTTGAGTCCACAGTGCTCTCTGGATATAGGTGAACTACAACTCCAAAACTCAAGGGCAATGCCCACCAAACTCTTATAGCATTTTCTCTTGGTTATGGGAGTTCTGAGTGGGAAGTTTCTGTCTTTCTGCCATTCCTGCCAGGATATCTATGTTGTGTTCATCGAAACAGGCCCAGGTTTCACACTGAGTGTATAAATACATTTAAAAACATATTAACTATATGTATTACTGTGTTAGAGTGTCATTTTGTGTCATTTCGGTTGGTGGTGTGCCCCCAGGATTTTGCAAATGTAAAAAGTGTGCCGCGGCTCAAAAAAGGTTGGGGAACACTGGTGTAGATGAATATTACAAACAATAAACAAATATGGTGCATGCAAGGCTTTAAAAAGCTTGATATTACAATAAACAAAGTAACCCAGAATGATTTAGGACTGACTGCTTCATGTGCTAAAACGGATCCTACCACTTCCGCCCATCACTTATAGAAAAGATATATAAGGACGGAGCTGTAATCTTAAACTCAGTACTTTCTTTGCAAATGGAAAAGAGCAAGGAAGTTATAGATATGGTGCTAGCAATTGCAAGTTCTCCCATCTGGTATTGTCGTCACAAATACAAGTAAAAGGGCAAAGAAACCAGACCTGGCAATGCTATAAAATATGAACATATGGTGGGACCAATCTGTGAGTCATATGTATGTATTTATTGGGTTTTTTTCTCTGAGAATAATAATTTTTTTGCATGTAAAGTAGAAGTGAGAAAAATTGAGAACAGCATATTGTCGTCTTCCCACACTCTGAAAATTACAGCTCCACACACCTACACCCACACATGGTTGCATTTTCTATATCAAGATCTCAAGGAAGAGTGCCCTCCGAAACAAGGAAAAATCCCCTTACCAAAGAGAAATGCATATATTCTAAATCCTCGTCCATTTGGCTGCCATTGGTGGAAGTATTGGGTCGATATTTCTAAATAAGTATTCATGGCACATGAGCCATAATTGTCAAAATTAGCACGACAATGGAAAAAGTATGTGTGAGAAAGTGGGAGGTTAATCAAACAATCTTATATTTAATTTTAATCTATTTTAAATAATTATGACTAAGGCCACTTCTACGCTGCCATATAATCCTGATTATCAAAGCAGATAATCCAAGTTATCTGATTAGAACTGGATTATATGAGTCTATACTGCCATATAATCCAGTTCAAAGCAGATAATCTGGATTGCACAGCTGGTGCGGAGTTATGGGCTGGTCTGTCACCAGTATGCGGATGACACCCAGCTCATTCTGAGGATGGAGGGCAGGCCGGAGTCCGTCCCCGATAATTTCCAACAGTGACTCGAGGCCGATACTGGATGGCTGCGAGCCAGTAGGTTGAGGGTGAATCCGGCGAAGACGGAGATCTTGTGGCTGGGCCGCCCGGGCGAGGTGGGTGCCCGGCTTCCGACCCTGGACGGTGCGGTGCTGTACCCAGCGCCGTCAGTGAAGAGCCTGGGTGTCCATCTGGACTCCCATCTGACAATGGAGGCCCAGGTCTCCATGGCCAGTAAGGCTGCTTTTTTCCACTTCCGCCAGGCAAGGAGGCTGGCCCCTACCGCTCCCGGAGCGACCTAGCCACGGTGATCCAAGCCACGGTCATCTCGAGGCTAGATTACTGTAACGCGCTTTACGTTGGCCTGCCTATGTCGTCGATCCGGAAGCTCAAGCTAGTGCAGAACACTGCCGCCCGGCTCCTGTCTGGGGCTCCAGCAGGTTGCCGTATAACTCCAATCTTGCAGGATCTGCACTGGCTGCCTATCGAGCACCGGGTCGCCTTCAAAGTGCTGGTTCTCACCTTCAAGGGCATCCACGGCCTGGGGCCAGCGTACCTGAGGGACCGTCTCACTCCATATTGCCCATCGAGATCACTTCGGTCCGAGGAGGCCAACCTCTTGGTAATACCATCGGTGAAGCTGGCTCATTTAACATCTACCGCCGGAGGGCGTTCTCTGTGATAGCTCCTACGCTATGGAACGCCCTCCCGGCCGAAGCCAAAGCCCTGAGGGACCTACTCCCGTTTAGACGGGCCTGCAAAACTTACTTGTTTAGGCAGGCCTTCGGTGAGTAGGCTTGTCTATACATCCACTGGGCTATTACATTGCTGCTGCTTTTGTTTTTATTATTGTTGTTGCATGTTTTAATGATGTTTTTAAGTGTTCTGTTTTTAACCCTCTGGCGCTGTGCCACTGGTTCTTGTGAGCCGCCGCGAGCCCCTGGGAGTCGGCGGTGTAGAAGTCCCAAGAAATAAATAAATAAATAAATAAATAAATTGTATATGACACTGTAGAAGAGGCCCAAATGATTTATTTTAGCATAAGTTTTGTGGTTGTCAGTTCGCATTTTCAGGTGCATTGATAAAGTTCATATCAAAATAATAGAGAGCAGCAGTGAAATGGTTCTGGTAAGATTTCCACGATGCACACGTATTCTTTAACCCCACGAATGTTATCTATGGCCAAACAAATCATGGCATATACCCTCTAATCCAGTGGTTCTCAACCTGGGGGTCGGGACCCCCAGGGGGGTCGTGAGAGGGTTTCAGAGGGGTTGCCAAAGACCATCAGAAAACAAGTATTTATGATGGTCTGAGGAAGCCCTTTGGCAGAGAAGGTTGAAGATCTCTGCTTGTCCTTCTCTTTCTTTTGGAAACAGACTGCAAATTCTCCCATCTACAGCTCTCCTCTGCTGTGATTGACAGGCCTCCCAGCCAAGGGGAGGGCTGTTTCTGAGACTCCAAGCAGGGAGGGGAGAGCAGGCGTGCTTGGCGCATGGCAACATGATGCGCATGTGTGGGGTGAGGGAGAGTGTGAGGTGGGACGGAGGCTCACGCCAGCTAGTCCCTTCAAGGCATGAGGGTTCTGTGTAGGAAGTTTGGCCCAATTCTATCATTGGTGGGGTGCAAGGGGCTCTTTGATTGTAGGTGAACTATAAATAATATACAAAAATATAAACACGGTCTACCTTACAGTAATAATTAGAACAGGTGCCTATTTCATTCATTAGTAGCAACTGTTTTGAATAGATACCTTCTCCCCACTGAATGCAACTGCCTGCCTACCTCTCTTTTTTCAGATGGCAGATACCCATTGCAAAGGAGCTACTGAGGGAAACTGTTATATAGTCTACTAGCTGTACCCGGCACGCGTTGCTGTGCCCTATTTAGGAGATGCGAGAAAGTCTGAATATGTAAGGGTTGGAATTGATGTTACTTATGGTCTTGGTGGGGTCATGGTTGTGTCGTTGTGGGTTGTTCTGGTGGGTGGGATGTTGAAGTCCTGTGGAGTTGTTGGTGTGTGGTGTTCCTGGCGTTCTGCGGAGCTTGTGGATATACAATGTTTTTTGTCTTTCCGTCTGCTGTGTTGATGTGGAGGTTCTGTGGTTTCCCAACTCTGGGGCACGCTATGTAGAGTTGTCCGTGGGAGAAGCATTCTGTGTCAAGGTCTATGCCACAGATTTGTAGTGTTTGTCCTTGAGACTTGTTTATGGTGATGGCAAAAGCTAGTGTAGTGCAATGTCTTTCTGTTCTGGTGTTTGTTCTGCCCTTTTTTGTGTGATGTATGTAGCGTTGCGAGTGTGTCGTCTGATGCTGTTCTTTTTAGGAGGCATGGCTTGTCTTTTGGGTCAGCTTATGCCTGTGTGGAAGGAAGGAATGGCATACAAATGGGTTGAGCAGTAGACGCAAGGTTGTGTTATGTGCGTATTGTGTTGTGTGTAGGTATTACTTTTTTGGTGAGTTGGTGGGTGTGTGGTGGCATTGTGGGTGGTAGTATGTTGTGGAATGCTTGTGTGGGTGGGGTGTTTTGGGTGTTTGTGTGTGTTTGTAGAGTATCAGTGCAGTGTTGTGTTGTGGATGGAGTATAGGTGGAGTTGGTTTTTGTTTGTGGTGGTGGTAGGTGTTGTGTGTGAAGGGTCCTGTAAGGTTGGGGGGATGGGGTGTGATAGGAAGTTGTGTTGTGTTGTGTGGGTAGGTATTGCTGGAGTATTGTGCCTGGGACGTGTGTGTATTTGGAGGTGTGTGTGGTGGTGAAGTGGTGTTTGTTGTGTATTTTTGGGGGGTGGGTTTTTGTGTTGCAGGGTTTTTTGTGGGTTTTGCAAGTTTGTGTTATTCTGGGGGTATGTGTTTGTCAGTGGTTCCTGTGTCCCTGACCCTCTGTGCCCTATTTGTCTAACCCTCCTAGATCTTGGCCTTGGCAGTTTAACCCTCAAACACCAACTGACTAAACTCAAATCACTCAGCATTCTATCCT
Source organism: Anolis apletophallus (assembly GCA_030556195.1). Classification (NCBI taxonomy): domain Eukaryota; kingdom Metazoa; phylum Chordata; class Lepidosauria; order Squamata; family Anolidae; genus Anolis; species Anolis apletophallus. The sequence continues at coordinate 624,789 of JARBWK010000007.1, forward strand.
AGCCTTGGCTGGCTCTGCTCAGCATTACTATGGTTACTCAGCCTCCCTGCATTTTGTGTGGGCCGATGTTGGCCAATGGGTTTTGCCAGCTGCCACAGAGGATGCTGGGAAATGTAGTTTTTTTGTATCGTTGTTTTGGGGGCCTTCTAGGTTTTGGAGGGAAAAGTTTCTTTGCTAAAAACCTTCCTTGCCTGAGGCCTATTTGTGTTGGCAAGTTTGGTGTCTCTGCCTTGGAAGGTTTCTCTGTCTCTGTCAGTCGTTCGATGACGGGTCCTCCTTTATATAATAGATTCTATATACAAAGAGCTCCTTACAATAACAAAGATCCAACCTCTGCTGTGTGCCTTGGGGCTGCTTCCAAGATAGTGGGTGGTGTACTCTCATGATAGCTTGTAACTCAGATCTTGGCTCATATATCAAAGTGAAAAACCTGCTGAGAAAAAAAACCCCGCAGCAGCCTTTAAAAATTACAGTTTTAGATTATTTACTTTGTGTGAAGAATCCCCTTCTCCCTTCTTTCTCTTGACAGGATTGATTTTTATGAGAAAAGTCACATTAAAAATTACTCTTCTTTTACTAGAACCATTGGCTTTTTTAAATCACTCTCACTTCAATAGTAACTGAATAGCTCCAATTTTGCCAAGTCCTTCAGGAATCTCCATTTCTTGACTATAGGGTTCTGAAGTACTTGGCAAGATGGATCTTTTGTACAAGAACTGAGACAAAGGGATTTCGATATCATTTCTTTTTCACTTCTAGAGCTTTTTAAAACCAGCTTTAGAGTTTTAGTTTGAAAAAAAAAGAAATAAGTAGATTTGGGAGTTAGGGATGTTTCAGACACATGCCATGGTAGTTAATGTGGTGTCAATCTACATTAATTATGTAGTGCTGATGCACCCTAAGTCTCCTTAGATAGCATAATTTGATTTTATAAGACTTAAACCTAAGAACGTGCATGTCACTTTACGATTATATAATCCCATACACCAGTGTTTCCCAACCTTTTTTGAGCCGCGGCACACTTTTTACATTTACAAAATCCTGAGGCACACCACCACCAAAATGACACAAAATGACACTCTAACACAGTCATACCTATAGTTAACATGTTTTTAATGTATTTATACACTCAGTGTGAAACCTGGGCCTGTTTCAATGAATTCAACATAGATATCCTGGCAGGAATGGCAGAAAGACACAAACTTCCCACACAGAACTCCCATAACCAAGAGAAAATGCTGTAAGAGTTTGGTGGGCATTGACCTTGGGTTTTGGAGTTGTAGTTCACCTATATCCAGAGAGCACTGTGGACTCAAACAATGTTGAATCAGGACCAAACTTGGCATGAATACGCAATATGCTGAAATGTGAACACAGATGAAGTTTGGTGAAAATAGAGCTTGACATTTGGGAGTTACAGTTTCTTGGATTTATAGTTAACACACAATCAAAGAGCATCCTGAACTCTTGCAACAATGGAATTGAACCAAACTTGGCATCTTGAACTCTCATTAACAACAGAAAGTACTGAAAGGGTTTGTTTGGGAATTGATTTTGGAAGTTGTAGTTCACCTACACCCAGAGAGCACTGTGGACTCAAACACTGTTATGTTATGTTGTTGTTTGTTTTCTATCCAGAATCCCAATGTTGGAAGGAGACTCACCACTTTAAGGTCCCTAAAACAGGCATGGGAAAACTTCGGCCCTCTGGGTGCTTTGGACTTCAACTCCCACCATTCCTCACAGCCTGAGGCCCTTTCCCGCTTAGGTGGCTGAGAGGGGAAAAGGAAAAGGGCCTGAGGCTGCTAGGAATGGTGGGAGTTGGAGTCCAAAACACCTGGAAGGTCCAAGTTTGGCCATGCCAGCTTTCGACAGAGACCTCTTCCTCCCCCTTCACGCCCTTTCTTCCCCCGCCTGCCGAACACTTACATTTTCTTCTCCACTCGGGCTCCCTTCTTCCCAGCCTCGCTCTGCTCGCTTTGCCTCGCTTTGCTCACACTGCCGCTTCTGTCGCCATTTTGATCCAAGGGGGCAGCGTGAGCGTGTTCAGGAGGGGAGTGGGAGGGAGGAAGACGTGGGGCGAGTCTGCGCAGTAGCGCCCACACGGGTCACGTCTTCCTCCCTCCCCCCTCCACAGAAGCGGCAGCATGACCAAAGCGAGGCAAAGCGAGCAGAGCGAGCCTGGGAAGAAGGGAGCCCGAATGGAGAAGAAAAAGTGTTTTCAGCAGGAGGGGGAAGAAAGGGTGTTGGAGGTTCCAATTTCCCACGGCACACCTGAGGATCGCTCACGGCACACTTGTGTGCCACGGCACAATGGTTGGGAAACACTGCCATACATGACTATTCAAAAGTAGTCCAGGTAAATGAGTACTCGATTGAAGTTTTGTAAAAGCGAAAGGTGTCAGTGATGTATCAGGTGATGATTCATCAGCTGGCAATCAATGTTTTGACATGTTTCAGTTTATTAAACTTCCCCCTTAACCTTATTAAAAACAACCCAGAGTTAGAGGTCACCTGGGCTCTTTTTGATGAATGCAGAGCAACTGCTTCAACAATATCATTTTCATATTTATTTTATTTTATTTTACTTTATTTACAAAAAAGAGGGGAGGGTAGTGGGAGCAGGGAGGCTAATTCAGTTGGAAATTGGACAGGAGACATGCGATTCCCAGTTAAGTGGGCTATGATTTATTAATCCATTTCCCTGCCAACAGGAGAGATCAAATCCTTTCAGTCCTTCTCAGAATAATCCAATATATAAATAAATCATAGAAATGATAAAAGATACATCAAATAAAAATTTGCTTCATTCCTGCAATGGTTTAGTTTTAAATAAGGGTTGAAGCTTAGCTTCTGATGGCTATTTCTGAGAGGTACGTCTGTACAGAGCTTTCTTCCATCCTGGGATGCTCTGGGTCTGTTTATCTTTGTAGGGCTCAAACTTTCCCTGGCTTTTCTCCTAGATTTCTATTTGGTTGGCTGTCTCTTGAGGAGGGGCGGTCTAAGGTAATTTTAAATGGTTAGCAAACATTATTTTGGCGCCCCCCCGCAAAAGATTATTTTGTCCCCCCCAAATTATTTTGCCTCCCATATAAAACAAATATACAATTATAATATCACAATACCATTAGTAGTATTATATTGTATCAATGTATATACAATATATTATACCATACTCATACTATAACATAATTATATTATACTACATTACAATATAATTATATTATAATATATTGACATCATAATATAACATTCTATTATTATTCTAAAATAATAAATAAAATTATTTATTTAAATAAAAATATAAAGTGCTATAAAATATCATATAAAATATATAAAATAATCTATTATATAAAGGAGGTCCCGTCGTCGAACGACTGACAGAGACAGAGAAACCTTCCAAGGCAGAGACACCAAACTTGGCAACACAAATAGGCCTCAGGCAAGGAAGGTTTTTAGCAAAGAAACTTTCCCCCAAAACCTAGAAGGCCCCCAAAACAATGATACAAAAAAACTACATTTCCCAGCATCCTCTGCGGCAGCCAGCGAAACCCATTGGCCAACATCAGTTACCATAGTAACAGTGGGCAAAGCCACTTAGAATGCTGAGTGATTTCAGTTGAGGGTTAAACTGCCACGGTCAAGATCTAGGAGGGAGACAAATAGGGCACCAGGGACACAGGCACCACTGACAAACACATACCCCCCAGAATAACACAAAAGTAATACCTACACACAACACAATACGCACATAACACAACCTTGCGTCTACTGCTCAACCCATTTGTATGCCATTCCTTCCACACAGGCATAAGCTGACCCAAAACACAAGCCATGCCTCCTAAAAAGAACAGCATTGGACGACACACTCATACGCTACATACATCACACAAAAAAGGGCAGAACAAACGCCAGAACAGAAAGACACTGCACTACACTAGCTTTTGTCATCACCATAAACAAGGCTCAAGGACAAACACTACAAATCTGTGGCATAGACCTTGACACAGAATGCTTCTCCCACGGACAACTCTACATAGTGTGCTCCAGAGTTGGGAAACCACAGAACCTCTACATCAACACAGCAGACGGAAAGACAAAAAACATTGTATATCCACACGCTCTGCAGAATGCCAGCAACACCACACACCGACAACTCCACAGGACTTCAACATCCCACCCACCGGAACAACCCACAACGACACAGCCATGACCCCACCAAGAGCGTAAGTAACATCAATTCCAACCCTTACATACTCAGACTTTCTCGCATCTCCTAAATAGGGCACAGCAACGCGTGCCGGGTACTAGGCATGAGAAAAAAGTTATGAAAACTAAAAGAAATCGTAAGTGATTCGTATGTAATGGGACTTACAAGTTTTTATGGATTCAAAGGCCAATCCGAAGTGGCCTTTCTTTTCGCACCCCTGGGCCCAAAATTTCGTTAGAATTCTAAATATTTTGGAAGGCTCCCTATTATCCCCTCCAAAATCCAAAATCCAAAATTCCAGACATTACTCACAGTCAGATGGGGCCTTTCCATGCTCGAGGCCTACTTTAACTGAAAGGCCTTGCCTCCAGGAAGAGAAAAACCAGCCAGAACCATAGAGAGATCCAGACCTAGAGCGGCTGGAGGACTCAGGAAAAAAGCGCTTTAAACTGCAGGGAAAGGAGCCTAGATAGGAGGGCAGGCGAGAAGGACATGAGGAAGGCTGAAACAATGGCAGAAGGGGTTGAAAACAGCTCGGAGAGGAGCAGGAAAAGTGCAGATTCAAGGAAAAGCCATAGAGTTCAAACCTCCTAGAGAGCTATGGGAAAATGAATGGGGAGAGAAAGCTGCAGTGACAAGAGGTCTGGAGAAGGTAGGCAACTATTTTATAATTAATAAGAATAAATATATTAATAATATTTACCCCTTCTAATTTCCTGGAAGAAGGGCCCTGGGCATTATTTAATTCTAATAATAATAAAAAATATATTAATAATATTTACCCCTTCTAATTTCCTGGAAGAAGGGCCCTGGGCATTTTTAATTCTAATAATAAATATAAATATATTAATAATATTTACCCCTTCTAATTTCCTGGAAGAAGGGCCCTGGGCATTATTTAATTCTAATAATAAATATAAATATATTAATAATATTTACCCCTTCTAATTTCCTGGAAGAAGGGCCCTGGGCATTATTTAATTCTAATAATAAATATATTAATATTTACCCCTTCTAATTTCCTGGAAGAAGGGCCCTACTTGTTATTGATGGCACTGGGATCAATGTAAATGTGAGTAGATCAATAGGTACTGCTCTGGTGGGAAATAACAGCAATCCATGCAGTCATGCCAAGCCATATGACTTTAAGGTGTCTAATAGCAACAACAGCTTTCAAAATCAATGGGAGACGCACAGCGAAGTAATAATAATACTAAAATAATTATAGAAACAACTTGGGCCTGACATAATTGTAATAATATGTTTGCTTGTGCTTGAGGGCACTAGAGTGCTTGTGGCCTTACATAATTGATAACAGACATGGATTGAAATACTGTAAAATTGATAGGGCTCTAACTATAAACCTAAGAGCATGTTCTAGTTTACCAAGAGCATGTTCCTCATACCCTCCAGGTCACTATCACCCTTACTACATTCTTACTATTAGAATTTATTGTTTAATTCTAATAAATGCTCTGGAGAAGCAAGCCTTGACTATTTTATTTAATAATAATAATAATATATTAATGCATTATATCTCCCTGCAAGGAAACCAGGGGAAATGTTGCCCCTTGATTTGCCTGTGCTTAAAACAGTGTCAGTCCAGTTTCCCTGCTCTTCAGACTTTATTTATTTATTTATTTATTGGGGCTTCTTTGCCGCCGACTCCCGGGGGCTCGCGGCGGCTCACAGAGCCAGTGGCACAACGCCAAAGGCTCTGTGAGCCGCGAGCCCCCGGGAGTCGGCAAAAGAAGCCCCAATAAATAAATAAATAAATAAATAAATAAATAAATAAAGTCTGAAGAGCAGGGAAACAGGACTGACACTGTTTTAAGCACAGGCAAATCAAGGCAACATTTCCCTTGGTTTCCTTGCAGGGAGATATAATGCATTAATATATTATTATTATTAAATAAAATAGTCAAGGCTTGCTTCTCCAGACTTTAGAACCAATTTAGAATTTCGTTAGTAATTACGTTACATTTTAGAACTTTTTGGAAAATTTTTTGTAAGTCTTTCAATTACTAATAAAAAAATCCCCCCATTTGATTTTCGAATCGCGATTTTTGGGTTCTAATCTATGCCTACCGGGTACAGCTAGTAATATATAAAGCAAGACAAAAATACAAAAAGCTTCAGGAAGCTCTCTCAAAGCCAACCCCCCCCCTCCACTCACTTCTCAGGAGTAAATGGGCATGGGCAAACTTGGGGCCTTCCTCCAACTTCCTCCTCGGTTGCAATCCGCGGGCCTGGTGGAGAGAGGGAGTGATGCCTCCTGGGAGCCCCCACCCCTGGCTGAGTAGTGGAGCAGAGGGAGGGAGGAGGGGAAAAAATTGAAGCGCTACCTACCTTGTGCGCGCACTCCTTCCGCTCCCGTGCGTCCCCGCTCCCGCGATCGACTTCCTGAGCACCCCTGCCCTAGAAGCATCGTTCAGGAATACCTATGGGCAGACAAAAGAACCTCTGTACTGCTACTTAAAAGCACTTCAGAACAATTGTGAATCTGAAATAATTTTGTGAACCTACGTAAGGGGAAGATATGTTTTGAAGTCTGACAGCTAGGAAACAGCAGCAAAACATAAGAGTCATTGATAGACTCCAAAAGTGCCAAGCACTAGGAATACACCTAAGCATTGATCAGCAACTGGCTGAGTTAAGAAGGAAATAGCAGAAACTAGCAACAGGTGAGGAGTGTTGACGGTGCTGCAATGTTAAGATGACATAACCCCTGAAAGGACATTGGGGAGGCAACTTTGCACTTCAAGGGGGTTTGCAGGCACCCCCTACCATGAGTGAGTATGCCCATGCAGTTTGGAGGAAGCGGAAACTGCCAGGCATGTCCTATTATATTATTATCACTTCGGTAGAGATATTCAATCTGTTTTATTGCTCCTGTTGTACAGAAAATCCCTAGCAGAAATGATGGGTATTATTTGAAACACCTAATAGAGGAAAGGGGATCCTGGATCACTTTGAGAGGGGCTGGTTTTGTGTTGCAGCTGCAAAAATAAGGAGGCAGGTGGCAGGTGATTTTAGCACCGCGTATTTAACCTGCTCATTTTAATATATCTACAGATTTTAATTAAATGTCAGATATAACGCCAGTTAGGATGGTTTCATATCTTGGACTTTCTGCTCTTAATGTTTTGAATTTCTGGTTTTAATGTTTTGTTTAGAAAAAAATACTCTGGGTGTAATGTTTTACACTCCTGGTTTGTGTCCGTAGTAATAGCATTCTTTCACATCAAGAGGAACCCAGATTGTCTGTGTTGTGATAAACCATAGAGCGGAATTACGTTGGGCTGTCATAAAATTAGAATTATGTGTTTGAGGCTGTTTCATAATTATCATTGCTATGTGGTCCCCTAGTTTAGGGAATGCATAGGAAACAATCCTAATCTAACTGCTGCAGTTCGTAAGGCTCTGTTTTGATATGTAACTTTTTAAAATCTGGTGTTGTAACTGATGTGTTGTTGTTTTTGTTCTTATATATGCGGCATTGAATTGTTGCCTTTTGTCAACCGCCCTGGGTCCCCCTTCGGGGGTAGAGAAGGGTGGGTTATAAATAAATAAATAAATAAATAAAATTAAATAATGTTGCCCTGTCAACCAAAAAGCAGATCCTTGTCTAAGTAACGTCTGGCATTTATTTTAAAAAAATATTTAAAGCTTTTGTACCCCAATCTTCTCCCCTCCATTGAGGGACTCTTGGCATAAACGGGAACTGCAACATGGGTCGTGCTTGTGCCAGAGATCACTCATGTGATGAGTTAGAAATGTGAGCTAGCTGCTTTCCAAAGGACAGGGATACAGATCCCAATGTATTTTTTTTTAATATCTTTATTCAAGAGAGTATCTTTTTCCATATATACATAAAAAGGGGGAAACATGTACAGTGGGGAAAAGGCGGGTGGAAAAGTTGAATAGAAAAGGGTAGTATGGGGGGAGGCAGATGGGGATGGGGGGGGTGGGAATTGGATAGAGCTCCGGGGCAAAGTTCGAGGGGGGAGGGATTCGATTTAGTGCAAGATTTAGGAAAAGTGAGATAAAATTGACTTCCAGTGGTCCTGTTCTGCGGGGGGGTCTTCCTTTTCCTTCATTTCTTTCTATATCAGTCTTGTCCTTCTATGCTTTCTCTGCTGTGTGCCTTCCTGTAAGAGTTAAGTCTTTAAGAGTCTTCTATTTTGTATTGTTTGTCCTTTAAGTAGTCCATCACTGCTGTCCAGTCTGTTTCTCTTATAGGTGTTCCTTTATACCTAAGCTCTAAAGCTAATCAGGTAAGCAAATGAGCACAATAGACAAATAGTAGTAAAATCAATTAATTAAATTGCAGTGTATTTGTGTGTCAATCTCCACAATGGGATACATAAACAAATAGAGGTGGATAACCCACAGTAACAATGTCGCTATACAGCAATGTAGATACAATTCATGTAATCACTAGCACAATGGCAATTTCAAAATAAACAGTAAAGAAGTCATATATACAGGAAGGAAAAATATCTGTCCTCCTTGTTAACATAAGCAGTTCATCATATCAGTACCACAATGGGAGTGTGTGAACCGCCAAGGTGGGAGGATTCCCTGATGTTCCAAGTCAAGCGGGAAATGTGGGCTGGTGACGCTAAATCAATTCCAAATGTTAAATCAATCCCAGATGCTAAGGCGCATGTGCGGACATGCGCACAGGCCTACCGCTGGTGATTCTGGGCGTCGTAGTCCAGCCGGGACTGCTCTGAACGCCGAACTCGTCTGCGCATGTGCGGGGAAGCGCGCAATGGCGGCCCGCAAAGGATCACGGATAGGGTAGTTCGGGAAGAGTTTCAGGGTGTCCTAGAAGTGAAGGGTAGACTGGCGAATGCCTGGATAGATGTTGAGGGGTCCACTGTTCACTGGGTAGGTGAAGACAGCGGAGAAAAGGTTGCCTGACGGCGGGAGCTCTCTCCTGAGCCGGCTGAGGGCCGTTTCGTCATATAGACTTCCTCAGAGGCATAAATGAAGTCTATATGACGAAACGGCCCTCAGCCGGCTCAGGAGAGAGCTCCCGCCGTCAGGCAACCTTTTCTCCGATATTTTTCCTTCCTGTATATATGACTTCTTTACTGTTTATTTTGAAATTGCCATTGTGCTAGTGATTACATGAATTGTATCTACATTGCTGTATAGCGACATTGTTACTGTGGGTTATCCACCTCTATTTGTTTATGTATCCCATTGTGGAGATTGACACACAAATACACTGCAATTTAATTAATTGATTTTACTACTATTTGTCTATTGTGCTCATTTGCTTACCTGATTAGCTTTAGCGCTTATACACTACGGTGTTGCCCCCTGTTTATTCTCTTGTTCCTTTATACCTAGTCAGCAGGAAAGTGAGTCTATCCATGTTCCTTATTTCTAAAATTTTCAGTAGTAGTGTCTCTTCATCTGGAATGCGCGGTTCCTTCCAGCATCTCGCGTAGCAAAGCCGGGCTGCTGTGTTCAAAAGAAAGAGTAGTTTGTCTGTGTTACTTTCTAGCTTACTGTCATGCATGCCTAACAGAAAGATCTCAGGGTGGAGGGGTATTTTTATCCTTAACATTTTTGTATTATCTCCTGGGTTTTTTTTCCAGTATAGTTTTGCCTTTTCACAGGTCCACCAAGTATGGAAGTATGAACCTTCTAATTTACTGCATTTCCAGCAGTTTGTGTTCATGTTCCTGTAACTTCTGCCCAATTTTTTTCGGGGTCATATACCACCTGTACGCCGTTTTAAACCAATTTTCTTTTAATCCGATGGCGTATGTATATTTCAATTTTTTCCTCCAGATTTCTTCCCACCTACTTCTGTCTAATGTCTTACCCACGTTTTCATTCCATCTTCTCATATAATTTTTTTCCTCTTTTTTGTCTTGGTCCCACTCCAATAATTTCTTATATATTTTTGTAATGATTTTTTTCCGATTTTAATATTATATCCCAAAAGTTACTCTGTTCTTGGAACCCTAGTTTCGCATCTTTTGTGAAGTGTTCTCTCAACTGTCTATAGTGTAGCCATGATATTTTGTTGTCCGTCTCAAATATCTCTTGTTGGTTTTTCCCAATGTATTTGAGGGGGGGATTTATTAATCGCCCATCCCAGATGGTTCTGGGCAATTTACAGTAAAAACACACAGCTACATACCTGACACATCTAAAACATCTAAAATTATCTAACATCTAAACACATCTAAAAACAATTAGCAGTCTAAAAGTTCTCAGCTGAACGTCCTCCCAAACAGCCACGTTTTGCAAGCCGTGCAAAAGTCTTTTAGATCACGGGTGGCTCTGATGTAAGGAGGGAGGGCGTTCCAGAGTGATGGGGTGATCACCGAAAAAGCTCTACGCCTGACAATGCTCTATGTCATTGGGGTTCCTTAGGGCCTGGGACCTGTAATAGATTCTGATGGTCTGATCGAGGCGATCTCCAGGGCCCACACGGAGAGAGGCGTTCCCGTAGGTATGCCGGCCCTTGACCATGCAAGGTTACTACCAGTAAACACGGATCCTTTGGCTGAGCAACGGGGAATGAAGGATGCTGAGGAGTCCAATATAATCCTCAGAAGATGAGTGACTTCCAACGAAAAAGCCGATGGTTTGCAAATGCACATATATGTAAAGGCCTAGGGAATCCGTTTTACTGCTGTGTGCGGTTTTCTCAAGGCAAAATCAACATAGATCAGTAGCGTCCATAATCTGAAATAAAATTATATAATGAAACCAGGTAACGCCCCAGAAATTCAATATAATTGAAGCCGCAAGGAAAGATATACATACCAACATCAGATATCATATATAAAACGAGCTAAGTAGCATCCATATGGGTGACCCAAAGGTTAAAAAAACCTGAGTAACAGGAGGGTATATATAGAAATAGGGAGGGTTAAATTAGCGAGTTGAGAGAGATGACATCATTTAACCCGTTAGGCCATTCTGAATTAAGGAGGAGAGTCCATTTAATTTCAGGATTCCCTAGGCTTTTACATATATGTGCATTTGCAAACCGTCGGCTTTTTCGTTGCAAGCCACTCATCTTCTGAGGATTACATTGGACTCCTCAGTGTCCTTCATTCCCCGTCGCTCAGCCAAAGGATCCGTGTTTACATCGATCGTTTGATCCTGTGGATATCCCCTTACCTCGTATTTGCAAGCTTCCGGGAATTTACAAATACTCGCATTGGCGAGTTTCATTCCCATCGGGGACTTGGAACGTTTACAAATACTCACATTGGTGAGTCTCTCCCCATTAGGGGTTGTTTTTTGAACTCTATAAACATTTGCATTGGCGATTTGATATCCCCTACGCGGGGTTTTCTTTATTTCATACCCACTGGGGTATTGCATTCCCTGAGTTGAATTGTACATGTTGTGAATGATACCTGATATTACTAAAAGTCTATTTCTAAAATTCCATCAACACAGGTCAGAAAACGGCCAGACTTATCTTTTGTGGAACTAAGCATCGACTTGGTTTTCAGTTGAAAACCTAAATGTTCCTAACCTTAAAATGCACTCCATGGAACAATCAAATAGTCACTTGGCAACATATACATATTCACAAATGTAAATAGGCATATGAACAAATTCCTGCGCATATAAGACACTGTATCTTTTCATACCATGAGAGATAAAATGGACCTCTTGATGTTTCCATTTGGAATATTTATTTATTTATTACTTAGATTTATTAGTCGCCCTTTCCTGTAGGCTCAGGGTGACTCACATACATATAAAACCATGAACACCGTAAAACATATAAAACCATTAAAACACAGTAAAACAATAAACAGTCCGCCAATTAAAATTGCAGTGACAAAGCAAGCCAAGCCCGGCTTCCATTACTCTTGCGTCTATAGGCTGAACGCTTGAGTAAAAAGGAGGGTTTTACAGGCCCTGCGGAATGTTAACAAATTGGTCTGAGCGCAAATTGTGGAAGGAAGGGCATTCCACAGGACCGGCGCAGCGGCACTGAATGCCCTCCTCCGTGTTGTACCCAGGTGGATAGATTGTCGGCTAGGCACCACCAAGAGGTTCTGGGATTCGGATCGCAGTGGTCGTGGGGGGCTGTAGTGGGAGAGGCGGTCCTTTAGGTACACTGGCCCCAGACCATTCAAGGCCTTGAAGGTCAGAACAAGCACCTTGAAGGTGATCCGGTGCTCTATTGGAAGCCAGGGCAGTTCGCGCAGCACTGGCATGATGTGGCAACGAGATGGTAAGCCTGCCACCAGCCGCGCTGCAGCGTTCTGCACCAGCTTAAGCTTCCAGATCACCGACAAGGGAAGGCCGATGTAGAGGGCATTACAGTAGTCTAATCTTGAGATGACCGTGGCTTGGACCACTGTGGCTAGGTCATGACGGGACAGGTAGGGAGCCAGCCTCCTCGCCTGCCGGAAGTGATGGAAAGCCACTCCGCTGACAATGGAGATATGTTTCTCCATCGACAGCTGGGAGTCAAGTGTGACTCCCAAGCTTTTTACAGATGGGGAAGGGCGAAGTGTCGCCCCGTCCAGGGTTGGAAGCCGGATCCCTCCCATACCCAGACAGCCCAGCCACAGGATCTCCATCTTAGCCGGATTCACCTTCAACCTACTGGCTCGCAGCCATCCAGTAACGGCTTCCAGGCAATGATGGAAATTATCAGGTACAAAGTCGGGCTGGCCTTCCATCCCCAGAACGAGTTAGGTGTCATCCACATATTGGTGACACTCCAGCCCGAAGCTGCGCACCAACCGGGCAAGTGGTCGGACGTAGATGTTAAATAATAAAGGGGAGAGAATTGCCCCCTGCGGCACCCCACAAGGAAGTGGGATGTCCTCGGAGACAACCTCGCCCCTTCTCACTCGCTGAGACCGGTTCCGGAGGAAGGAGGACAGCCAGCTAAGGGCTGACCCCCTCACCCCGGCCCCGGCCAGTCGGTGGGTCAACAGATCATGGTTGACAGTATCGAACAGTGCCGTGAGGTCCAATCACACGAGCAGCACCAATCCACCTTGATCTAGTTGGCGACGCAGCTTATCTGCCTCTGTGTTGTTTCCTTCCTCACAAGGAAAGCTACAAAGAACATTAAGGACAGACTATCGGAAGAAACATAATTTTCCATTGAGGAGTTTGTAAATGTGTCATGTGTAATGGAGCACATTCTGTGTAATGGAAAATCATAAACATATTTTATTATTTATTTATTTATTATTTAGATTTCTATACCGCCACTCCCCAAAGGCTCGGAGAGGTTATGTGTTGTTACTATACCTATACTATAGTATACTCTTTTTGATACACTTGACAGTCAAGTTTACAAGCTATAACCTTTCCCCAGGAAGACACAATCAATGGGATTCTGATGTTCACAGTTGGGAACTGTTTATCTTGAAGTTAATGGTTTATTCAGTGGAAGAGAGGGTGTAGCTGTTCTCTTATTTTATTCTTAAAGACAAAGACAAAGAATGTACAATGTTTCCTCTCATTATGCGAGATTATAGTAGATGTTTCCTTTCAGATTTTCAATAATTGCTTTTGTATTTTTTGAGACTTTTAAAAAAGTTTAATTGCTTCAGAAGACTGTTTTTGACACAATGTGTTTCCAGATACACGCACACACACAGAATTCCTATAGAAAGTCCAAGATGTGTAAAGACATGGAGATTGATTACATTTAAAAAGACATTGATTAGTATTCTTGACATCTCTGGTACATTAGCTTTACAAAGATGTAACCGGTACAGGCTGATATAACACAGAATTTTGTAGATGGGAATTGGTACCATTTGTATACTTCGTAATTTTCAGCATGGTCCACTGTCCAAGCGAGTCTTTTATTAGATACTAGGGTTGGATATCTCCAATTTAAATTACTTTGAAATTGGTTTAATTTCGTATATGAAATTAATTTCATAGTTTTTTGACCCTCAAGGCCCAACCCGGAAGAGATGGGGGAAATGGGGAAATGGGGGCCCCCATTTGTAGTTTAGAACCACATTTTTTATGGATCAACCAAGCCTATTAGATACTATCAAAGTTCCATGTGTTTTGTGATTATATTGGCAAGAATTGTATTATTTCTTCCGCTATCATTAGCACAAAAAAAGTTGCAACAGTTGACCTTTTCACTGTGTGCAGCTTGAAGCGCATGTCTGGAAGCAACTGAAGGGTTTCTCGTCACCTGTTTTGCATTTCAAGGAGCACTTCTCTACTTTTTGTCCACTCTCTAAACATTTTGCGACACTCCAGAAGTTGTTGTGTAAACTTAACATTATTTTTTGTTTCACAATTTCCCTCTCCTCTCCCTCCTCCCCTTTCCCTGGCCTGTAAAGTGGGAGCTACATTGAGAGCCTGAATGTATGGACGATAGAGGGGAACTTTAACCTTTAGTCCTATCTCTGTTCATCCAGGTTAACCTTCTCATACCTCATTTCCTCAGTAAGAGGGGAAACCATTGAAGTGAGGGCTGGCTTTCCTCCATTGCAAATAGTAGGCACACCTACTATTTGATTGGGCCTGTGGGGTGGACAAGAGGTTAAGGATCACTGCTGTTCTGCTATGAGCAAAATGTATAAGGCTTAGGTCTGCAATTGCTACTGAATGGACAGTGTTTTGATGCAAATTGAGGAGTACTAGATCATCAAAAACACCATGGAAATTCTAGTATCTGGTGACATATCTCAGGTTTTTCTGAGCATCCCTATGATAATAACAAAAGAGATGCATTGCTACAAGACATTGCTGCCAAACAATTTTCCCAGATGTTTATGTCAAGAAAGAGGTTCAAGGTTCCTAGTAAATCAGGGTCTGGCTGGTAACAAGTTTAACTAACTTGTATCTCAGTGTGCTAGATACAAGGAATCCCCCTAGTTACTGACCGACCCCTCCTTTAGATTCTATTGGGGAAGATCTTTTGAGCTAACTCGGGAAAGGGCATAGTGCCACTGTCTATATTACCTTGTTTAGTGTAAATTAGTATGTAGTTAAATTGTATTGTATTGATGTTTGCAGGTTTATCTTGTCCAACAGCCGGCCCTGGGGCCGTACACGGCCCCCGAGCCCCTTCCCTGCGGCCCCCCTAACTTGTTTTAATAAAATACAAATAAAAATAAAAAATAAAATAAAATAATTTTAAAAATACCTACCTCCAGGTTCAGTCAAGCATCGCGAGACTACGCCAGCCACAGACAGGATTTTGAGGGAGGTCGTAATCCCGTCTGTGGCTGCGTAGTCTCGCGATAGCTGCCGAAATCTCTGGTCCTGTGGGATTTGCGGCTGGCCTGGGCGCGCGCCTCTTCCTCCCTGGCGGCTGCTTCCAGGCCGGCCCCCATTCCCTCAGAGAGAGGGAGGAGGGGAGTGAGGCAGGAAAAGCCCCTCCTGGCTCTGCCCTCTTCCTGTGGAGGGCCCTCGCTTCCCGCCCCGCGGATGGGAGAGCCGCCGCGCCCGGCCTGAGCTTGGCCTCGGCTCCAGCGGGGCTCTTCGGGGGCGGCGTTGGCGATTCGGCCCTGTGGCAAGGCTCCTGCAGTATGGGTAAGGAAGGGCCTGGCTCGAATCAATCAATCTAAAAACAGTGGGACGTTGGGTGAGGGGGGGAGGGGTCCCTCAGCGGTGGTTTCCTTGGCAACGCTTCCTTCCCCTCCTCCGTGCCCCCTCCCCCTTGTTGTGCTGCCTTCCCCCGCGTGCAGGGCGCAACGTGGCTTCCTTTGTGCCTGCCCCCGCGGCTTGTTTTCCCTTCAGGGAGGGAGGGAGGGGGCTCTTTGGGCCTCCTCCACCCGCCTCTGGGAAAGGAGGCCCCATCAAGCCCTGCGACGGCATTGAGGTGTGTGGGTTTTTTTTTGGTGTGTCCCAATTTGAGTGTGGACTCAAATAACTCAAAGGTATTAGGAAACATTCCCCCAAATCCACCAGTGTTCCCATTTGGGCATATTGTGTATTCATGCCAAGTTTGGTCCAGATCCATCATTATTTGAGTCCACAGTGCTCTCTGGATGGAGGTGAACTACAACTCCACAACTCAAAGTCAATTGTAAGTAAATTGGAGCCAGGGAGGGGGCAGAGCTGGGGGCAGGGTTGGAGCCGGGGGCGGAGGCAGACCCTTCGGCCCCCCAGGTGATCTGTGACCGGAATTCCGGCCCTTGGGCCCGTATAAGTTGGACAGCCCTGTACTATATGATGTTTTATTCTTCAATTCTGTAAACTGCTTCGAGCCCTCGGAGAGTGGCGGTCTAGAAGAACAAAATCTTCTGGTGATCCCACCAATCTGTTAAGAACATAAGAACATAAGAACATAAGAAGAGCCATGCTGAATCGGGCCTCAGCCCATCTAGTCCAGCATTCTGTGTCACACAGTGGCCCACTAGTTGTACACAGGGATCTCTAGCAGAAAGGAGGGCAAAACCCTCACCTGCTCCCGACCCCCCACAACCAGTACCCGGAGAAAATCCTGCCTGCCTCCATCAACACAGAGGTGGCACTTGGATGTCCATTTCAGTAGCTACTGATTCCCTTGGTATCCATGAATCTGTCTAATCCTGCCTTGAAGCTGTCCAGGCTGACCGCTGTCACAACCTCCTCTGGAAGTGAGTTCCATAACCCAATGGCCCTCTGGGTGAAGAAATATTTCCCTTTATTAGTCCTAACTTTCCTACCTTGGAGCTTCAGGGAGTGCCCTCTAGTCCTAGTGTTGTGTGACAGAGAAAATATTTTTTCTTTGTTCACCTTTTCTATCCCATGCATGATTTTATACACTTCGATCAAGTCACCTCTTAAACGCCGTCTTTCAAGGCTGAAAAGACCAAGGCGTTGCAACCTGATTTCGTAAGGGAGCCGCTCCATCCCTTGGATCATTCTTGTTGCCCTTTTCTGTACCTTTTCCAGTTCCGTTATATCCTTCTTGAGGTGCGGTGACCACAGTACTCCAGATGTGGCCTCACCATAGATTTGTAGAGAGGCAATACAACATTTGCTGACCTATTTTCGATTCCCTTCCTGATCATGCCTAGCATAGAATTTGCTTTTTTTCACTGCTGCTGCACACTGGGTAGACATCTTCATTGAGCTGTCCACCAAGACCCCAAGATCCCTTTCCTGGTTTGTCTTGGAAAGCTTTGACCCCATCAATTGGTAGGTGTAGTTGGGGTTCTTTGCCCCGATGTGCATGACTTTACACTTGTTTAGGTTAAAATGCATTTGCCACTTTGTTGCCCATTCACTCAATTTCGAGAGATCTTTCTGGAGCTCTTTACAATCATTTTCATTTTTAACTACCCTGAACAATTTAGTGTCGTCTGCAAACTTTGCTACCTCAGAATTCACTCCTACATCCAGGTCATTAATGAATAAATTAAAAGTAACGGTCCTAAAACTGAACCTTGGGGTACGCCACTTCTCACCTCTTTCCACCCAGAGAAATGTCCGTTTATTACCACCCTTTGTTTCCTACAGTTTAGCCAGGTTCCAATCCAGGACAACACCTGTCCTCTGATTCCATGGCTGAAGAGCTTATTTAGGAGCCTTTGGTGAGGGACTTTGTCAAAAGCCTTTTGAAAGTCAAGGTAAACAATACCGACTGGGTCCCCTTTATCTATGTGTTTATTTACACCCTCAAAGAATTCTATCAAGTTAGTAAGACATGATTTGCCTTTGCAGAAACCATGTTGATTTTCCTTCAGCAATGCCTGTTCTTCTATGTGCTTAGTAATTTTTTTCTTTAATAATGGTTTCCATCATTTTGCCTGGAACTGAGGTTAGACTAACTGGCCTATAATTTCCTGGATCACCCCTGGATCCTTTCTTGAAGATCGGAGTTACATTTGCCTCCCTCCAGTCCTCGTGTACAGTGCCTGATCTTAGAGAAAGGTTATATATTTTGGCTAGAATTTCAGCAATTTCACACTTGAGTTCCTTAAGAACTCTGGGGTGGATGCCATCTGGCCCTGGTGATTTGTTGACATTTAGTTTAGTAAGGCATGTGAGAACATCTTCCTTGTTTATCTCTATCTGGTTTAATTCATTTAATTCCCTTCCTGAAAAAACTGACTCAGCTGCAGGCATATGTTGTCTGTCCTCCTGTGTGAAAACGGAGGCAAAGAAGTCATTTAGCCGCTCAGCAATCTCCTTGTCTTCACTTATTGTCCCTTTCTTACCATTTTCGTCAAGTGGCCCAACTGCTTTTCTAGTTGGGTTCCTACTTGATGTACTTAAAGAAGTTTTTGCTATTTTTTTAATATTCTTAGCTATATGTGCCTCAAAATCTCTCTTGGCTTTCCTGACGGTTGCTTTGCATTTAGTTTGCCAGAGCTTGTGTTCCTTTCTGTTCTCCTCAGTAGGAAGAGCCTTCCATTTCCTAAATGAGTTTTTCTTCTTTCCAATCACATCTTTTACTTCATTTGTAAGCCATACCGATGTCCTCTTGGACTTTCCCGGCCTCTTTCTTACTTTAGGAATGCATTTTAGTTCGGCTTGTTTAAAAATACTTTTAAACAGTTTCAAGCATTCTGGAGGGATTTGATTTTTTTACTGCTCCTTTTAGTTTGTTCTTTACAATTTTTCTCATTTTGGTGAAATTCCCTTTGTGAAAGTTTAATGTCTCCGTGTTAGTTTTCACTGACAGTTTGCTATCCAAACTTAAGTTGAAGGTTATTGTGTTGTGGTCACTGGTACCTATGGGCTCAGTTACAAGGACATCTTGAACGAGATCTTGTTCATTTGTTAGCACTAAGTCCAGGATCCCTTTCCCCTGGTTGGTTCCATGACCATCTGCTCAAGGGGATAATCAGCTAGCATGTCGAGGAACCTTGTCTCTCTTTCATGCGTAGAACAAGAATTTAGCCAATCTATTCGGGGATAGTTGAAGTCCCCCATTATGACTAATTTATTGCTTTTGAGGCCTGTTTAATTTCATTTTCCAGATAGCAGTCTGCCTCTGGAGTTTGGTTGGGAGGGCGATAGCAGATCCCTAATGCTAGATTAGTTTTTTGTCCTGGGACTTTTACCCACAATGTTTCTGTAGGTGAGTTTGAATTTTCTTGAAATTCTAATTCATGAGATTCTAGCTCTTCATTTATGTACAGGGCCACACCACCACCGTTTTTCCCTCTCCTGTCTTTCCTGTACAGTTTATAACCTGGAATTTTTTGTGTCCCAATTGTTTTCCTCTGTCCACCAGGTTTCTGTTATGCCAATAATATCAATATTTTTTTCTTTTGCCAAACATTCCAACTCCCCTATTTTTGTTCGAAGGCTTCTAGCGTTTGCGTACAGACCTTTATATTTATTGCTCTGATGCCCTTTCAACTTTGGCTGTTTATGAGAATTTGTAGAAGGCCTGCCATGTCCTACCTCTTGACTACTTTCTATCTTTTCTGTTGACTCAGCCATTTGTGCGTAAATTTCATCCTCCATACTTGGCGTTTCACCCTCTCGAACCGGAAGCTGCCCAGCTCCTGTCGACTTTCCCCTAGGAATCAGTTTAAAGGTGTTCCTGCCACCTTTCAACAACAAGTAAAGAGGAGGCGGTTAATTCGGCTTCCTCGGGACCTTATGACAGTTTATATGTATCCATACATCATGTTATTCCACTGGTCCAGTTTATCTAATAATAAAAATTATATATCAACATGCAATCTTAACAAAATTATGCAGTCTTATAGAACCCAAAATGGAGAACATAATCCCAAAGACAGAAGGCTGAACTCAAAATAATACATACCAATATACAGTCATAAGGTCCCGAGGCAGCCGAATTAACCGGCGAAACGGCAAGGCCTTTTATGTTGACCATCGACCTGCACCCTCGCAATATATTCTGGATTATAAATAGTATTGTTTTTTTGAAGACTGAGTATACGATATTTTGGAGTTATATTGCGACATTTATTGACATATGTTTTGTGAGAGCCATTATCCACGGCATTCCACTTAAATCTTGGATGCAAAAATATTGTGAAAATAAAGATATAGATGATTGAAGAAATATTGGGGAAGCACCATTTTCCGCACATCTCCTCTTTACTGATTTGTGCAGAACGCCAAGCTTTATTTTTTGGCCTTTCAACAACAAGACAAAGAGCCTTTTCTGTGGTGGCGCCGACTTTATGGAATGAGTTACCAGAGTTTTATGGAACGAGCCAACACTGAGTTAGCCCCCTCCCGGAGGGCCTGCAAGACGTTCCTTTTTAGGCAGGTCTTCAATCTAGGCGCCTCCTGATAGTCCTGTCAACACCCTTGTGTTTTTACATATCCAAATGGTTTTTTGTGTGTATTTTATTGTTTTTATGTGAACCGCCCTGAGCCTGCAGGGAGGAAGAGCGGGATATTAAAGTGAATAATAAATAAATAAATAAAATAAATCCCATTAAATTGTGGGGTCCCCCAGGGAGCCATCCTCTCCCCTTTATTGTTCAACATCTACATGCGTCAGCTGGCCCAACTGGTGCGCGACTTTGGCCTGGAGTGTTATCAGTACGCCAATGACACCCAGCTTGTGCTGAGAATGGACGGCAAGCCAGACACCGTACCCGATTGTTTCCATCAATGCCTAGAAGCCGTGACTGGATGGCTGCGTTCCAGCCGGCTGAAGGTGAATCCATCGAAGACGGAGATCCTGTGGCCTGGTCAGCCTGGGCTGGATGAGTGCCGGTTGCCTAACCTGGATGGCGGGCAGCTAAGCCCGCCATCTTTGGTAAAAAGCCTGGGGGTTCAATTGGAACCATTGTTGACCATGGAGGCCCAGGTCTCCATGGTCAGCAATACATCATTGTTCCACCTACGACAGGCTAGGCGACTGGCCCCCTACTTGTCCAGGAACGACCTGGCCATGGTAATCCAAGCGACGGTCATCTCGAGACTAGACTACTGTAACGCCCTCTACATAGGCCTTCCCTTGTCGACAATCGGGAAACTCAAGCTAGTGCAAAATGCTGCAGCTCGCTTGCTGGTGGGAGCATCGGCAAGAGAACATGTTACTCCCATCTTGCAGCATTTGCACTGGCTACCAATCGAGTACCGAATTGTCTTCAAGGTGCTGGTTTTGACTTTTAAGACCTTGCATGGTCTAGGGCCAGTGTACCTGAGGGACCGCCTTACCCCGTATGTTCCCCCGAGATCACTGCGCTCGGAAGAGCGAAATCTATTAGCTGTACCAACAATCCACTCCTGCCATCTGTCGACCACCAGGCAACGAGCCTTCTCAGTTGCTGCCCCGACATTATGGAATACATTGCCGGATGATGTCCGCGCCACTGTTGAGCTCATTCCATTCCGGAGGGCATGCAAAACCATCTTGTTCAGGCTTGCCTTTAATTGAATTCCCGGATATTGT
Organism: Anolis apletophallus; assembly: GCA_030556195.1. Taxonomy (NCBI): domain Eukaryota; kingdom Metazoa; phylum Chordata; class Lepidosauria; order Squamata; family Anolidae; genus Anolis; species Anolis apletophallus. The sequence goes on from JARBWK010000007.1 coordinate 646,319, forward strand.
AACCGTCCATTGTTTATTGCTTATGACATTTTATGCAATTTTAGCTACTTTTCGTTGTTTTATTGCTATTGTTGCACTATTTGTTTGGTTGTATGTAAACCACTGTGTGTTGCTATACAAGACCGAATAAATAAATAAATAAAATAAATAGAAATTTGAAGTAGAAATAAATAAATAAATGTGATACCATATGTGGGTATCTCTTCACTATGACAATTGGCTGTCGATTGCAACCACACGTTGGCAAATGAGTGATAAAATCAGCAATTAAAAATGTTATTCCCCGATTCCTTTTGCCTAAAGATTTGCGTTCCTTTTTCTCACCCCGTGGCAGTTTGTATTACAGGCTATTTTTATTTTTAAGATAATTGGGTGGTTACTATAGCAAATGGCCAAGAGAGAAGAACGAGGGTGTGTGTGAGTAAAGAGAGAGGATTCACATTGAAAGAGTTGCCAGTAAAGGAACTCAACAAATTCACGACTACTCCAAATGGATACATACATTGCGCTGCTGCGAACGGCGCATTGCTTGATCCCGGCTGCCCTTCTGTCCTCCTCCTCATCGGAAAAGAAAATTGAGGTTCTCAAAGTAAGCAAATCAGATGTACTTTTTTAAAAAAGCAATTATAAGACTGGAGTTTGAACTTGCCCCATCAGAAATAATAATTAGCTCACCATGTCATGAATTCTCTGTTCAAAAAAGAAAGACGGTAGTTTCCCATTAATTCAAAATCCCAGCATATTTGCCGGTTTTTCTGCATAGATCTCCCTGGACTGTATCTTAGCAACGTGATGTGCATTTCCCCAACCTGTGTCTTATAGTGTCACCACACATTCCTTCTCTCGCTTGTTATTTTCATGTGCTTAGTGTTTCCTTACCGTCGTCTAGCGACATGGGTGGCAGTGATCGCAGCTGCCGAACTGGGACCAGCAGGAAGCAAACCGGGTGCGTGGCATTAGTAGGGCTGGACAAGAGGCGGATATTAATTGGCTTCTACATGGTTTCAGATTTGGACAAGGACTAAGTCAATGGTGAAAGTTCAGTCATTCCCCATACATGGGAAATGAGGCCATGACATTACTTCGGAAACTAAGGGTCATCGCAATCAATATCGGGTCATGCTCAGAAAGACAGGGATAGGTCAACCCAAAAAACCCCCGACATAGCTGCACAATATGTAAAACACGGTTGGATACTTTGGTGACAAGATTAAATGTGTGTGTCTGTATGTTTTGTAAAGGGTTATGCAGTAAAGTTGTGCATTTCTCCCGTTTCCTTCGTTTCTTTCAGTACTTCAGGGAGCCCCCCCCCCCCCCCAGCACAAAAATCAGCTTAACAGGAAAGCAAGCTGGAGCCGATCCTGGCTCCATGCCTGCTTTTCAGCAGCACAGTTTAATCTTTTTTTACTAACCCCCCAGAAAAATAAACGTAAATGCTCATTCCCTAAAAAAAAAAAAACCTACTCTCCTCTTCTAGGAAGTCATCGCTCTTCCTTACCTGGAAGTGGGAAGGCACCTTAAAATGCCTTGGAGAGCGCACTGCTGGCTGGTGTGGTGTAGCCTGAGGGCGAAGGGGCTTGAGGCTGCAGCTGACCACCTCCCAAAACTTGCCTCCTTGCCGTGGAAAGAGAATGCATGTCTGGCATGCAGGCCAGAAAGCACGTGCCTGCAGCCAACCGCCTCCTCTAGAGTAGAAACAACAGGTAAGAAGAAGCCTCCTTAAGGCAGGCACCAGGAAGGTGAGCCTGGGTGGGAAGACCTCCCCATAATGGACTGGTAGAAAAGGGATCTTTTGGGGACCCAGAGCAAAAACAGATATCTGCCCTCCCGATTTTGGGAGGCTCCCAAAAAATGGATAGACGCTCCCACTGAAAGCTGGGACACAAAAAGGGGCAACCTATTATTGATGCAGGCCAAAATCCCATTGGTTTTTTTTGCCACCCCATCACATTGTTGGCTCATGTTTAACTTGTTGTCCACGAGGACTCCAAGATCTTTTTCAAACGTACTGCTCTCATGCCACGCGGCCCCATTCTGTATCTTTGCATTTCATTTCCCCCGCTTAAGTGAACACACAACAGGACTGTCTCAGGAATATTAACAGAAATGCATAATGCAATGTGGTAGAAGGCACATGGTGAACTGAACTTATACTGTATTCACTTTTCTAGATGTGTTTTGAATCATTATATAATATAATAGTCTTATAATACTGCGGAACTTGAATGGTGTATTGAACCTACATTTAGTTTATTTCTCTTTTCGATTCATTATATAATATACTAGCTGTACCCGGCACGCGTTGCTGTGCCCTTTTTAGGAGATGCGAGAAAGTCCAATCATCCACGGTGTGCCCTCCTCTAAACTGCAGTTGGATGGAGTGTGGGTCATGGGGGGCATGGTGTGCCAAGTTGGGTCTTTATTGGTCTTGATTCTGGGCCACAGTGGTCTGTGGGGAATGATGGGTTTTGAAGTACTACAAATCCCATTTTCCATGGTGGTACTTCAAGTCTCATCATGCATGGTCGGGGCTCTGTGTGCCAAGGTAGGTTACTGTAAATTCAGGCCATACACAATGTCCCATGAGCTGAGGCCTAGTTAGGAACAGCAAGTTAATGAAGCCTTACTGTCAATTCAGGCCATACACAATGTCCAATGAGCTGAGGCCTAGTCGGGAGAATCAAGTTAATGAAGCCTTACTGTCAATTCAGAGCGTAAACAGCTTCCCAGTAAGTGAGGGCTAGTTAGGGAAATCAAGTTAATGAAGCCTTACTGTCAATTCAGAGCATAAGCAGCTTCCCAGTAAGTGAGGGCTAGTTAGGGAAATCAAGTTAATGAAGTCTTACTGTCAATTTAGAGCGTAAACAGCTTCCCAGTAAGTGAGGGCTAGTTAGGGAACTAAAGTTAATGAAGCCTTACTGTCAATTTTGGGCGTAGTCTGTGATTTTTTTGGGGTGTAAATTTTCGGTTGGAAGTGATTTGGGTGTTTGTGTTGGGGATTGGCTCAGGCCTTTTCCTTATTCTGTTTTGGCAGTTTATTATGGATCGGAATTTTCATGTTGGCTGGCCAGTGCAGCAGTTATGCAAATCCGCCCTTATTGGCAGCCAATCATGTTGTTCAGAATGTAGAGGCTGGGTGAGTCTTTGGCTGCCCCGGAGGATGCTGGTAAATGTAGTTTTATTTTTATTCGTTGTTTTGGGGGCCTTTTAGGTTTTGGGGGGGAAAGTTTCTTTGCTACAAACGTACCTTGCTTGAGTCCTATTTCTGTTGGCAAGTATTGTGTTTCTGCGTTGTATGGTTTCTTTGTTTGAGGTATACATCACATGACGTGAACCCATTTATATAATAGATTTGTTTGCTGGCATTACTATTAATATTATTATCATTAATTATTACTATCTTTTAGAAGTATTTTAATAATTATTATTATCTTTTAGAAAAAGAACCTACAATGGTGACTCTCCATCTCCAAGACCCCAAATGCATGGGTGGCACCCCACTTGCCGTCCCTCAGGTCCCCAACTCCCAGTCAGTCCCACTGAATAAAAAGAATCAGGAAAATAAAGGAAAATCAAACTTTATCAACTGTGATGCCCAGTAAGGGAGGAGGAGCCGTGATCGGCTTGCACGTGGTCCCTTTTCAGTTGGGAATCTGTGTTGCACTGTAGACCTGACGGATCCCTCAGTAAACCCACTTGACACTGTCTATGGTTAAATGCTTTATTTAGATTAACTGGAGAGAGTAAAGAAGATAGAATATAGTCTAGGGATGCTTCCAAGCATCAAATTATTGCAAAGCAGTAGTCCATAGGCAAAACAGGATCAAAATATAAAAGAGAGTCTCAATGCCCCAATGGGCTAATCCAGGGATAAGTTCTTGGCACAAAGACGTGGCAAACAGAGTCCACAGCTAGAAGGCCACAAATGGCCCAGGCAAGGTTCCGTGATGACTTGGCTTAGATTAGTCCCTTGAATCTGAACGTTGGCGAGAGATGCCTCACGTCTCTCATACCTAGTTTAAATAGGTCTCAGGGGCTTTGATCCTTTCGACGCAAGGTGAGTTGGAGTTTGGTTCTCATGAACTGGTTCCCGGCTGGGCCTTCTCAATCCTCCCGCATCGGAATGGTATGCGAGCTCGTTAGGACCTGCATCTGGGCGGACGGGAGTTAACTCGGCTCCAACTTCCCAGCGCCTCTTATTGGCCCGGGATGGCTCTGAGCTTCTCTGTCCTTGAACGTGGCGTGAACTAGAGGCCTCAGTAGAGGCTTGCTTTCCAGGCCTGGCTGGCCTGGCTGGAATCTTTAATACAGTGTTTCCCAACCAGTGTGCCGTGAGCAATCATCAGGTGTGCCGTGGGAAATTGGAACCTCCAGGAAGGGGGGGGGGGAGTCTAGTGTGTTGAAGTATAAAACCCCTAAGAAACCTACCTCGATAAAGGCACAAAATTACAACCACCCCCCTCCCCACCCGTTGTCTACTTGGTCTCTCCCTCTCCATGCATTGGGAAGGCCCGCCTCCCTTTCCCCAAGCGGAGACCTCCTCTTGCCTCCTGGGGGTTCTGTGTGGGAAGTTTGGCCCAGTTCTATCATTGGTGGGGTTCAGAATGCTCTTTGGTTGTAGGGGAACTATAAATCCCAGCAACTACAACTCCCAAATGGCAAGGTCTATTTTCCCAGAACTCCATCTGTGTTCACATTTGGGCATATTGAGTATTCATGCCAAGTTTGGTCCTGATCAAACATTGTTTGAGTCCACAGTGCTCTCTGGATGTAGGTAAACTACAACTCCAAAACTCAAGGTCAATGCCCACCAAACTCTTATAGCATTTTCTCTTGGTTATGGGAGTTCTGTGTGGGAAGTTTGTGTCTTTCTGCCATTGCTGCCAGGATATCTATGTTGTGTTCATCGAAACAGGCCCAGGTTTCACACTGAGTGTATAAATACATTTTAAAAACACATTAACTATATGTATTACTGTGTTAGAGTGTCATTTTGTGTCATTTTGGTTGGTGGTGTGCCCCAGGATTTTGCAAATGTAAAAAGTGTGCCGCGGCTCAAAATAGGTTGGGAAACACTACTTTAATATATGGGTTTGCTCTGAAACAACATGGCTTTGGTCTGGTTCAACCAAGGGATCAGGCTGGGGCATGACAATCTGTGATGGTTTGGCCCTTACCGTTATGGGCATTGGAACAAAATGGAGAATTCAGATTAGCTGAAGGGAATGGCTGAAATGGCATCTGGGCTCAAGCCTAGTGTGAAGTACCCTTCCCTTTGGCCCATGAATAACCAATGTGCTCATCTCACACAATTTCATGCATATATCCTTACTATTGAAGTCCACTTTCACATGGAAATACCTATTCTGATCAGACTGTGTGGATCTCATCCGCACACTCTCTGCCCCAACACATGCATTATTTTGAAGCTAGAGTCACTCTGTAAAGCATCTCTCGTGCCGCATAGAGTGCAGTGTTTCTATGGCAAGCATTTCCCTTGCATCTCTCTTCACTCCTGTCCCCAGATTGTATCTAAATCATACAGTAAATATTCTCATGAAAAAATTGAAAGATTTACAAAACAGGTAAAGTAAATGCTCTGGTGAATTGTATAATATCTGTATATTTATTACTGCAATATCTCAAATTACTCTATCCCCCCAAAAAAAGTCCATGTATTTCATCAAAGTGTTCAGCAATATTTTATCTCAAACAATAGAGCTACCCTAAGATTATTTTTTTTAAAAAAAGATATCAAGTATAAAGAATAGTAAATCTCATAGGACCACACACCCCTCTCTCCCTCACTGAGGCCAAGGCAAGGGATGGAGGCACATACATACTCAGTATATTTAAAATAACTTAAGGGAAAGAAAACCTGTTTTGCAAGATGGTCATAATTCATGCTTCAGATAGAAGCCGTCTTGAATTTTTATTGCACATCATTTACTAAGAGTTGTAACACAATTCCATTCCTATATGGTAAGTATCGTGTTTAGGTGCCTTCTTAAACCTGATCCTGCTTCAGAATAAAAGAAGAAGCAAGTAGATTCCATGCATTTGCGCAATGGTGATTTCAGTACAGTCAAAACAATGGATCAGGCCCCATTATATTGAATCCATGCCAGAAAAAGCAAGAGCCATGCCAAGAAGCTGCACACATAAGAACTGGCATTATCTGCTCTCTAAATATCCATGGCATCTACCTATCTACATTTACTGAGGGTTGTTTGCCTGCCCACCCCCGAAATGAGACACACGACAACAGTGGTTGGGTTCCAATTGGGCAACATTCATTTGAATTGTTACCTATTTAACTGTCCTTAACCTTAACTCAAGGGGTGTCAGGAATTTGGTGTATCCAATGCAGGTAGCCACCCTACCCGGTTTCGATGTTAATTTGCGGGTGAAACACCTGGATTCCTTGGTCAATTGATCAAGGCAACCCGTTAAGGGAAATGAGAGTGAGGTCTGGTCCCCAAGATATTGAGACCAGCCTCCTCCCATTCCAGGCCATTTAACAGAACTTCCTGATCAACTTGAACTTTGGTTAACATGATGGCTTTCACCCCTAATGGGGGTACCTTAGGTACACACCAAGATATGGGAATTTCCCTATCTATTTCCCCCTAACCCTATTTATATCTACCCCTCCCCTCTAGCCCCTAAACTGTAAAGGGGGGTAGGCGGAAAAAAAACCCTATCAATGGAGGGGGAAAAATTCCTCCCTGGCTCCAATGGGCAACCGGGCCGATACTGTTAATGGGAGTGGGGGGTCGTCATCTTCAAACAAAGTGAGCAACTGGGGCTGGCTTCCGGTGGAAGAAGCCAGGCCCCAGTTGCAGGGAGGCTCCACCCGGATCCTCCCCTTTTCACCTCGCTCGGGGGAGGGAGGCAAAACTCCTTCCTCCCAGTATGCACTGGGGGAAGGTGGCCTTCCTGTATTATGAGTATTGATGCAATGAATATTTAGTCCCCCAAAATAAAAATTGCATGTTCACAGCTATAGATAAGTGTTCTGACTGAAGTAACATGTTTTTGAACTGTGACTACTTATGGGGTGGTGTGGAGGAAAGCAAGAAGAAAAACACAACATATATGCCCACACACACACACACACACACACACACACACGTAATGCTGTTCCAAAGGCAAAAAATACAGGATGAAGTGTCTACAAGTATCATATCTTTTGAGACCATTAAAGCATGGAAAACTCCTTTTGCAAAGAGTAAAAATCAGTGCAGAAACAATTCACTGGGGCACAATAATAATCAATAGTCTGAACAGTCAGCATTTGGAAAAAGGAGTAATACATGCCTATGTGCAGGGCAGGATTACCCATAAGGCCAACCTAGACCATGGCCTAGGGGTGCAAGCCGGGGGGGGGGGGGGCGCAGATCACGGCCCAAAAAGTAAAAATAAAAATGTTGAAACAAATAAAAACGCAACGCGCATGGAGATGAGGAAGGAAGGATACCGGAGGTCCTCCTTTCGGCGGCGCCCCTGCCCCTTCCTGAATACCAGCTCCTGTCTCTCCTATTGTTGCGCAAACGGCATATGCGCAGGGGCTCTCGACACTGGCGTCGACGTTGACAGGAGGAACAATTAACTCCCTCGATGCCGACAGCATCCACTTGCTGGCTCCTTCAGTGCAAGTACAGGAACTCCATTGCGCAGTCTGCGCATGCCCTAACACCATGAAAGCTGGTATTCCTCCTCCAACACAAGGAGGAGACTCCTCCTTACTGGAGAGAGAAGCGCAACTGCCGGCTACGGCACATGCACAAACCTCAGTACAGGAGAGAAGCCCAACGCGACAAGCCCCGGTATCGGGGAGAAGCGCGGCATCGGTACAGCTGCTGACTACAACGCATGTGTAATCCCCGATACCGGGTAGGAGCCAAGTGTCTCAAGCCCCGGCATCGGGGAAGAGGCTCCTCCCCCCATGCCTGCATCCTTAGTGCTTGCCGAGAGGGAAACTCCTGTGGCGGACCTGGTGGGGCCACACCGGGAGAGCTGGATGTGGGGCCCTAAGGGGGACGAGCGGATGAAAGGATGGGGGGGGGGGGTTGCGGTAGAGGTTGGCTTGAAGGGGGCGTAATTCCAAAGTGTGGCCCAGGGCGCAAAAAGTTGTTAATCCAGGCCTGCCTATGTGAGATGTGTAATAACATGCACAGTCTTGCATGCTAGTAATTCTTATACAGATTCTGAAGAAAAAAGGGAGGGAGGGAGGAGGGGAGGGGAAAAAGAGAATGGAGGAAAGGAAAATACGTAGCAGTGGAGCAAAACAGTAGGTGGTGCTTCAGCATGACGCATGCAACACAGTGGAAACACAGAACACATTTTCTGTTGCAACTGTTGCAACTCCATATCCACATTAACCAGAAGACGAATTCTGAGGACTGGGACAAAATAGACAACCTCACTTACGGAAAAATGGAGAAAAACATGGCTCACCACACCAACAGACAAAAACAAAAATTCCACAAATGCCAAAAGCAACAGCTGAAACCAGAACTGGATACATTGCAGACTATCAGGGGCAGTCCTACAGGTAGGCCAAGTAAGCGGCCGCATAGGGCGCCATCTGGGAAGGGGGCGCCATCCTGGCCCTGCCGATGTTCCTCAGGCAGTGCCGCAGCTGCCTGCTTTTGGGCCCCGGCCTTGTGTACTCCGACGCCGCTTCTGGGCATGGGCGAAGGTCTTCGCGCAGGCGCAGTTGCTCCGGAGCTGAAGTTGAGCGCAGGAGCAACTGCACATGCGCGAAAACCCGCGCATGCCCAGTAGCTCCCTTGCGCAGAAGCCTCTAAGCAAAGCACTCCCTATCGGGCAGGCAGGGAGTGCTTCCCCTCTCCCTTTTTTAACCTTTAAGGCCTTGAATGGTCTGGGGCCAGTGTACCTAAGGGACCGCCTCTCCCTATACTGTCCCGCAAGACCACTGCGTTCAGAGTCCCTGAACCTTCTTGCGGTGCCGAGCTGCAAAACCCTCCACCTGACCTCAACGCAGAGGAGAGCCTTTAGTGCCATCGCTCCAGTACTGTGGAGAGCTCTTCCTCCCACAATCCGCGCATTGTCCAACCGACTAGCCTTCCGGAAGGCTTGTAAGACCTTCCTGTTTGCACGGGCATTTGGTCAGCAATAACTCTGGGCCTTCCCAAGCCGGACGGGAGGGGCGATGAACAAGTAGAAATAAATAAATAAATAAGACAAAAAAAGCCAGGACATACACGGTAGAATGGTTCTGGAGATTGTTCAAGTAAATGCAAAAGTCAGTTAGAAAATCACAGAGTAGGGGGGAAATGACAACATTTGTGATCCAACTGAGACCTCAGCTCCTTTTGTGTTTAATAGCTTTTACAACCTAAATCTGTCACGTTACCAACAGAGCTGCACATTTCAAGGCAAAGTTAAATCATGGCATTGGCTGCCATTCCCCTGCAAAGAGGAAAGATCCCCGGCTCCAAAATGCAGAAAGGAAGGGGGAGGGGGTGAAGTCGCTCTACTAACAACTAGTCAAGGAGGAAGGATGGCCCCCTGGGGAAGCATAAAAACCAGCCCATGGACGGCTACACGGAAAAGGTGGGCGCAAAATAAACAGTGCTGTTAAGAGGAGCCGTCACCGTGATTAATACTGATGAGCAATAACGAATGTGAATGCTCTCAAGCAAGCTTCCTTGCCTTGGATTCAATGACTGAGCAATTCAAAGGGAACAGAGCAAGAGACAATATCCTTAGAGGAAAGAATGTCCATGGAAGGAGATCTCGTGAAGGTTTCCTTCCTGAGCAAAACAAATCTGCACTCTCCTTCTTTCCTGGCTGGATCTCAACTTTAGAAGAGAAAGGGAATGAGCTAGTTGGGGGGGCAGGAAGGAAATCTGGAGCCTAGGGCAATGACTAGAAATCAGTGGCATAGCAGGGAGCAGGCCACGTTTAATGACTGGTATGTTATCAAAATAAAGGTATGGTTGTGACCTTCAAGGCCTTGTATGGTCTGGGGCCAGTGTACTGGAGGGACCGCCTTACCCGATACTGTCCCACGAGATCACTGAGACCTGAGGACCAAGACCTTCTCTTCATCCCGAGCGCCAAAGCCTATCGTCTTACATCGACGGCGAGAAGAAGGGCATTCTCCATCATTGCCCCTACGCTCTGGAATTCCTTGCCGCCGAGGTCAGGTCACTCCGCGACCTTCTGACCTTCCGGAAAGCATGTAAAACCTGGCTTTTTCAGCAAGCTTTCAATTGTTGAGTCAGTCTAGCCATGTATGTTAGCTTTAGTTAGTACTGTTGTTTTAATGTAATATTTTAATGCTTACCACTGTATTTTAGCGCTTAATGTGTATTGTTGTTTGCTTCTCCTGGATTGTAAGTCGCCCCGAGCCACCAGGGAGTGGAGGCTAAGAAGTCGAACAAATAAATAAATAAATCTATCTATTTTAGACATCACACACTTTGATTAAAAATGTTAAAAGGGGTTTCTAATCATACATAAAACATGGTAAAACAGCAGTAAGCCATGAAAAATTAACGGCAGCAAATACAGCGGTGATAGCTATCACAGTACAAAGCCTACTATGTCAGAGGTTAAAAGATTTGAAAAAATATAAAGGCCCTTTGCTTCGCTTTTCCTTTGCTTTTCCTTTAAACAATGCAGATTTCATGCAGATCTTACCGTGTTTCCCCGATAGTAAGACACCCCCGATTGTAAGACGTATCGGGGGTGTCAGAGGGGTCGGCTAATATAAGCCGTACCCCGAAAGTAAGCCGTACCCCCCGGCCGCGTCACTCGGTCCCGCCTCCCTCCTCCGCCGGCTCTCCTCAGAGGGCTCTCCTCAGCCGCCTCTCTTCCGATCCCAGAAGAGGCGGCCGAAGGAACCGTGCGACGCTCTCCTGCGGCCGCCTCTTCTGGGATCGGAAGAGGTAGCTGAGGAGAGCCCTCTGCCGCCTCTCTTCCGTTCCCGAAGAGGAGGCCGAGGGGGAACCGCGCGATCGCTCTCCCTGCGGCCGCCTCTTCTCGGCTGAGGAGAGCCCTCTGAGGAGAGCCGGCGGCAGCGGCGGCAGCGGCGGCAGCGGAGGAGGCGGGACCGAGTGACGCAGCGGCCGGGGTACGGCTTACCGTCGCCAATGTAAGCCGTACCCCGAAAGTAAGACGTAGTGGGGCTTGTAGGGGTAAAAGAAAGTAAGACTCTGTCTTACTTTTGGGGAAACACGGTAGTAGAGAGAGAGTGCCGTGAATGGGACGTATCCCAACGGAAAGATCTCCCTTATTGCCACCCACTTTTTTCACCTGCTGGAGACAGCCGGACAAGGTTTCTCACAAGGATGTTTGTGCATACTTGGGTACAAATGAAGAAAATGTTATTATTGCATTCAGATAAGGGCAATTGAAAGAATAATGTGGTCATTGTAGTGCAGTGTTTCCCAGGTGTGCCGTGGGAAATTGGCACTCTTCCCCCTCCTAGCAGCTCTTTCTCCCTCTTTCCCTCCCCAAAGATCCTCCCCGAGGCAAAGGAAGGGCTCCGCCAAATGCCAAGGCCAGGCCCGCCTTGAGGAAGCCTTCAGGAGCCTCGAGTCAGCATGGCTCCAGTTCCCGCTCAGGGCTGCTTCAGCCTCCCGATCGTTTCATAGATCTGTGTGGCCTCTTTCGCTGCCTCCCTCCTCCCTCTGCAAAAGCAGAGCACTGGGCGGAAGTGATTGAGTCGGCGTTTCGCGTTGCCTTGGATTTCTTGCGAGAACAAAGCCAGAAGCTCCATGTTGGTGAATTTGGCAGTGAGCAAACCCGGGAGCATCGGGAGGCTGAAGCATTCACAGGTTTCCAAAAAACAAATTGAGCCTCTCCGCTTGGAAATGTTTTTTGTTTACTATTTTACTGGATTTTTTTGAGTGTTGCCCCCCCCCCCAAAGGAAATGTTTATAACGGGTTCATGAAATCCATAGCTAACGTGAAGCAAGTTTCACTCGGGGTGAAATTTCACAAAGGTCTGGGGAACAAGCACTAGGAGGAGCGGCGCGAAGAGCCGGGCATGTTTAGCCTGAAGAAGAGAAGGCTGAGAGAAGACATGATAGCCATGTATAAGTATGTGAGAGGAAGTCATATCTATGTTGTGTTCATCGAAACAGGCCCAGGTTTCACACTGAGTGTATAAATACATTTAAAAACATATTAACGATATGTATGACTGTGTTAGAGTGTCATTTTGTGTCATTTTGGTTGGTGGTGTGCCCCAGGATTTTTGTACATGTAAAAAAATTGCCGCGGCTCAATAAAGGTTGGGAAACACTGTTGTAGTGCATGTGTGTGAAATTCAAGGTCCGCGGGTTGAATCCGACCCACTGCCTCATTGCATGTGGCCCTTCTGATGCTGGATTGCAAGCCAGACATTCTTCCTCATTAGACACCATTATTAGAGCTGATAGGAGTTATACAGTAACATCTGGAAGGCTGCAGTTTTTTTTCTGTTTAGTCAGGGTTTAAATATAGATGTAAGGCTCTGATGCCTGAGATTAAAATGTCCTTTAACCTTTTTCCAGCCTCGGAGCCACAAGAGTTATTTAAGAGGGTTGGTTGAAAAATAATGCCTCCACCGTTGTTACTTGGGTTTGGGTGGGAATATTTTAATAAATCAAATGCAGAAGTAATCCTGAGAATGCGCTCTTTAACCGCCACTATTCACTTTTCCACATAAACACCAGACAATCGGATACATTTCTGCCAACGACGAACAAGTTTTCTGAAGCCGTCACGGTTCCTGGCAAATTTCAAGTCTGTGCGCTTTCATTTCGGACGTCAGCATCCTGGGTTCCCATCGTGCACAGATCTTCCGATAGCCAAGCAAAGCAATAATGTGACCGACATGTTCTTGTGAAATGGCCATTATGCTTGCAATTTCTCTCTGAGTGATACGACAATCATCCTGAATCAATCTGTCAACCTTTTGCTTGTGAAACTCGGTGGTTGCTGTCACAGGACAATGTCCAAGTCTTTGTTTGTCACGCAAGTCAGATGTTCCCGCCTCAACATCTTTAAACTTACTCACCCAACGACGCACGGTACTCACATCAACACAATCCCCATAAACAGCTTGCATTCTCTGATGAAGAGCCTCCTTTGGGGTGACACCTTCTGCTGTCAAGAATTCAATGACTACACATTGCTTAAGTCTTATTGACCGTTGCAGCCTAGACCTCTCTAGCCTTTTGGCAACCATCCTAAGAGAAGGGAAACTCTGATTTCAAATCCGGGCAGATGGTGCTCCCCTAACCCTGTAAGGTCAATCATCTAAGAGAAGGAAACTCGAACCAAACCTACGACCTGAGGACCTCGCTGCCACCGTCCAAGCTTGCTAGGCCCCGGCAGACGAACCTTTGGTTTAAAGGGTGAGGCCAGTTCTGTGCACGCTGCGCTCCACCAGAAAAATCCATTGCACAGGCTCGAAGGACACATCCAACCTCCGAAAAAGCCCCGTAGCGATAGGCGAGGGGCGAAACGGCAGGTGTAAAGATGCACTGGAAGCCGCAGACCCAACCCTGCATGCAGGCGGTTACAACATCACCCGAGGAGACTTTCTGCTGTGCTTTCTGCAACCGAACTTGCCTATCTCAGATTGGCCTTTTTAGTCATCAACGCGCTTGTATAAAGCGTGGGATGAGTCCTTCCTGAATCTTCATTCGCGAAGTAATGCCGAGAGAGAGAGAGAGAGATAATTAGACCCGTGATGAATAGACCAATGCTCCTTACTATGTCATTTTTATGTGGAGGAGCCCACCTGCCCACTTTCACGGAAGAGCAAATACATGAGCCACGATGAGCATGCTGGTTTGGCTCAGTCTGGGGAAACCCCTCTCTTTGATTTTGCTTACGTTCCAGCTCTTAGTGGTGGCTAAATGGGTTTTTGCATTTCCCACGTCTGTAAATTATATGAACAAGCAAACTCTATTGACCACATTGTACTCGCTTTGAAAAGTGGTTCTCCACCCAGCGCTCGGAGAAGCCGCAAGTGGCCCCTGCTTCCAGGCCAAAGAGCCCTCTGAGCGTGACTCCGCAAACGCACCCTTAGGATGGTGAGGTGGAGGAGCATGGCACCACCACTGGCTTGCAGCCTTGCCATTGGGTTTTCTAGTTAAATAAGTAGTTAAACGCCTAACCTGCGGAGTCTCGCGTATTCAGGGATTTTTGGATTGATTTTTTAAAAATCTGAGCTGTTTTCTGCATTTTTACTTATTCTGTAAACCCCTTGCAAGTAAGTCTATTGGCCTTTTCTCAATAACTCTACAATAGCCAGTAGGTGATTGTAAATCTCATTTTAAAATCCCTGTTCGGAAATTCAGATGAAAATAGTTGCTACGTAGGGCAACTCAGACATTTTCCCGAACCACAGATCAGACAGAAAAAAAACCTTAATCTGAACACATCTTATCTTAATGCATTTTCTCTAGTGGCAGTCCTGATGCGTCTAACCAAACAACCAGATGTATACATTATGTAGACATGCAAGGTGTATATATGTGTGCAGGACCGGACGAAGGTAATTACAAATGGTACGCAAACCTTCTTTTAGCGCCCTCTCACTCTCCGTGCGCGCGCGCGCTGGTGGTGCGCCAGTGTGCGCATGCGCAGGCCAGCTAGTTCTGTGCATGTGCAGGGCCAAGTTCGCGCATGCTCACCGGTGTGCGCATGTGCAGGGCTACCTAATTCGGCGCATGCGCCATTCGCACGGGCGCGACACCAAGTGGATGGTGATGCAAAACGCACTCCAGGAGGCCGAAAAGGAGGACGTTTGCAGCCGGAGGCAGGAGGCTCCGCCCGGCTGCAAAACGTCCTCCTTTTTGGCCTCGTGGAGTGCGTTTTGCGTCACCATCCACCTGGAGTCGCACCCGCACGCCGGCCTGCAGCAATGGCGCGGCATGCGCCAAACCTGGCGGCCACGGCCGGATGCACCCCTGCCCCACGTGGCGCCCTGAGGTGGCTGCTTAATTTTTCTCCACTAAGATCCGCCCCTGTAAGTGTGTTTGGCAGATATAGTAAGAGAAAACTACTCTTTACTCCTGAGCCCTGGAAGAAAAATCTAATAGCCAGAATGGGAACACAATATGATTGAATGCAATGATGACTAACAGCCCCGGGCTAAGCCATGGCCATGCGCACCATAAGGTTTCCTAGAGAGGATTCTACCATGGCTTCCTTATACCATCTCCATGACTCATGTTACACTACAACAGCCTCTCTGCCAACAAAATGTAACCACTATTCCTTTCCATATCGGCCCCTGCCCTGCACACATGCTCTCTGCACAAGGCCTCGTCCCCCACGCGCTTGGCAATGCCGGCATGTGTCCCTCCCTTGGCATTGACAAGAGCGCCGGGGAAGAGGACTGGTGCAGGGCGCACGATCGCTGCATCACCCCTCTTTTCCCATGCACTTGCTAACACTGGGAGAGGGATGCATGCTGGCATTGCCAGGCGCATGGGGAAAGAGGCCTTGTGCAGGGAGCATGCACCCCAGAGTGCATGCTCCCTGCTCGAGGCCTCTTCCCCCATGCGCCTGGCAATGCAAAGGGAGCCGGCCCGGATTATCCATAAGGCCACACTAGGCCACGGCCTAGGGAAGCAGCTGAGAGGGGGCGCCAGATTTCTTTAAAAAGTCGATCTTTGGTTGCTTCGGCGCCTGCGAGCAGAGCGCCATCCACACCCTCCCCCCCCCCCCATTGCTCTGCTGCACTCACTCCTCCTCAAGGCTGAAGAAGCTGTGGGACAGCTGAAGCCGGGAGGAGGGGCGGGCCTGGTGCGACCTGGCTCCGCCCCTCCCGCTGCTTCAGCTGTCCCACAGCTTCTCCAGCCTTGAGGGAGCACTGCCAAGCCAGCATTGTGCTTGCTATGCCACCGCTGGCTTGGCATTGCGTGCACGCGCTCTCTCTCTCTCTCTCGTTCTCTCGCACACTACCGCTCTCTCTCTCTCTCTCTCTCTTGTGTGCGCGCTCTCTCATGCATGCCTTTGGAGCGAGTTTGCACCTGCTGCGCTCTCCCCAAGCCTCCCGACTCCAGAGGAGACCTTCAGAGCACAGCGGAGCTTTCCAGCCGGTGGGAATGCATGGGGACCTCGGAGGCGGCGGGAGGTTGGTTTAAAGGGGGCGTAATTCTAAACCGTGGCCTAGGGCGCAAAAAAGTGTTAATCCGGGCCTGAAAGGGAGAGACCCGCACTGGCGTTGCCAAGCGTGCGGGGAAAGTGCTTCGTGCAGGGAGCATGCACACCCCCCCCCCCACATGCTCCCTGCACAAGGCCTTTTTCTCTGCGTGCCTGGCAACATCAGCACGCATACCTCTCGGAAAGAGGGCGCACACTTGCTAACGCCGGGAGAGGGAGGTGTGCTGGCGTTGCCAGGCTCGCAGGGGAAAAGGCCTCGTGCAGGGAGCATGCATCTCGCACGCATGCTCCCTGCATGAGGCCTCTTTCCCCGTGCGCCTGGCAACACCGGCGTGCGCCCCTCTCTGAGAGCTGGAAGCGCATACCCAGGGGCCGATGGAGCACAGGGCCTCTTCGCCTGTGAGAAGCGGGGCAGCATTGGCAAGTGCCTCTCCAGGTAGCTACACCGGCACCCCTCTCAGGGTGGCAAGGTGGCCTCTTCACGAATGGAAGCGTTTGAAGGCTGCAAATCTAATCTTTTCTAAATGCCCCCAAACCCCTCCAGTACTTTCTGTTGTTCATGGAAGTCTTGTGTGCCGAGTTTGATTCAATTCAATTGCTTTTGGAGCTCAGAATGCTCTTTGATGCCTGGTGAACTATAAATCCATAAAATAGCAATGCCAAACGGTCAGGGTCTGTTTTCCCCAAACCCCTCCAGTATTTTCTGTTGGTCATGAAAGTCCTACATGCCAAGTTTGGCAGCACTTCAAATGCCATGCCTCAGTGCTATAGAATGGTGTCAACCTGCAATAATACGCTAGTGTGGATGCACACAAGATTATTTGAAGAGCTGTATCTCTCTATATGGCCTAGCCCAGGGGTGCTCACACTTTTTCAGCATGCAAGCTACTCTTAAAGCAACCAAGTCCAAAAGATCTACCTGCCCCCACTGCCGCGCGCTCCCGTTGCCATGCGCTCTTGCCACCGCGCGTGCTCCTGCTGCTGTTTTCTGCCCGCGCAGCGCTTCTTCCGCCTGCGGGGCATTGCAGGAAGGAGAAAGCAGGAGGCGGGGCATGCAGAGGCTGCAGAGCTGCTTCTGGATGAGAGAGAGAGGCTCCCTCCAGAGGCCCCACCTCGTGCTTCCTTCTTCCCGCAATGCCCCGCAGGCGAAAGAAGCACCGCGAGAGCACAAGCCAGTAGCAGGAGCGCGCGTGCGCGCAGGGCAGGAGCGTCCCATCCGGCTGGTGGGGCCCGAAGATCACCTGGAAGAGGGTCGAAGATCTACTAGTAGCTCCCGAGGTACCTAATGAGCACCCCTGGCCCTAGCCCATGCGGGGAGCTTTCGCCTCTTTCCCACCATGCTTACGGATACACCTGGCCTTCTTGGTGCTCCTCCCAGGTTATAGAACATACTTGCCAAGTGGTTAGATTGGACCCTTCCTCTCCAGGCCAATAAAAACCTTTCTGTTTTGGCAGAGATTTGAAGGCTGACCGCTCACATGGAAAGGAGCTTTCATGTCCTGTGCTGTTGTTTTTGTTGTTGTTTGGTTGTTCTCTTTTGGTGGTTTGGTTTTTGGTGATTTAGACTGTGACTTTTGTTTCCTGTGCTGGTCTATGACCAAAATAAATTATTTGATTTGATTTGTAATTATATGTTTAGGTTTTGTATTGTGTAAACCTTTTAGCTGTATCTATTTCAGTTTTTGTAAATTGTGTATGTGGTGATGATGGTGATCCTATTGCTGGAATCGAACCCAAGAGAAATTCTATTGAGATCTACTGAGGACCTCTAGAGTTTGAGTAGCTCATTGGTCTGGAACTAACTACTATGGAAACATAATCAGATACTAGGCTTGGATATGTCCGGTTTAAAATTATTTGAAATCGTTTTAAATTCGTATAAAAAGTTAATTTAATTGTTTTTTGAACCACGTGCTCCAACCCGGAAGTATAATTTCCTTACCGAACCTGGGGGCCTCCATTTTTGTATTTGTGACGTAATTCACGTAATTACATCATATGGCTTCTTTGCCCTTAGTAGACGCATGTTCTCATTGGCTAATGAAACCACCTGCTTCCCTTTAGCCAATAAGCCCCAAGGGGAGGGAGGGAAGGAGGGAGCCACCACCGAGAAGGCCCTCTCCCTCGTCCCCACCAGCCACATTTGAGAAGTCGGTGGGAGCGAGAGCAGGGCCTCCCCGGATGATCTTAAATTACGAGGTGGGACATAGAGGCTGATGCGTTCGGACAAGTAAGCTGGGCCAGAACCGTATAGAGCTTTAAAGGTCAAAACCAGCACTTTGAATTGAGCCCGGAGTGAACAGGCAGCCAGTAGAGCTGACACAGCAGGGGGGTGGTATGCTCCCTGTATGTAGCTCTGGTTAGTAATCTGGCTGCCGCCCGTTGGACTAGTCGTAATTTCCAAACTGTCTTCAAAGGCAGCCCCACATAGAGTGCGTTGCAGTAATCTATTTGGGATGTGATTAGAGTGTGGATGACCGTGGCCAAATCAGACTTCCCAAGGTACGGGCGCAGCTGGCGCACGAGTCTTAACTGTGCAAAAGCTCCCCCGGCCACCGCTGAGACCTGGGGTTCCAGGCTCAGCGCTGAGTCCAGGATCACTCCCAAGCTGCGAACCTGCATCTTCAGGGGGAGTGTGACCCCATCCAACACAGGCTGTAACCCTATGCCCTGTTCGGCCTTGCGACTGACCAGGAGGACCTCTGTCTTGTCTGGATTAAGTCTCAATTTGCTAGCCCTCATCCAGTCCGACACAGCAGCCAAGCACCGGTTCAAGGCCTGGACAGCCTCCTTGGTGACAGGTGGGAAGGAGTGACAAATCTGGACGTCACCTGCGTACAGATAACACCTTACTCCGAAACTCTGAATAATCTCTCCCAGCGGTTTCATGTAGATGTTAAATAACATCGGGGACAGAACTGAACCCTGAGGGACCCCACAAGACAACGGTTGCGAAGCCGAACAGGTGTCACCCAATGACACCTTCTGGGTACGACCCTCCAGGAAGGATTGGAGCCACTGCAGAGCCGTACCCCCAAGCCCCATCTCTGCAAGCCTGACCCAGAAGGATACCGTGGTCTACGGTATCGAAAGCCGCTGAGAGGTCCAACAGAACCAACAGAGACACACTCCCCGTGTCGAGCTCCCGCCGTAGATCATCTACCACCTTTTATCCACTGTCCTGAGAGCAAGCACTAGGCATGAGAAAAATGAAACGGAAATTAAAAGGATTCGTAAGAGATTCGTATGTAATGGGACTTTTGAGCTTTTACGGATCGCTGCCGCGAACCCGGAAGAAGACTTCCTTTTACGGTCCTTGAGGCCAACAATTTGCGTTATGATCGTAATAAATTCTTAATTCTTAATTAATTAATTATTGTACTACGTACTCACTTCTCCCTGTCTTCTCCCCCTCATTTCCTTCCCGACTTCATTCAGCTTCTTTTCCCCCGCATTTCTATGGGGAACTGGAAGTACCACTAAAATCAATGGAATTTAAATGCTTAACAAATGCTTATTGGTGGAAGGGCTTTCGGTCTGGATTGACCTCTCACTAGCCACCCAATATGGTGGGTGAATGAGACCAGTGCCTATTTCGTTTTGTCACATGTACATTTCGTCCCACGGAAGCCACCTTTATCCCACGCCTGGTAGTTCAAAACCAGAACAACAAAGCCATTCCCTTTTAGAAATTTTTTTTGGAAATTTTTTGTAAGTCTTTCCTAATCAACCCCCCAATTTGATTTTAGAATCGCCATTTTTGGATCTCAATTAAAATCAATTGAGCTTGGTAGATTAGCAATGGTAATAAGCATGTGTCGTGAAGTGGCTCTCGCTGACTGTAAAGTGGAACTTCTCACTCTCAGCTTAATGAGTTTAATAAAACTTAATGAAACATTTTTAAACTTAATGAAGTACTTGGAAAATGTATGGAAAAGAGAGGGGTGCCTGCTCCCCTTAAGGAGGAAAGAGGCCACCTCACTGGAAGCAGCTGAAGTCCTGTTATGCTTTCAATGTTCCTCCGAGGTTAATTTGTGTATCTTCAACGCCTCGCAAAGATAAGTGTACCCTAGAAAAATCCTGTTAGAGTAATTTAGAAAAATAAAAACATCCTGCTTCCATTACATTGGCATTGCTGGGAGCTCAAGGGCCTTTTAAAATGATTTGTTAATTATTTACTGCAAACGCCATATTAATATAGAAGAGGGTGTCCTCACAGGGAGGCCCCGGAAATGTGGAACTAATTTGTTTTTATGTCCACCCGCTCACAGAACGAAAGAGTCCAAGAACGAAGACGCCTTCTGTTCCCTAAATTGAGTCATTATAATATCGAGGTTTGATGGACTAACCACGATTGTCACCTAGCAGTTGTCGTTATCCAAATGAAAGAACTGATGAGTGCATGACAAAAGTCAATGGAAATTAGGAGGCAAAGCTCTGTGTGCTAATAGATGATCACTTGCTTCATTTGTTTTAAGTCAGGGCTGTCCAACTGGCGGCCCCGGGCCCGTATACGGCCCCCCAGCCCCTCCCCTGTGGCCCCCTAAACTTTTTAATAAAAATAAATAAAAAAATAAAATATTTTAAAAAAATTACCCACTTTTGGGTTCCGGAGCAAGTATCGCGAGACTACGGAAGCCACATGAGATCACGCTCTCATTGACGCCTGCGTTGAGCGAATCCCGTGTGGCTTCCGTAGTCTCGCGATACTCCTGTTGCCGAAATCTTGGCTACTTAATCCCTGCAGTCCACGCAGATGCGATTTGGACCTTCTCGGCTGCTGACTCAGTCGGTCGTCGCCTGTGCTGGTGGTCCAGCTACTCCTGGATCCTGCGTGTTTGGGAAGGTAGGCTAACCTTTATGTTATTATTATGTAATTGTGTATGGATGCCCCTTATGTATTCCCTCCCCGCATTTCCCCTTAGTAAAAGATTATATTTGATTGTATGGATGCCTCTTATGAATTGTAAGTAAATTGGAGCCGGGGGAGGGGTGGGAGCCGTGGGCGGGGGCAGACCCTTTGGCCCCCCAGGTCATCAGTGACCAGAATTCAGGCCCCTGGGCCAGTAGGAGTTGGACAGCCCTGTTTTAAGTAGTCCACACATTTCTTCAACCAACAAAGCTGGACTGCACCAAAAAATAGAAATCTAATTCTATGTGATACATTGACGAAGAGAACATCAAATTAGTTATGTTCTTCTTAAAAAGATTAGATTATTCTACATCAGTGTTTCACAACCAGTGTGCTGTGGCACACTAGTGTGCCGTGAGCAATCATCAGGTGTGCCGTGGGAAATTGCCACTCTCCCCCCCCTCCCGGCAGCTCTTTCCCTCCCCAAAGATCCTCCCCGAGGCAAAGGAAGGGCTCCGCCGAATGCCAGGGCCAGGCCCGCCTTAAGGAAGCCTTCAGGAGCCTCGGCTCAGCATGGCTCCAGCTCCCGCTCAGGGCTGCTTCAGCCTCCTGATGCTCTCAGGTTCACTCACTGCCCAATTCACCGATGTGGAGCTTCCGGCTTTGGCCGTTCTCGCAAAAAAATCCAAGCCAACGCAAAAACGCCGACTCCATCACTTCTGTCCAGTGCTCTGCTTTAGCGGAGGGAGGAGGGCGGCAGCAAAAGAGGCCACACAGATCTATAGAGTCTATAAGGGTCTATAAGGGTCTGGAGAATAAGCCTTATGAGGAGCGGCTTGAAGAGGTGGGCATGTTTAGTGTCCATCATATTGTGTGTTTCTAGCACATGCAGATGTGTCCTATCAAGTGCCAAGTATCAAGAAATTGGTGCAAGATTAGCCCCCTGGTTTGTATTTTGCAAGCTTTTTGATGCATTAATCTAAATGAACATGAGGACAAGATGACAATTGATTGGTGATCAAATGTTTGGGTTAAATACAATACAAAAAGGCTAAAACTATTTATATTCTTCTTACATTTATACCTTATATTTCCTCGGCCCTCAATGTCTTGAAAAATCTCTTTCCATAGTACAGATGCTTCATAATACTGGATAAATTATCAGTGCAGGAGAGCTGCTTGAACTTGCTATACATTAGTGAACAGGGGCGGTCTATCTGTTACGCAAACTACATGGCCGTGTAGAGCGCCACCTGGGTGGGGCGCCGACGTGCCGCCCCCGCCGCCAGTGCACACGCGCGAAAATCTCCGCGCATGCAGAGGTGCGGCCGTTGCGGTGGCGGGGTGTGGCGCGGGCGCCTGCCACACCGCGCCGGTGCCAGTGCGCATGCATGGAGCTTCGTGCATGCGCAGAAGCTCCCACGTGTGCTGTAGCGCCTGTACGAGCTTCTGCACATGTGTGAAAATCTCCGCACATGCGGAGGTGCGGCCGCCGTGGCCAGCTGCACCTCCCCACTGCAGCATCGGCTGCGCCCCTTTATGCGTGGAGATTTTCATGCATGCGGAGGCGGGGAGGCGGGGCGGAGGTGCAACGGCACAGCGGGGTGGGAGAGTTGGAAGAGACCTGGTGGGCCACCCAGTCCAACCCCATTCTGCCAAGAAGCAGGAAAATCACATTCAAAGCACCCCCGACATATGGCTATCCAGCCTCTGTTTAAAAGCCTCCACCACACTCTAGGGCAGAGAGTTCCACTGCTGAACAGCTCTCACAATCAGAAGGTTCTTCCTAATGTTCAGATGGAGTCTCCATGCACGGAGATTTTCGCGCATGCGGAGAAGCTCCTACAGGTGGTACAGCACCTGTGGGAGCTTCTGCACATGTGCACGCCTCCACATATGTGGAGATTTTCACGCATGCGCTGTAGCCCCTGTAGGAGCTTCTGCGCATGTGTGAAGCTCCGCGCATGCGCACTGGCTACTGAGTGCGCCTCCAGCCTTGGAGCCAGTGCGCATGCACAGAAGCTCCAAAGCTTGAGGCGTGCTCGGGAGCCACTGGGAGGGGGGGCAAAATAATATTAGCCTACCCCCCGGGATAGGTCGGACCGCCCCTGTTGGTGAAAAAAGGCTCTCTAAAGACGCCATAGAAGAAGACACTTTGCCTTCTCAATTCTGGTTGACAAGATAGATGTGGAATGCTTGCCAGAGAGAAATGTCAAAGGCTTCCTTGGGCAGAAGATCTCTTACGCCATTCATATCAGAAATAAAATGTCCCCAAGCCTTCATTGTCTTCCATGGAAACAACACTTCTCTTCTATACAAAGCTTTCGGCAATCTTCATAATCAATGTGCGCTAGGGATGGACAGGACGGACACGCCCACTTCGGCAGACTTTCTCTGTCTCCCATCTCCATGTTTATTCCATGCCGGTTCTGTATATGTGTGCATGTGCGTATATTATATGGGAAAATATATTTCTGTATTTCCATACTCGGGAATCTACTGGGTGCATTAATTGTTGCATTGTTAATTACCAACCCCAAATCTATTAAGATGTGTGCACATCTTACACATGCATATAGGAGTATTTGATCCTTCCTCACTTCCACCCCCAAATGTATGACTTTTTTTTGTGTTGAAAGCTTCGCAAATTAGAAATGTACAGATTTCTGATTTCACATTGCATTTATTTCCATGTTGATACATTTTTCTTCAATGTACTGCAGTTTGTGTGCATTGTAACACATTTTTCACAATACGTGCAATACACAGAGACACAAACAGAGAGAGAAAGGGAGGGGTGTAAATATTAAGTTAGTAATTTTTGAAAACATGTGGATGGCGGTCACAGGGATGTAAATGTTCGCTTGATTTATCCTTCTGCACTAAAGGAGAAAAACATTTTCTATGGACAGGGCCAGTCTATCCATTACGCCAACTACGCAGCTGCGTAGGGCGTTGCCACCTGGGAGGGGCGTCGCCACCTGGGAGGGGCGTCGCCACCTGGGAGGGGCGTCACCACCTGGGAGGGGCCGCCACCTGGGAGGGTGCCGCTGCGCTGGCCCCGCCCCACTCCGCCACCTGCCTGCCCCGCCACGCCGCCACGCCACGCCTCCACAGCCGCCCCGCGGTCAGCGCCGCACCGCCGCACCGACCGGGTCAGCTGGCCCCCGCCACCCGGGGCACTCCGCCGCCTCTCCATGCGCGGAGATTTTCACGCATGCGCAGAAGCTTCTACAGGTGCTGCACATGCATGAAAAATCTCTGCGCGTGTGCACTGGCTCCAGAGCGCGCCTCCCGCTTTGGAGCCGGTGCACATGGGCGCAGTTTCTTGCATGCGCACAGATTCGCACGTGCGCACTGGACTCCAAAGCAAGAGGCACGCCCTGAAGCCAGTGCGCATGCGCGGAGGTTCGCGCATGTGCACTGGGCTCCAGAGCGTGACTCGTGCTCGGGAGCCACTGGGGGGGGGGCGCAATTTTTTTCCCCGCTTATCCCCCCAGAATAGGTAGGATCGCCCCTGTCTATGGATAGAATCCTTTTGGGTCATTGACTCCATTGTTGAATGGTGAGTCAGCATGTTAATACAAGCATTTGTTTTTATTAAAGACTAGTAATATGATTCAGGCACATGATTTTCACTGTATCACATTTTAGGGAGAAAAATGACTCGATGAAGCATGAAAAACTCGACAATGCTTTCTGTCAACATTTGACCAAAGAGGCCCAAAGAAGAAATGTATTAGTCATGGGCAATTTCAACCTTTAAGCAGGCCCAAATCATTGCCACGTAAGTGGATAACCAATATGTGGGGAGGGGGTCCACTCCTGGACTCAAACAACAAACAGATCAAACTGTCCCAACGAAGACCTCCCCTCCCCCTCCATCCCACGGTGACAATGGAGGCGAGGCCCAAATGCCGGCCATAGGGATTCCTCCGGGCTTGTTACTCTGCCCAATGGATGTAACTGTGGCTGCAGATCAGGGCTCTCAATCTATGCGCCAACGATACAGCATCTGAAAAGATAAACAGTATAACTAAAACAGCAAGGGGCGCATGTACTCCTGATAAGTATCAGATTTTTTAATTATGTTGCCACTGGAGCCCAACCGTGCTGCATTTGAGGCAGCCCCAATTCTGAAAGAATGGGTTTCAAATACAGTATATGTTGCTCCAAACCCAGTGCTTTGACTGCCCTGGACGTGACCACCCAAAATGGGTATTTGGTCAATGGTGAGCCGTCTTGATGGTAGAACAAGGGGCCTGAAGCAGGTGACCTGACTGCTGTGTAATGCGCAAGAGCCCTGGCTGGGCATAGTTACCGATCACCATACTTGGCAAGATGGGTGGTAGAAACTCTATCCCTCTCGTCAGTTTTTGATGGTCTAATGCAAAGTTCCAAACTCTCGGGCCCCGGCTGGACATCCGACTGCAGCAGGGCCCGCTGCAAAGTCTCCCTTTTCGACCCCACTAACAATTTGCTCACCCTAAGTGTCCCGAAGGAGGCTACCAATGATACAGCATGGAAAAACAACTCCTCCTAGTGGGAAATGCAGATCTGGGGCCATGCCTGACTCAATCCTTTTAAAATGTCTGGGGTGAAGGCAGGCCCGGATCAGGCCTTTTTGGCGGCCTAGGCCAAGAGGGCCTGATCTGCCCCCGGCTCTGCCCCATCCTGGCTCCTCGGTGCTCCAGCCCCACCCCTGCCCCACCCTGCCCCGCCCCCGGCTCTGCCCCGTCCCGGCTCCTCCCTTCCACATCCCCACCCCCAGCTCTGCCCCCGCCTCCTCACCGGCTCCTCCCACCCTCCTAAAGCCACTATGCCGGCCTGAGAAGCGGCTGAAATCACAGCTTTAGGAGGGAAGGAGGAGCCGTGGAGGGGCCCCCGCATCGGCTCCGGAGGTGGGACTTTCCTACCTCCTTGCGCAGGCCAGGGCGGGGCAGAGCTGAGGACGTGGGCAAGCTGAGGGGAGCAGAGCAAGGGGGTGGGTGGCTGCGCGCGCATGCGCCCTTTTTTGAAAAATTTTTTGGAATATTTTTTTATTTCTTTGGGAATTTTTGGGGGAATTTTTTTTACTTTTTTGAGGGGGTCCGGACCTGCTGCCCCCCAAAGGTGCCGCCCTAGGCCATGGCCTAGGGTGGCCTTATGGGTAATCCGGGCCTGGGTGAAGGGTTGTCTATTGTCTTGGGGTTTCCCATACCCTTGTAACCACCCTGTTTATGCAGATGGAAATCATCAGTATCATTGGGGAAGCCTTGGGCCTTCAACCAATATGCCAATGCTGACAACTTTGTTCTTATGGATTGGGTTGCCAAGTCCTTCCTTTTACAGAATATACAAAACTGTGCTTTTTGCGCATAAGGAACAGGTAAGATGTCACTTAACCTGTAATCCTGTCAAAGTTTCCTTTGAGCTCGGTGCCAGGGCCAACACCATTCCCCTGGCTAATTCTTCATTCCATAAACACAGGAGGGGGAGTGCTGCAAAATAGCCAAATCAACAGAGAGTGGAAACAAGTGTCTCAAAACATACAAGGTCACATGTAATATCAAAAGATAGTCTTTATGTGGGGCACACTAGGTGTGCCTGTATAGCCCAATGGGCAATAGTAGAAACAATTAGTGTGTATAAATACACCGACGCGATACATATATACTAGGCATGGTTTCGAACCCAAAAATAGGGAATCGAAAATCTAATGGGGGGGGGGGGATTTTTTTTGATTAGTAATAGAAAGACTTACCAAAAAAATTCTAAAAATTTCTAAAATGTAACATAATTACTAACGAAATTCGTTAGTAGTTCTAAAGTAGGCAAAGCAGGGAAACAGGACTGATACTGTTTTAAGCACAGGCAAATCAAGGGGCAACATTTCCCTTGGTTTCCTTGCAGGGAGATATAATGCATTAATATATTATTATTAATATTATTAAATACCTCTGGTGCAGGCCTTGCTAGAGTTCTCCTCACTCCAGCTTTTTCCCATTCAGTTTTACCATAGCAGTCTAGGACCTCTGTTTGAACTCTATGGCTTTTCTTGATTCTGAACTCTTCCTTCTCCTCTCAGTGCTCTTTTCACTCCTGCTGCCCTTCTCTCAGCAGTTCTTATGTCCTCCTACTCTGTCCTTCTATCTAAACCCCCTTCCTGGGTGTTTAAATCGCTTTTTTTGTCAGTCCTCCAGCCCCTCTAGGAGTCCCGATTTCGGGCTCTCTACCGTTTCCGGCTCCCTTTTCACTTCCTGGAAGAGGCCTTCCACTCTAATTAGGCTTCAAACATGGAAAGGCCCCGATTTGACTGTGAGTTATGTCTGCAAAGTTATTTTGGAGGGGGAAATTTTCCTGTTGGGTGGGCATCTGAAATATTTAATAATCTAACGAAATTTTGGGCCCAGGGAGTGCAAAAAAGAAAGTCCACTTCCGGGATTGGCCTTGCGATCCGTATAAACTTGAAAGTGCCATACATACGAATCCCTTCTGATTTCTTTTCATTTTCATAACTTTTTTCTCATGCCTAATATATATAGCAAAAATACATTCATGCAAGCATATATATAATACAGCATTTACCAGTAGCCGCTTCCAAGGGCTCCTAATGGTGAGTTTTATATAAATAAAAGATGATTCTCACAGTCCAGGAGCTTGAGTAGCGGCTCGTATGGAGGGACATTCAAAGAGACTACTACGCTTAGGCCAAGGTCATCTCACCATCTTGTGAATATAGTGGATTGCTGAATTTGAGAAATATATGGATGATTATTGAAATGGATGATGACCTTACTTTATGACATGCCTCTTGATTGGACACAGCCTTGAAAAAGGCCAGCAATGACCGAAACGGGCAAATCCTATACACCTCCGTGATCCCGTCGGCTGTAATAGGTGCTATTAAGCACAATTATCTTATGAGGCTTCCAACATTGGGGACGCTAAATCGCCATTTTGGCTTGTTACGACAAGAGAGGTCCCTTTAAAGAATACTTCCTGCTTTCGTCCCATTTTGGGCGCGAGGTTTGCCTTATTCTCGCGAGAAGCACCCTGCTTCCGGGTTGTTGCTCTCGCGAGACTTGGAATGTGACCAGCGATGCTTCTGGGACATGTAGTCTCTTTGAACATCCCTCCATACGAGCCGCTACTAGGGGAATGTGTTGCCATAGTGGCAGTGGGCGGAGCCAGCCAGGAGGCTAGCTTAGAATGCTGGACAGTTTGAATTTGTCAGTTGGCCAGCAGCTGTGACCGGAGTCAGTTGGTATTTGGCAGTTGGTGGGATAGCCAGCTGTCTGTTAGCGCTGCAAGTGTGCAGAGCTCTGTGTGGGGTTTAGGGAAACCCAAGTTGAGGACAAGTTTGGTCCTGAATAGTTAGTAGTGGGAGTAACCTAATAGGTTATTGGGTTATGTACCTGAGTAAGCAGTTAAGTAATAAAACTGCTGGTACCTGTGTAACTGTGTCAGGGGAAGTTATACCCCAGTGTTAAATTGTTTGGAACTTCAAGTGTATGCCTCTTCGGAGTCTGAAACCAACCAAGCATTGTACCCGTTTGTAAAATAAATTGTTAAACACTTTCAACACAACATCTGTGGAAGTCGTTTATTATCAAAGCCCTCCCATCGGTAGCCAGAATTAATATGGTGGCAGCGTAAATGTAAATAATAGATCCTCTCACAGTGGGACGCATGCTGTAGGCTGCGTTTCCGTGAAGTGGTCAGTGGTCAGTCTAAATCTACGAGGGGTTTCGACGCTAGCTTTCAGCGGCGTTCGGAATCCTTCTCCACATTTGGTGGCAGCGGTGGGATCGCCTGCCCTGCCACGGTTTAAAAAAGGTGAACAGCGGAAACCTCCTTGCTTCTTTACAGTGTCATATACAGTAGTCTACATCTCCCAACATAGTAACCCCTTGGGAGTAAATTTGACTTTTATACACTGTTGAGTCTAATTCTGGGGAGGATTCTGCAACTACATTCAGCTCAAGCTGTCTACAAAGCTAATTTAAATGTTTTTGTGCACCTAAAGGGGGCTTTGTAGTGTCTCTCCTAATGAGAATTATGATATAGTTAATTGTACACAGGTTCACAAGAATGTCTGGGCAGTTCTATTATGAGAAAACGTTACTCACAGCTCTAACCATATTTAAATATGTATGATAATTTCTTCCGGGCACTGAATAAAATGCCTCTCAAATAATGCATCATATATTTATTATTTTACAAGAAATAACTGGTTTTTAAAAAGAACTGCTCAAGTAGGTCCGGATTACCTTATTGTGGCACCCTAGGCCACAGTCTGGAAGCGCCGCCCCCGCCCCGGGGGTGGGGCCGCTTCCGGGGGGGGGCTTCCTTCCTCCTCACTGAAGGAGGGCCCGACGCCGACAAGCTTGAGCACAGGCCCCAATTACCGATAAGGCCACCCTAGGCCATGAGCTAGGGCAGCAGCCATGCGGGGGTAGCAGATCCGGACCCCCCCCCAAATTTAATTTTTTTTTTAAAAAAAGTGATTTTCGGGCATTCCTGTGCCTGCACGGAGTGCCATAGGCCCTACGGCCTCTGACGTGACTTCCCACCGCCCCCTCCTCGCTCGCGCCATCGGCCCCACCCCTCAGTCCTTCAGTGAAGGACTGAGGGGTGGGGCCAATGGCGCAAGCGAGAAGGGGGGGGCTGGGCTTCTCTCCGCCCCCTCGTCCCTCGCGTCATGTCATCCCCGCCTCATAGTCCTTCAGTGAAGAACTGAGGCGGGGCCGACCGTGCGAGCGAGGAGGTGGTGGCAGGAAGTTGCGTCAGAGGCCATAGGGCCTATGGCGCTCTGTGCAGGCGCAGGAGCGCCCCAAAATCACTTTAAATTTTTTTAAAAATGGGGTCCGGATCTGCTGCCCCCCTCCTATGGCTGCCACCCTAGGCCATGGCCTAGGGTGGCCTTATGGGTAATCTGGGCCTGTGCTCAAGCTGAGATTTAGCAGGGTCTCCAGAAAAAACCATACCCGAATTCTATAACATCTTTTACTTAACACAACTTTACATATACTTAGCTAAGCCATAGAAGTGGTAAGAAACCCTATTAGTTTATTATGAAGACGCATATTGCATCACCAACAGGAGGATCCGATGCACATTGGGACAGATGAGCAACTGTGATACACATGGTGGTTAATGCATATGAGTGCATGATGCACGTCATAGTTGAACTTCCAGTGTGAAATACACACCAGTGTCCGTTGTATTTCAGCGTGGAATGTGTAATTGGCACTTTGCTGACTCTGCTCCATAGCAGAGATTGAGCATTTCTTAAAATTTCAAAATCTGAATTACTCTCAAATTTAAAATTGACTGTGTGCCTGAGATAGTGACACTTTTGTTCCCTGATGATTCAATGTATACAAACTTTGTTTTATGCAGAAAATTATTGTGAATATTGTATATAATTACCTTCTGGCTATGTGTATAAGTTGTACATGAAATAAGTTGTACATGAAAATAAATTTTGCGTCTAGACTTGAATCCCATTTCCAAAATATCACGTTATGTATGCATATTCCAAAATTCAAAGTGATTCTGGTCTCATTCATTTTGGATAAGGAATACCCAGCTTGCAACGTAACAATAGCCCTCTAGTGCAGTCTTTCTCAACCAGTGTGCCGTGGCACACTAGTGTGCCGTGACGGACCTCCTGCTGTGCCGCGAGAAAGGCTCTCTGCCCCCCCTTCCTCCCCCCTCCTGCCAAACTCCTGCTGCTTTTTGGGGGGAGGAGGAGGAAGGGCCGGGCAGTGGCGAAGAAAAAGAAGAAGGGACCGGGGCGCCGCCTCCTTCGGCTGTTTCCCCAGCCAGCCTCCAATCCGCCATGACTCTCGCCCCTTGCTCGCTGAAGCCGCGTGGAGGAGCCCCGCCCACTGAAGCCTGTTCACCGCTCATGCTCCTCCTCTGTAGGAGAGCTGAAGCTGGGGGGAGGGGGCGGGGCATGGCACGGCCTGTAGGTGAGCCGAAGCTGGGGGAGGGGCAGGGCATGGCGCGGCCTGGCTCTGCCCCCTCCCCCGGCACTCCCAGCAGCTGCTCCCAGCCTTGAGGGGACAGTGCCAAGCCAGCATTGTGCTGGCTCTGGCACCGCTGCCTTGGCACTGCCCCTCAAGGCTGGAGCAGCTGCTGGGAGAGGTGAAGCCGGGGGTAGGGGGTGGGGCATGGCACAGCCTGGCTCCGCCCCTCCCTGGCTTTGGCACACCCAGCAGCTGCTCCCAGCAGGCCACCATCCCCCAGCCATTCTTTACTGTGTTAGAGTGTCATTTTGTGTCATTTTGGTTGGTGGTGTGCCCGTGGATTTTTTTAATGTTAAAAGTGTGCCGCGGCTCAAAAAAGGTTGGGAAACACTGCTCTAGTGGATAAAGGCATTGCAAAACTGCATAATTATTACTCATGTGCGCGGTATTTGTTTATTCCATTTACTTTGTTCTTTCATTCCTTCTGTTTCATTCATTGTGTATAAAATGGTAATACCTTCTATGGTATGAAAATGGGACTGAAAATGAAAGGAAGTGTGAATGGTTACCATCCATTCACCATATTTTCAAGCCACATGGCACATTGATGGGTTTTTTTTATTTACCTCTGAGCCCTGCCTGTTGGGTCTGTTAGAGGGGAAAACATCTCATAATTAGTGGAATTAGTGGTACCTTAAGCCCCCTCTTTAACCTCATTTCTCTTCTGCAGATGGAGGGGAAAGCATCTCAGAATTAGTGGGATCTTAACCCCTATATTTATACTAATGTCTCTTCTGCAGATGAAGGAGAAAACATTTCAGAATTAGTGGGATCTTATGTAACTCTGATGCTTTTAATACAGGTCATAATGAAGGCTATGAGGACAAACCATACCATTGCCAGAAATGATAGGAAGTGGAAGGGAATTTAGCCCCATTGCTGCTAGTTAAAGAAGTGAAAGAGATGGGGTGGGCACTGGGCTGTGTGTGTGGTGTGTGGGCCGGGGAGATAGCACAGCGGTAACACGGCTGTGCTTGCAATCGGAAGGTTGCTGGTTCAAATCCCTCGAGCTGGCCTGGACAACCAGCTATATGTGACGCAAAGATGCAATGATGCAAGGACATAACAACAATGATGTCGTAATGGAGCATCCACATCCTGTATGACCCTGTATGACGCACACCTGTATGACCCTGTGACGCAGCCAGGAAGAAGAAACCCTTCTAAAAACTGCGCTGTACTGTCTATATGTAAAACTGTATGTCTCCGACAGGGACTGTCTGTAATATGTGTATTGTAATCCGCACTGAGTCCCCTTCGGGGTGAGAAGAGCGGAATAGAAATAAACAGTATTATTATTATTTGATATTTGGAAGGAGGAAATAGTGCCCTCCCTGCCCCGCCTATCTCCTGCTGCTGCTGCTCCTGGAGAAGGAAGAGGACAGGGACAGCGGGGGAAAGAGGAAATGTCTTTAAGGAAATTTTACTTATAGAAAGAAAAATCCTTAAAAATTGGGGGATGACCCAAACATCATTAAACTTGGTGGGCTAAGAATGTTAGATGTGCCATTTCATGTATAGCTATTTTCACCCCTCTGGCCCTAAAACTGAAGGGAAGGGGAGCCTGGGAAAATTACCAATGTTGGCAAGAGGTCCAAAAAATGGTTGTTCTTTTGGGCCCGGCATGAAAAGGCTCATTCGGAAAGGCACCTGTTTTCAGGAGAGGCATTTGAAAATGAAAGCGGGGCCTTACGAATGAAACAAACAGAAACCGATCGTCATTCTAAACGAATGCACAAGACTAATAATTATAATTGGCTCATACGTTAGTCTACTACAGGATTTCAGTCATACAGGATTTCAAACCAGCATGTTTTGTAGTAGAAAGAAAGGCTATGAATTTTCACCATCATCGTTATCATCATCATCCTAATCAGTTATGTAAGCATCTCACATGAAATAGCATCAAAAACAAATTTATTAACAGTAGAGGTGTGTGGTGAAGTCATATTTCTTTATTACAGGTTTTAAATATGGTTGGAATTTATTTAATATGTATATATGTTGAAGGGGTAAAAACTTAGCAAACCCTAAAGGGTTAACAGAGATATTGTACTTGAGGGAGCGACTTACCCCCTATATGCCTGCGAGATCACTACGCTCCGAGGAGCTCAACCTCCTTGTGGTGCCTCCCCTCGGAACCTGCCGACTAGCCACTACACGGCGGAGGGCATTCTCTAGCCGCCCCAAGTCTCTGGAATGGCCTCCGGAGGAGATCCGCGCCATCCGCGCTCTCCTGCCCTTTCGCAAGGCCTTGAAGACTTGGCTTTTTAGGAAGGCGTTCGGCTCTTAATTCAACCACATTGCCCGCTTGCCGCCTATGGTTCCCCCCAGGTTTTTTATCCCGTCCCCCCAGCCTTTGCTGAGGGTTGTGCTCTTAATATGTTTTAATCTGTTGTGATGTGTAATATGTTTTTAACTGCTTAATTGTTTTATTTCTCGGTGTTTTTGCTTCTTTGTAAACCGCTCTGAGCTCCGGAGTGAGCGGTATACTAAATCGAAGTTAATAAATAATAAATAATAAATAAATATTAGCGTGCAGAACCTCCAAGGGGTTTCTGGTACCGTGGAAACAGGAGGTGGAGCCTGCAACTGGCCTTAGAATCTTTGAATTCAAACTTTGGCAGTGAAAGTCGAAGGAGAGAGGGTGTGTGGAGAGTTAGAGAGTCTGTTTTTGCTAGCTGTCAGCCAGTTTTAAAGAGGACTCAGACTCTACTCTGTGAGAAAAGCTGTCTTTGAACTGCTAGGAAAGCAGTTGGGTTTAAAGGACAAGCAGTTAGTGTAAAGTCTGTTGAACTATTGGTTCTGGGAGTACAGTTATATAGTATCAAGTTGCATCTCCATAGTTAGTGTATTGTAACCTTAAGATACGTGCCTCTAATAAGATACTGTAACCACCTAAGCTCTGAACTCTGAAACCTCCATGATTAGAACATTGTTTGAATAAACTTTGCAGTTCTTTAACAAAGATATCTCCCCACATAGTTACTTCACACTCAAGCCTCGAAAACAAATTCTTCCTAGTGGGTAGCCAAGTATAGTGAATAGAAGCAGTGAAAGTTAACAAATAGTGTCAGTGGGAGTTTGGGTTAGAGGGATACCCTGCCCTGACACCGTAATTGAAAGGTCAATGGGATAGCTGACCTGTGCGAATACTTACTACATTATATGGTGGCAGCAAGTGGAAATAAAAGATATCTTTATATAAATTGGTAGTCAGGTTGGAATAAGAAAACTACCCTGCCACAGTTGAAAGTAAAATATAGAGAGAGTATTTGTTTTTAATTCTCTTCATACATGACTTACATCAGTTTTCTATTACAATGCAGAACAATTCAAAACGGAGGGAGGAGGAGAGGGAGAAAGATGACAGATAGCTAGATAGAGATAGGTGATAGATAGATCGTAGATACCTCTTACCTCTTGTTGACTAACTCTGAATGTCCTATCAGCAAGACAGCCCATTGTAAATCACATTCACTTATGAGTAATCTTACATAATATTTACCATTATTAATTTGCCTAGGATAATTGAAGGTATGATTCCTATAGTTGTTTGTGGATACTCAGTCATCATAGGATTGCTAAGTTTCTGTCAGAACAGAGAGAAGACCAAGCTCAAAGGTGGAGATTCGTCTGTATACACACCCTGTTGGTGGTTGTGGGTAGTTCTGGTACTCGTTCAAAGTTGGACTTCAGGTCTCAAAAGTGAGAGTTGGATGGGTTTGTGGATGTGCAGGATCCAAGCTGTGGCATCCCATAGGTACCTACTGGATCAAAAGAAAATCTACTCCAGCCTCTCAACTGATCTGTTATAATCTTTCCCATGTTCATAGAAATTAACGTAGATACTTTATCACTGCACCTAAAGCCCAGACTTACCTTCTGTACAGGTGATATGGAAATGCTGTTTTCTCTTATTTGATTTCTTCTCCTCCCTAAAATAGCCACTAGGGCCACTGAACTACAATGTGGTGTAGGGGGAACATTATCACGAGGTGTCCCAACTGCACCTGGTGATAATGAGCGTTAATTCAGAATAAACTTGGAAATCCACGTTTTAAAAAAATCTCCAAAGATCCAGATTTTTCAGTAAGGTCTGCACTTTTGGAAATATGGGGCCTGTGGAGACTGCGCCTGAAATGCAGGCCCGGATCAGGCCCTTTTGGCGCCCTAGGCCAAAGGCCCTGCCCCCACCCCCTCTCCGCCCCGGCTCCTCCCCACTCCGCCCCGGCCCACCCCCGGCTCTGCCCTGCCCTGCCCCCGGCTCCTCCCCGCTCTGCCCCAGCCCCGCCCCCGGCTCCGCCCCTGCCTCCTCCCTGGCTCCTCCCTCCCTCCTAAAGCTACTATGCCGGCCTGAGAAGCAGCTGAAATCACGGCTTTAGGAGGGAGGGAGGAGCCGTGGGGA
This sequence comes from Anolis apletophallus, assembly GCA_030556195.1. Lineage (NCBI taxonomy): Eukaryota > Metazoa > Chordata > Lepidosauria > Squamata > Anolidae > Anolis > Anolis apletophallus. The sequence goes on from JARBWK010000007.1 coordinate 681,738, forward strand.
GGTCCCACATCGGCTCTGGGGGTGGGGTTTTCCTTCCTCCTCCTCGCGCCAGTGAGGAGGCAGGGGCGGAGCCGGGGGTGGGGCGGAGCTGGGGGTGGGGTGGAGCCGAGGGTCGGGGAAGAGCCGAGGGGAGCAGAGCAAAGGAGTGGGGGCATGGATGGTGCTTACGCCACCATGTGCATGCGCCTTTTTAAAAAAATTATTTTTTTTTGAATTTTTTTTGAATTTTTAAAAACTTTGGGGGGGGGGGGGTCCGGGTGTGCTGCTCCCCAAAGGTGCCGCCCTAGGCCATCGCCTAGGGTGGCCTTATGGGTAATCCGGGCCTGCTGAAATGGCTGTGTCCTCAGAAGCAGTCTTCACACTGGTCCCGCTTCCACAGGCTCAAGCAGCCCACAGAGGAGGGGTGGCAGCGCAATGGTCCCCTCCATCACCATTTCTCCCGGCTGTAAAGTTTTAGAAAAGACTCCTTACTGAGCTGAGGGATTTCCAAGGGCTCTATTTTGTACCTAATGACCTTGTTACACAGCTGCCGGAATCAAATCACATTGTGGGGGGGGGGGGGGCATGGGGAAGCTGGCTCCCCATGCCCTGCGTTGCCCGGCTCCAGGTGATCCTATGGGAGAAGTATTGATCACATGGCTCCCCCCATGGATTTGGATTTCGAATTTGCCAGCTCTGCCCTTCTTCACCCACAGAGACCCACCAGCATTGTTTGATGGGAGCAGGCCCGGATCAGGCCCTTTTGCCGGCCTAGGCCAAAAGGGCCATCTGCCGCCGCCCCCGCCCCGCCCCTGCCCTACCCCCTCACCGGCAAGGAGGAGGAAAGCCCCACCCCAGCTCCGTTTCCCCCCTCCCCGCCCCCTCGCCGGCGAGGAGGAGGAAAGCCCCACCCCCGGGGCCTCCCCACGGCTCCTCCCTCCCTCCTAAAGCCACCATGCCGGCAAGAAGGTGGGGGTGGAGCCAGGGGCAGGGCAGGGGCAGAGCCTTTGGAGCAAGCAAGGGGGGACAGCTGCGCGCATGCACACTTAATTTTATTATTAATTTTTTGAAAATTTTTTGAATATTTTTTTGAATGTTTTTCAAAAAAAAATTTAAAAAACTTTTTTGGGGGGGTCCGGACCTGCTGCCCCCCCCATGGGTGCCGCCCTAGGCCTTGGTCTAGAGTGGCCTTATGGGTAATCCGGGCCTGGATGGGAGCCAGTGGGTTTCATGGATGACCTGGGCTAAACTGGCACATGCTGCTGAATTTAGCCCTTTGAGCGATGCATGGAGATCTGGAGGAGAAATTCCCTCCTCCCTTCTCCAAAACTCTGTCACAACGTAAGAAAATTGTTTATTTATTTTATTTATTTATTGTTCCATTTTGTATACCGCTACCCCCAAAGGCTCGGAGCGGTTTACAATAATCAGCACATGCAAACAGTACAATTAAAATAATCAGGCCAAGTCACACTATCTTAGTCAGCCAAGATCCAATGCTTGCCGAAAGAGAAATGTCTTACACGCCCTCCAAAAGGGAGTAGATCTCTAATAGCTCGTACTTCTTCTGGCAAGGCATTCCACAGCTTTGGTGCCACCACCAAAAAAGCTCTGTGCCTAGTAGATGACAGATGGTAGGTCCAGACACTAGGGACTTCTAACAGATTTTGATCTTCCGACCGTAGTGATCTCTGGGGTATATAGGGGGTAAGGCGGGCCATCAAGTACACCGGTCCTAGACCATACAAGGCCTTAAAGGTTAGAACCAGCACTTTGAACGTAATCCGGTGCTCGATCGGAAGCCAGTGCAATTGCTACAGGATTGGTGTGATGTGACATCTCGCCAGTGCCCCGGCGAGAAGTCGAGCAGCAGCATTTTGCACCAGCTTGAACTTCCAGATCACAGACAAAGGAAGGCCAATGTAGAGGGTGTTACAGTAGTCCAGCCTCGAGATGACCGTCACCTGGATCACCGTAGCTAGGTCACTCTCAGATAAGAAAGGTGCCAGCTGCCTAGCCTGCCGCAGATGGTAGAAAGCGGATCTGCTCACAGCAGAGGCCTGGGCCTCCATTGTCAGCAGTGGGTCCAACACAACCCCTAGACTCTTTACAGAAGATGACAGGCATAGTGCCTCGCTGTCCAGGGAAGGCAGCTGGATCTTCCCCTCACCTGGGCGACCCAGCCAAAGGATCTCCGTCTTCGCTGGGTACACCCTCAGCCAACTGGCACGCAACCATCCAGTAACGCCCTCAAGGCACTGATGGAAATGATCAGGTACGGAGTCCAGCCAACCCTCCATCCTCAGCACAAGTTGGGTGTCATCGGCGTACCGATGGCACTCCAGCCCGAAACTACGCACCAGTTGGGCAAGGGGTTGCATATAGATGTTAAATAACAAAGGGGAGAGAATAGCCCCCTGAGGCACCCCACAGTTAAAAGGGAGCCTCTCAGATGCTACGCCTCCCATCTCCACTCATTGCCCCCTATCTTGGAGAAAGGAGGACACCCATTTAAGGGCTGTCCCCCTGACTCCTGTCATGGCTAAACAGTGGGTCAGTAATTCATGATCGACTGTATCAAATGCTGCCGTGAGATCCAATAACACGAGCAGCGCTGATCCCCCTTGATCCAACTGGCAACGAAGCTGATCTGTGATGGCGACCAGCACAGTCTCCATCCCGTGCCCTGAGCGGAAGCTGGACTGGAAGGGATCTAGTCCGGCTGTGCCATTGAGGAACTGCTACAGCTGTACCGCTGCTGCCCTCTCAATCACCTTGCCCACGAACGAAAGATTCGAAACCGGGCGGTAACTGGAAGGTACCGAATTATCTAAGTCTGGTTTCTTCAGCAGCGGAGATGCCATGGCCTCTGGAAAAACTAACTGCTCAAGGGAGGTATTGACTATATTCAACAGGGGTCCCCGTAACTCCTCCCAGCAAGATTTAACTAGCCAGGAGGGGCTATGATGGATAGAGAGAAATGGCTGAAAAGCTTGTGCTTATGTGTGCTGTGGTTGTGTATATGACATATGAGTCCTGCTTTTAAAATATCCATCCACAACAGCTTATTCCTCATCTAGAGGTGGGAGGTCTGCCAGGGGATGGTTGGAAATGCTCCTGCTGCTTTAATACATGCAAACTAAGCATAGTGTGCAGAATAACATAGGGACTCCTGGCATTGCATGTTTATGTCAAGAAGGAAATGCACATGCCGATGTGCCTACTCCAGTATTGCAGCCAGTAGGCATGGTTAGGTCCAGGCAGAATCTTTGAAATTCGGATTAAATTCAGATCAAATTCCTTTTTGAAGCGGTTTCAAAGCGATTTGGGAACCCGGAAGTATCCTTGCCCTTTCGAAGCCAGTGTTGCCAGCTTTGTTCTGACTCAGGAAGTGATTCGGAAAAGACCCAGAGTTTGGAGGCAAGCAGCTGCTTGCATGCTGGGATGCTTGCCTCCAGCCAATGAGGGGGAACCACACGGGGAGGGGCGGGGTTTCGGCACGTCAGCCATTGTCGTTTGCAAACCGGGGATGCAGATGGGAAGGGAGCTTGGGTGGGAAAGGTGCATTCTAGGCTCATTTGATTTAAAAAATGGTTCAAAACTTGTTTCAGATGTAGGGGGCGCTGGCGATTCGGATTGGAAATGATTTCCAAAATTTTCCAGGAAAAAAGTCAAAATTTCCAAAATTTCCAAATCGCTTAATTAATTAATTAATTAATTAATTAATTTACTTATTATTAATGGCAGACATGCATGCACAGTAGGAAAGAAACGGCACAAGCACTGGGTGAACTTCAGGGGATTGTCCCGCCCTCATTTTTAGACCAATCATGAAGAAACTTTTGACTTTTGAAAGCCCGTTTTCTGCTAACAATTCCCTTCCTGAAGCAGTGGATACAAATTTTGAAATCCTTTCCTCTCCTTAGCTTTGACTTCTGTGCTTTGGAAAAGCAGAAATCCCACTATATGCTAATAATTTCCTTGGGAAAACACACAAAAGTTTGGAGGCCCCTTTGCCTGCCTGGGGTTACCTGTTGTCCTTTTGGAAACTAGAAATCTCCCAATCTAATCTTTTCCTTGGGGGAACAAACCCACAACAGTTTGTACAGCCCTCCTTTCTCTGTCTGGGGTTACACGTTGTCCTTTTGGAATCTAAAAATCTCCTTTAATCTGCTAATAATTTCCTCGGGAAAACACACAAACGTTCTAAAAGGACAATGTGTGACCCCAAGCAGGCAAAGGGGCTTTGTCTGCTTGGGGTTACACATTGTCCTTTTAGAAACTAGAAATCTCCTAATCTAATCATTTATTTGGGGGAACCACACAATACCACTTTGGAGCCCCCTTTGTCTGCCTTGGGGTACACATTGTACTTTATGAAACTAGAAATCTCCTGGAGGCAGCACGTTTCTTCTTGTTGTGATATTCCCTATTAGATTACTGCAATTAATTAAAACATTGTCAAGAACCCGGGGATTTTTATATCCACCTTGCTCACAACTTTGAAGCTGGGCTTTGAAATTTCCCAAGCTTGCCAACCAAGCTCAGTACAACTACAGCGGGGCCATGCTTACCAAACCTGTAGTAGGCTGATTCTGGAAGGAGGAGGAGGAAAGCCCCACCCCTCAGAGCCCATGCGGGCCTCCCACTGCTCTCCCTCCCCTCCCTCCTAAAGCCACCATGCCGGCCTGAGGAGTGGCCGAATCGCGGCTTTAGGAGGGAGGGAGGAGCCGTGGGGAGGCCCCGCATCGGCTCCGGGGGTGGGGCTTTCCTTCCTCCTCGTGCTGGCGAGGAGGCGGAGCCAGGGGCGGAGCCGGGGGCAGGGCAGAGCCGAGGGGAGCAGAGCAAAGGAGGGGGGCGGCCGTGGATGGTGCTTACGCCGCCGCGCGCATGAGCCCTTAAAAAAAATTTTTTGGATTTTTTTTCTTTTTTGGTGGGGTCCAAACCTGCTGCCCCCCCCCCAAAGTGTCGCCCTAAGCCATGGCCTCGGTTGGCTTTATGGGTAATCCGGGCCTGGATAAGCCACCAATAAGGAATGCCATTCTGCTTTAATGGGGCCACTTTGCCTTGGGGTTGAAGAAAAACCTTGTGTTCAGCTGCTTTTTAGTTTTTCTTTGCCTGGGTTTTGCCTAAAAACATACTCCTCTATTTTCTCTATTTCTGGTCAAACATATACTCGTAGTATTAAAAGCGTCCTTCATTTTGAGAGCGGGGAAAAGAACGAATCCCACAGAATCCCCTTTTAATAACTGTTCGGCTACAAAATTGCATTGGCCCCCTTCGTATGTTCCCTCGAGAGCACGTGATGCGCAAAAGCATTGCCACGGAACATATAAAATTACAAATGAAATTTATTGTAAAAAGTAGAACGTCTCCTAGACGGGTGTCAGTATTTATTTTCATTCATAAAACAAAGCCAGAAAATTTGCAGTTATAATATATTCATTTGTCAGCAAAGTCCATGGGTGTCGATTGCCATCCAACGTTATTGACGGATATAAGACAGATATTGAAAAGACAATTTATATTTACTCTTCCAAACATAAACTGTTCCACAAAAGCACTGTTAAAAACTCCTCCGTGGTGTGTGTTCTCTGTTGTGCTTCACACGTATGGTTAACTACATAATTTGGTTGTGTCGTAATCCACTGTGTTTGGCAATTTGGCGTTGAAGGCCTGCAAAGCAGACTGAATCCTCACCACCTCGCTGGTCGACAACTTGAGTCTATGGCGCAGCAGGCAAGAGAAAAGGTCCAGGCGGCGTTGGCCAGGCGGAGAGAGCTTATTTACACGGTCCCGTATCTCTAGTAGTTGCAAGAGTGCGGAATCCTGGGATCCCTGAGTATAGGGGTAGTCCAGCTGCAAAATCAAGTCCCGGATGGCTTCGGGGTCAAAGTGCATGCTGTAGCCGAATACTTGGATGTTGTTGATTTTCATGTAGCCCAGGTTCCGCGAAGGATCAATAAACTCCAGGGGTTCGTAATAGATGCTTTCGTTGCCGTTGGGACCGTTGGTCTTGATGCGACTCCTCAAGTAGATGTGGACAGTCTCAAAAAATGTCTTCCACTTGTTCCCGAGGGTCAGCGTCCAGTTATAACACTGAAGCGGCAAGTCCAGTTTAGTCCGCTCCCAGTCTGGGAAACTGTTTTCCTCGACAGGCATAAACCAGCTCTCAGAGTGGCTGCCTCCGAAAGGGTTGACGTAAACGGCCAAGACGGGCTCCAAGGTGCTGTTCTTTGTGAGGCAAATCTGAAGAGAGAGACCCAATATCATATGGACCAGGCTCGATTTGTACTTGTTACTTTTAAGAGTAAGGAGCATCCGTTTGCGCCAGGAAGGGTCAAACCAGCTATTGAGACGCATGTCGTTACTGATGAAGATGGCGTGGACTTCGATCCGGCGATCCGTTTTCTGCAACAAGTACTTCATCTCCAAATCTTGAAGGTCAGTCTCAAACCCAATGTAGTGCTCGGTTGAGTCTGCTACTTCAGGTTTGCAGATTCCTTGGCTCAGCATGTACCCAGTGTTGCAGGTCCCACAGCGGGTACGGTTATCAGGGGCGCATGTTGCACAGGCCGAGCCGTCTCCCACAACGCATGGCAAAGAGCCAAGGCAGGCAACTTGGTCATTAGGGCATGTGCAGGAATGAGTCTCTTCGGCAAAGCTACCCAAAAGGCCGTTCTCATTGCAGTAAAGGAAGGACTGGATGCGATTCAGCCAATAGGTAGAAGATCTGCAAAGTTAACACAACATTAATGAGTGAAGAGTGAGAGAGAAACACAAGCAATATCGTCAAACTACTTTTCAATTACTTTCAATTAAAAAAAATATTATTTTGACACATGTTATACAAAAGGAAATACTCAAAGAAAGGTTACGATAATGAGGCTATCTGCATTTTCCTTTCCTTTCCCTCATATGGTGGGGGGGGGGGGGGTAGGGTAGCGTAACAGCACATTGTCCCATCCCTCACATGGGATGGAAAGAATATAAAATATGCAAAAACTTTATTACACACACGCACACACGTGCAGTATACATATACAATCAGTTAGAATGCATAAGTTTACTGACAAATCGGCTTTTCCTCTACAGATGAAAAGAAAATTCACAAAATCTGAGACAGGATATCTTGACATATCAAGGCATCCCATCAGGCCCGGATCAGGCCCTTTTGGCGCCCTAGGCCAAGGGCTCTGCCCCCGCCCCACCTTGCCCCCGGCTCCGCCCCCGGCTCCACCCCCGCCTCCTCGCCGGCGAGGGGGAGGAGGAAGGAAAGGCCCACCCAAAGGACACGTCGGCAGCAGGGGCGCACGTGGGAGGCGCGCCTCTGCAGAGGGAGCGGGGCGTCCGCGGCCACGTGGTCCCAGCAGCCTTGGCCCCGCCCTCCTGGCCGCCTGCCAAAGCGCTTCTCCTTCCCAGGCAGCGCATGCATCCCGACGGGGCACCCGTCCCTCCCCAAAGGGAACCCCCGCATGGTGCTCCCTCCCTCCCACCCACCCTTCCTGCGGCGGGGTTTGGGAGTGAGTGCAGCGAGGAGGCGGAGCCGGGGGTGGGGCAGGGTGGAGGCAGAGCCTTTGGAGCAGAGCAAAGGGAGGGGGTTGCTCCGTGCATGCATGCGCACTTTAAAAAAATTTTTTTAATTTTTTTTAATTTTTTGTTTTTTTTAAAAAAATGAATTTTTTTTTAAAAAATTGATTTTTTTGGGAATTTTTAAAGAACTTTTTGGGGGGTCTGGACCTGCTGCCCCCCCCCCATGGCTGCTGCCCTAGGCCATGGCCTAGGGTGGCCTTATGGGTAATCCGGGCCTGCATCCCATCAAAAACATGCTTTGTTAATTTTTGTTGTTGCTCTTCTTGAACAGAAATGAAATGATCACTTTCTTTTTTAATTTGGAGGGGGTTGTTTTTTCTCAACAATACTTACTGAGCTTTCAAGAAAATACTAGGTTTTGGAGAAAAAAACAATTGGGCAATACATTGCAGTTTGCACAAAATATAAGCTTTGCTATGTAAAAATGTTGTTTTTATTTCCATAAACCTGTTGGTTTTTGTGCAGACAAAGGTCAAGATCATCTATTGAGTGAGCGTCATGCCCGCCACCCCAGCACCTACCAAGTCAACGGCTGATGTGTGGGTGACAGCTAACTAAGAAAACGAAAATGCAGCCGTCTTGGTTTCCAATCATTGGAGAAAAAATGTGACACTCTCGTTGCTTTCCCCTTGAAGTCAAGACAGACCACAATGCCATTCCTTTGAATTCCCTCCCCTACTCTCCTTTCAGCACCAAAAAGGGATAGCCGCAGCATCTCCTCCCAAGACTTGGAAGGTTCTGGGCAAGGCGGGAATTGGATGGAGTGTGGAAAGTCCATATTGGTTGGAGTGGGAAAAGTGATGTATACATTATATTTACACACACATATGTCACCTATAATAGCATGCTGGTCAAAATCTTCTTGTAAAGTTCCCAAAATGCAACCCTATATCTTGACAATTTTAAAATGTGCAAACACTTGCAATCTTGTCCAAAATTTGTCTCTGTTGTTCTAACATACAATAACTAGGTCTCGGCAGTGGCCAGGGGAGCTTTTGCACAGTTAAGACTCATGCGCCAACTGCGACCGTACCTTGGGAAGTCTGATCTGGCTACGGTCATCCACACTCTGATCACATCCCAAAAAGATTACTGCAACGCACTCTACGTGGGGCTGCCTTTGAAGACAGTTTGGAAATTACAACTACTCCAACGGGCGGCAGCCAGATTACTAACAGGAGCTACATACAGGGAGCATACCACCCCCCTGTTGTGTCAACTCCACTGGCTGCCTGTCCACTTCCGAGCTCAATTCAAAGTGCTGGTTTTGACCTTTAAAGCTCTATACAGTTCTGGCCCAGCTTACTTGTCCGAACACATCAGCCTCTACATCCCACCTCGTAATTTAAGATCATCTGGGGAGGCCCTGCTCTCGCTCCTGCCAACTTCTCAAACGCGGTTGGTGGAGACGGGAGAGAGGGCCTTCTCGGTGGTGGCTCCCCGCCTGTGGAATGCGCTTATAAGCGACATACGATCAACTGGCGCACGAGTCTCAACTGTGCAAAAGCTTCCCTGGCCACCGCTGAGACCTGGGGCTCCAGGCTCAGTGATGAGTCCAGGATCACTCCCAAGCTGCGAACCTGCGTCTTCAGGGGGAGTGTAACCCCATCCAACACAGGCTGTAACCCTATGCCCTGTTCGGCCTTTCGACTGACCAGGAGGACCTCTGTCTTGTCTGGATTAAGTTTCAATTTGCTAGCCCTCATCCAGTCCGACACAGCAGCCAAGCACCGGTTCAAAGTCTGGACAGCCTCCTTGGTGACAGGTGGGAAGGAGTGACAGATCTGGACGTCATCTGCGTACAGATAACACCTGACTCCGAAACTCCAAATGATCTCTCCCAGCGGTTTCATGTAGATGTTAAACAACATCGGGGACAGAACTGAACCCTGAGGGACTCCACAGGACAACGGCTGTGGAGCCGAACAGGTGTCACCCAATGACACCTTCTGGGTACGCCCTTCCAGGAAGGATTGGAACCACTGCAGAGCAGTACCCCCAAGCCCCATGTCTGCAAGGCGACCCAGAAGGAGACCGTGGTCAACGGTATCGAAAGCCGCTGAGAGGTCCAGCAGAACCAACAGGGACACACTCCCCCTGTCGAGTTCCCGGCATAGATCATCTACCAAGGCGACCAAGGCTGTTTCAGTGCCATGTCCCGGCCTAAAGCCAGACTGTGCCGGATCAAGATAATCAGTGTCTACCAAGAACCCCTGGATTAAACTAACCATAGCTCAAAAATTAAAATTCTAAGAAGCAAACCTTGATTGTGCCATGTTATGTAAAGAAGACCAGTTTACTGTGCCATTGCACACAATAAGACTGCAGTGTCCACACATGGATATCCATGGAGGGGAGGGACCAAGACTTGGCAGATAGTAGGGATCCACCACTTCTTGCTTCTCAGGTCTAATCCTTAATCCTTACTAATGCGAGGCAAACATGAGTCTTATTCTACGCAACAACCAACCAAGTTGCTTGAACCCTGAAACTGGGATGGGATGCTTAACTTTTTCCCTATCTCATAGTTTTGAATCATTTTATTTACTAAATTTTAAAACACATGTAGAGTCCCTGCTGCACAGCTGAATACAATCCCACACTTTCTGTGTTGAAGAGGAATATAAGGCAGCGTGGACTCAGATAATCCAGTTCAAAGCAGATATTGTGGGATATTCTGCCTTGATATTCTGGGTTATATGGTTGTGTGGAAGGGCCCTAGAAGAGGGATGGTTATGGGTATATTATAGATAGATTATAGTATAGATTACTGCAACGCTCTCTACGTGGGGCTGCCTTTGAAGACTGTTTGGAAGCTTCAATTGGTTCAATGGACAGCAGCCAGGTTGATATCAGGAGCGGCACTCAGGGAGCGTACAACTCCCCTGTTGTGCCAGCTCCACTGGCTACCAGTTTGCTACCGGGCACAATTCAAAGTGCTGGTTTTGGCCTTTAAAGCTCTAAACGGTTCTGGTCCAACTTACTTGTCTGAACGCATCTCTCCCTATGAACCATCAAGATGCTTAAGGTCACCCGGAGAGGCCCTGCTCTCGGTCCTGCCTTCTTCGCAGGCGTGTCTGGCGGGGACGAGAGACAGGGCCTTCTCAGTGGTGGCTCCTCGGCCTTGGAACTCCCTTCCTAGTGACATCAGATCGGCCCCCTCCCTCCTGACATTACATAAGAACGTCAAGACTTGGCTGTTTGAGCAAGCATTCGCAGGCAAACTTTAATTAATCGAGATCAAAGGATTAATATGACGACGAAACGGAAACCGATTTTTAAGATTGTGGAGCTGAGATTTGTATTTTGTAGTTTTAATTGTTAATTTATATGATTTTATATGATTGTTTTTATCTTATTATGATGCGATGTATGTGGGTACTTGCTGCCGCTTGTTCACCGCCTCGAGTCGCCTTTGGGCTGAGAGAGAGAGGCCGTGTAGAAGCAATACTTTTATCTTTCCATAATAATAATAATAATAATAATAATAATAGACTTTATTTGCACCCCACCACCATCTCCGCAAGGGGTCTCGGGGCGGCTTACATGAGGCCACGCCCATCGATACAGAAAACACAATATACCAGGAAAGCACAACAGAAAATCCGAAAATAAAATAACATTAAATACAAAACCAATGTAAACAAAACAACACAACAATATGAAATCAGAACATTAAGATGCTAAAGACGATCACCATGCGCAGGGCCAAATTCAAAGATTTAAAATATTAAAACACTGGTAGATAGGGCAACGAAACTAAGATGAACTGAAATAGTTCCAGGCATAATTTTATGGGGTTTTTTTTTCCGTGTCAGGAGCACCTTGAGAATCCCGAGATGCGGTTTTATGAATGAAACATTACATTAAGTTGAACCAGTCTTTTATCCCAGCTTCTTCTCTACCCTTAAGTGCTTCCTATTGTGCTTTCTCTTTGACTAAATATTCCTTATACATCCCATATTCAGTGTGTGTAGCTGTAGTCGAGTTGTTCGACAACATAGCCAGTCTTAGGACTGCTTCCACTGGACGCAGCCATGAGAGGGGTTTTTTTGGGCTCAATCTCCTTCTTGTACCTTTCCACGTTGCTAAAAGACAGGCTCTTATTACATGTCAATTAAATTCTTTATTCACCTTGTCCTTTTCATCTCATGGATAGGCATGCCACCCGTATCTTAAATTATGACCCTCTAGCTCAGGGGTGGGCAATTACTGGCCCTCCAGGTGTTTTGGACTTCAACTCCCAGAAATCCTAGCCAGTTTACCAGGTGTTAGGATTTCTGGGATTTGAAGTCCAAAACATCTGGAGGGCCGGTAATTGCCCACCCCTGCTCTAGTTTAAGCAACTCCTTATTATCCAGTTTAACTAACTTTTCATCTCCTTCCACATTTCACCATCATTATTTTGATAGAATTTACTATTTTTGTTAGCTAGCCATAGCCCTGTTGCGTCTCAGACCGGGCACGTCCGTCCCCCCCCCCAGACGACACACACACACAAGCGGCTCTATAAGCTACTTTATTTAGATTAATATAGTCCAAAAAGGCAAAGATATGAGGCAAAAGCAAGTCCCAAGGTAAAACTGGAAAGGTCTTTCAAAACGGAGTAAAACCCAACGAAAGCAATCCAAAACTAAGGCAGGCCGCTCCAGCGGCTGTAAGCAGGAACTTAGAGCCTAGACCAGGGGTGGGCAATTACCGGCCCTCCAGGTGTTTTGGACTTCAACTCCCAGAAATCCTAAGAGCTGGTAAACTGGCTAGGATTTCTGGGAGTTGAAGTCCAAAACACCTGAGGGCAAACCCTGGTCTAGGCAAACCGAAACAACGGTCAACAAGGAACTTGGAGCACCAGGGCAAAACCGCCCCAGCAATCTCATGAACTGAGAGTCTAAGTGCAGAGAAACGTCTCTTCCAAACGTAGCTTCGAGTCTGTTGGACTTTTCCCAGAGCCAGTCTTATAAGCAAATCTATTTTCTGTGAGTCCACTGAACCCCGTGTCTCACGTTCCAATCTCTCCTCCGAGATCGGATATTCGCCCTTCTATCAAAACTAGCCTGCTCGTTAGTCTCACCAGGTGGACTACTACCTTGGTGGGAAAGGTCCTCCTCCCTAACTCCCTGGGCCCCAGCTGGCAAAGGAGATGCGTTCCTGTGAGAGCCAAGGTCAGAAGGATTCTCACTGGCAGTTTCAAAGCTGACTTCCATTGAATCTTCATTCACCCCTTCCTCGGGCCCATTCCCATGCAACCAAGCATCATCCCATGGTAGGTCCATAGACGTGTCCACCTCAGGCCATTCATCCTCCTCATCATGGGCCTGATCCTCTGGCACCATTGGTACCTGACTTGGCCCTCTAGGCTGGGGGGGTCACACTAAGAGGCTGGGACACCACAAGCCCAAGATATTTTACTTTGGGCACTACCTTATAGCTAGTTAATTTCTCCAGGTTAACAATATTGCTTTTAGATAGGTTTTTACTTAGAAATACCAATTTCTCCTTATTAATTTTAAAGCCTGGCACAATGCTAAATTATTTATAATTTCCAATAAAGTGTGTACGCTTCTCCACTGGCCTTACATTTCACTGGCCTTGCATCCATTATATCCTTAACTGCTCCAATTTACTACTCAAACTAAGCAATATTTTAACCAGTCATACTAAGATGAACTGAAATAGTTCCTGACATGAATTTATGAATGATGTGTAGCATGATATTTGTATTGTTTGTTGGAAGACATATATTCTTTTATACGTCTTCTTCCATCACACCCCCTCCAATTCAACTAGAAAATACTAAGGTTGGTCTCTGCGGTTTAAAAATTATTTGAAATCGGATTAAATTCGTATAAAAAGTTAATTTAATTGTTTTTTGAACCATGTGCTCCAACCCGGAAGTATAATTTCTTTACCGAACCTGGGGGCCGCCATTTTTCTTAATTATTGTAATTAGATCGTATCTTCCCTCTCAGTTCTTGTAACAGGAATATTTATCTCCTCCAAAATAGCTTTTCAGGGTACTTACAGACATGTCACGGCCCTTTGCCTGGTCGGAGGATAATTAAAGTAAAAGGCCTCCTGGAGGAAGTGAAGCAGCAAGGGGAACCATAGAGAAAAACGGGGGCGCTAGAGCACCTTGGAGGACTGAAGGGAAAACAGCACTTTAAACATCCAGAAAATCAGGGTAGATAGAAGGAAAGGAGGAGAAGGAGAGAAGAAAGGCTGAAACAAGAGGAGGAGGGAATGACAAGACCACGGAGTGAAGAAGGAAAAACTACAGAGCAAGGGGAAACCATAGAGAAGAACCGGGACTCCTAGAGCGCCTTGGAGGACTGAAGGGAAAATAGCACTTTAAACATCCAGAAAATCGGGGTAGATAGAAGGAAAGGAGGAGAAGGAGAGAAGAAATGCTGAAAGAAGAGGAGGAGGGAGTGACAAGACCATGGAGTGAAGAAGGAAAAACTACAGAAGCAAGGTGAAACCATAGAGAAGAACCGGGACTCCTAGAGTGCCTTGGAGGACTAAAGGAGAAAAAGCCTTCACGCGCTTTTCCTCCAACCAAGCAGAAGGGCCGCACAGCACTGTGATACTCTGTAAGTCACCCTAAAAAGCAAATTTGGAGAAGGTTGATATATTCCTGTTACAAGAACCTCATACTGTATCTCTATCTATTGATCTACTTTCATCAATATGCAGAAAGTTGGTGGTACCATTTCTATATGTTATACATTTCCAGCACTCCAGAAGTGAAGGCAAATGTTTCCCCCTTGATTTGCCTGGGATGTCAGCCCTGTTTTCCTGCTGTGCGCATGCGCTGGAATAAGAACTAATAACAAATTTCATTATTAATTACATATCAATTAAGAATTTTTTGGAATTTTTTTGTATTTCTATTACTAATAAACCCCCCCCCCCCCATATTTGTAGTTTGACTAATGTGGAAATATCAGACTCCTGCAAGTATTTAGCCTTTTCTGCGATACTCCTCCTCCTCGTTCTTTTGAGGAGGAATAATAATAGTATCGCTCACAGAAGCAACTCTTTTCCATTATGATGTAATGCAATGTATGGCTTGGGGACCTTGCAGCGTCAAATAGTAAATTAAGTCCATTGTAGAGGGGGGTTGAACCAGCCCCGCTCCTCCGCTGAAAAGGAAACTGCTCTTGTATAGAATCATAATTACGCCAGTTTTCAATGCATATATTACAAAGTATTAGTTTCTTAACTGCATAATAATGAAAAGTATATTTTACAAAGTTAATAATATGCTATATACAAGGGACAATATTAAAACATGTAAATCTATTTCAGCTGAACTGGTTCCTTTATATTGATTCTCTGATGTAAAACTGTTGGAAAACCAGTCCTCTTCCACACAGGTATCGAAAGTGTCATGGCTGAGGGGAAAAGGGAGAGGGAAAAAAGAATTCACAACAGTTTCCAAAGCCATTTCTAAATTCTTTGCATTACAACTAAAGAAGCTCACAATGTTGTTGTTTAGGAAATTAATTCCTTTCCACATTGGTACTGAAAAGTCTGCAGCAAAGAAAGAGGGGGGATCTCTTGAGATATGATATAGCGCAGTGGTCCCCAAAGTGTGCAGTACCACCCCCTGGTGGGCGGCGGGGCGATCTAGGGGGCGCTGGAAGGCTCAGGAGAATTTGGGGGGCGCTGAACCCCTGTAAGGGGGCGGTGGGGGCAGTGGCGTGAGCCAGGTGACAGGCTACCATCCATCTCTGTGTGTCTCTCTCTCTTCTTCCCTCCTCCTCCTCTCGCCAAGCAAGGGATCATAATAATAATAATAATACCTTTGGGGTTCCCTTCCAACTGGTTGAGTCTTATAACAATAATAATAATAGTGTCCTTCAACATATTTAGTGGAAGGTGGATTCAGTGCGGTAACCCAATTATTAACAAAAAAAGAAACCGATTGCAAAATAGTCAATCGCGATGATTTGAGATTACTGTTGATTACTGTTGACAAAAATAGAGCCGCATGCCAGGTTCATCCTTCTCATTAAGAGGATTTCGAATGTTTTAACTTTTTTTGTAATACGTTTCTATTCTACGTTCAATAAACAATTTCATAATTTCAAACTTCAATGTTTCTAATTTACAACTTTCTTTATTATATTTTACGAAAAAGGTAGAAATATTAATACATATATCTTTCTGTTTAATTGCTATTAACATTTTAAAAAATAATTTCCAGGGGGGCGGTGAGTAATTATTTTCCTGGAAAAGGGGCGGTAGGCCAAAAAAGTTTGGGAACCACTGATATAGAGTAAGGGTAGCAAATAGTGCCATAAGGCCAAAGTGGTGCTGAAGTGTGCTTCCACTCTAGTTGCGAGCAGGGCTTCAACAGGAAGTCCAGCAATGTTGTGTGATGGGCAGTATGCCCATCCATCACTCGGCCGTCCCTTTAGCATCCTAGGACCCTAAAAAAGGTAAGTGTGATGAGGCCCTTAATAAGTTAGGTATTGTCAGACCCCAGCCTGGTCCCATAGTCCAGCCAGACCAAAGCCATGTTAATTCCAAGGCATCAGCTAGGCCTGGGAGCCAACCTCTGTATGAACCTCTGTGTCAACCAGCGGTCAAGGGCAAGCGCAGCCTTTCCTCTTCCCAGACCGATAAGAAGAGCTGGTACGGCAAAGCCTGGTTGCCTCCCCAGCTCCCAGGTGCAGCTGCTAATGAGCGGACATACTTTCGCTCCTCAGGAGGCAAGGGAGGGCCAGGCCCACAGACTATCCATGGGAAAGAGTTACGACGCAGTGAGCGTCTTCAAGAGAGAAACCAAGGAAAACCTATTTAAGCTTCTTCCCGTTGGTTCTCGGGATCTCTCGCCAACGTTCAGCTTTCCTCGTCAAGTTCCACGTACTCTAGTTCCAGCCTGGGCCGGTGGGCCTCCAAGTCCTCGTACTCAAGTATTTGCCAAGCATTTGTTGCCAGAGACTTATCCAGGATTTAGCCCATTGGGGCGCCAGGACTATTTCTTCCTTTTGAACTTTTTTAATTCCTTGGACTATTGCATTGCATTACTTGATGCTGAGAGCATCAAAGGACTATATTTTTATCTCTTTACTTCTTTTCACTTATTCTAAATAAAGCATTTAATCACGGCTGGCCTCAAGTGGTTTACTGAGGGATCCTTCAGGTCTAGAGTGCAACAGCGGTGTACTCTCATGATAGCTTGTAACTCAGATCAGGCAGGATTTCCCCGGGTACTGGTTGTGGGGGGTCGGGAGCAGGCCAGGGTTTTGCCCTCCTTTCTGCTCGAGATCCCCGTGTACAACTAGTGGGCCACTGTGTGACACAGAATGCTGGACTAGATGGGCTGAGGCCTGATTCAGCATGGCTCTTCTTATGTTCTTATGTTCTTATGGCTGGTCTCAAGTGGTTTACTGAGGGATCCTTCAGGCCTAAGGTGCAACAGGTATCTTGAGTTTGAACAGTCTGGATTACTTTTTTAAAGTGTGAAAAAATCATAATTTTCTATATAAAATTCTTTACCATCTGATTTCTCCGTTATCTCATTTGTAAAAAAAGAAGAGAGTTTTCTCTCTCTTATGAAATAAGGAGTTACTATTATGTTAACCTCTGCCCAGTGTGCCGAGTCTCCTTTTGTCCTTGCCACAATGTGTGTTTGTCCTTCCTTTTGTTCTTACCATGAAAAACCGTTCCCTCGTGCCTCTTAGTCTTGCACAATTTCAAGGCAATTAAAGCAGATGCCCATTTTATCACTGGTGGTATGGTAAACAGTATTAAAACTCTAGGATCGTTCATTTCATGCTCAGTCCTCTTCTCAGGTGCTTTCCCCTTCCTTTCCTTTCCTTTCCTTTCCTGTGGCTATCTATGATTTTGTGTTACGTGGGTTCAGTGCTACTCAAGAGCCGTGGAACAGGCTGCATTAGAGGGGGGTGTACTCGATTTGGAGGGTTTTTTTTAAAAAAAAGGTTGAATGGCTACATTTCTGGGTGCATCTACACATGGGATGGGCAATTATTTTTCCCAAGGAGCCACACGAGAGCCAGAAAATATGATGGAGGGCCGCACCTACAGGCGGAACTACATTCTACACAATATCAATTGAATTTCTTTAATAATAATAATAAAAAGGCACTACATTGCGTTTTTGATATATTAATAAGACTGATAAGAGTATTATTATTATTATTATTCGGGTTTCTATGCCGCCGACTCCCTGAGGCTCGCGGCGGCTCACAGGAACCGAAGGTACAACTACACACAAGCAATGCGATAAAACATCTAAGACAATTAAACAGTTAAAACAGCAAAATACGAAACCCCCAGGTACAGTTCAGAAATTAGATAGCGTGACACCCCACCCCAGGACAGCGGCTAAAGCGGAACATGGGCAGGACCTACTCACCGAAGGCCTGCTTAAACAAATAAGTTTTGCAGGCGCGTCTAAACGGGAGCAGGTCCTTTATAGCCCAGCGTTCAGCCGGGAGGGCGTTCCACAGCGTAGGAGCTATAACGGAGAACGCCCTCCGGCGAGTAGATGTCAGTTTAGCCGATTTCGCCGAGGGTATCTCTAACAAATTAGCATCCTCGGAGCGTAGTGATCTCGGGGACAGTGTGGGGTGAGTCGGTCCTCAAGTACGCTGGCCCCAGGCCATGCAAGGCCTTAAAGGTAAGAACCAACACCTTGAAGGAGATCCGGTGCTCGATTGGGAGCCAGTGCAGATCCTGCAAAACAGGTGTGATGTGGCGGCCTGCTGGGGTTCCAGACAGGAGCCGGGCGGCAGTGTTCTGCACCAGCTTGAGCTTCGGGTCGCCAACAAAGGAAGGCCAACGTAAGCGTTACAGTAATCCAGCCTTGAGATGACCGTAGCTTGGATCACCGTGGCCAGGTCATTCCGGGAGATATAGGGGGCCAGCCTCCGAGCCTGTCGCAGATGAAAAAAAGCAACCTTGCTGACCGCGGATGTGAGCGTTGGTAGGCCGCCCAAATAACCACACTCACTCAGGTGTTGAGGAAATGCTTTATGGGTCCTTATTCCAAGGCAAAAGCATGCACAGAAACCTCAGCATATCATATTAGCCCCAAACATTCACTTTGCACTTTACTTGCAATGTATTTATCTATCCCAACAGCAACAGGAAACCATTTTGTATCATCATCAATTTAAACATCCTTATACCATTATTACTATATAATGTTTTAACAAGGCATACATTAAACTGGCATCATCAGTTCTCTGTTAGGATTTAAGGAGTATCCTCCCAACATGTGTCATCCCATTCCAAGGTCTCCAAAGCCTAACATCCATCCAGTTTTAAAAAGGTCCCCACTTCACGTTACACCCCTTCCAAAAATGGCTAAGCAAGCCCCCTCTTTAAGCTGACGCAACATTCTAATCAGCACATAGGCCTTCCCTTGAATGCATAACATTAGCATCCCCATGCACAATCATAGCAATTGACAATGGCATGTACAACTCCCAAATGAAACCCCAAACCACTGCATCCATTGTCTCTTCCTCCAGGAACGGTAAATCGACTCTCAGCTCGACCGTTTGAGTCCTTGCAGCTTGCCAGAGTTCTATTTCGGGCCCTGGATCCCAACTCCAACAAAGTTCAGCTTCTAGGATTTCACTCAGGAGAGGCACCCAGCTTTTTACTGGGCCCCGATCACTCCGTGGCACGCAGGGGGCGACCGAAAGGTGCTCCTGCGGTGTCTCTCTTCCCCACTGCCCAATAACTCCAAACAAAACCAAAGCAACACTCAGCAAGGCCCCCCTCGCTGGATCTTAGCAACTCTGCCACCTTTCCTCCACGACTAACTCTTCTGCCCACATCTCAGAGAAGGGCCTGGCTGCAATAACCTGGAGACACTGCAGATCACTCTCCGGAACAGCTGCTGGGATGGCCACCTCCTGACGCGGGAATTCTGCACTCACATCCGGCAACAAGGCTCCCTTCTTGTCCTCAAGCATGCTGGGAGGCTTCTCCTCGGTGAGGGCAGGAAGGGCCTCAGGCGACTGGATCACTTCAACAGCAAGGACCTCACCAGCAGGCCGTTTGGAATTTTCTATAAGCATCCCCAAGTCACACCGACCGCCTTCTGCACTCCCTTCTGTCGGTGGCAACTTGGCTTTGGTCTCTGTACCACGGTCGTTGTACCAAATTTGGAGAGCCATTCCCAGGGCAATTAGAATTCCACACGAAAGCTGCTCAATAGCAGGGCATGCAACTTGTTGCTGGCTTTTCACTATGGCTCGAACAGTTCCTGTGGCACTTTGCAGATCGGGGTCCCCCTCCTCCTTTCTCCTGATCAGGCACTGATTCTCGGCTACAGGGAATCTCTGGCTCCTCAAACCCCCAGACCATGGGAATTCTTGGGAGACTCCTGGCTCCCCCATGGAAATCCCTGCCGGAGATTTTAACACTCTTTCTCCCTCCAGGACTTTAAACATTCCAGGCTTATCTTCGTTCTGCTCTTCAGATGCTTCCATGGCAACCGCAGCATTTTGACTTGCTTCTTCTGAGGCAAGAATTTCTGGGAAAGAGGCCGAGCAAACTTGGTTCTCGCAAACAACTCCTTTTGTTTCACAGGCAATCACACAGGAGGAAAAGGGCTGCAAACTTTCACTCCTCTCTTGTGACACGGCCCAGCACTGCTCCACTTCTCCACACACCTTGCTTTTCCCTAGGATCACCGTCTCTCGACCGGACACACAAGGGCCAGCAATTCTTTCTCACATCCACCGGGCATGCTATCTTCTGGGCCCAAGCCGGGTTGGACTGGTTCCACAGCGATATTGGGAAAAGGGCACTCCATCATTTCTCCCTCGGGCTCTTCAGGGCCCATCTCCTCCAGCTCACCCTCCTGCGCACGCACTGGCTCTCCCTCGCCTGGCCTGAGCTTCAGCACCAGGTTGGCACAGTTTTTCACCTTTTCCTCGATGGACGCCCTGCGAATGTCCAACTCCTCCTCCACATCTCGCATGCCCCTCACCTCCGCAATTCGGAGAGACGGGGTTTCTCCCCAAATGCCTGGGTCTTGCTGCTGTAAGGACACCTCTGTCTGGGCTCTATGCTCTAGCTTATTATGGATTTGATCCACCAAAACTTCCAACGTGGCCATTCTTCGCCCAGAGGCCTCCCACTGTTGAGGGATGGAACTTTCGTACTCCTCACCTCTCCAATGCAGCTTCTGGCTGGGGTGCCACGGCCCCTCCGGAGCCTCAACCTCACTCCCGGCAGCAAGGGACCCTTCCTCCACACACTGTAGAGCCGGGCACGGTTCGTTCGGCCGCGGCAGAAGAACCGGGTAAAGCCCCTCTTCCATCTCCTCCCATGTCTGATCATCAGCAGGGAGTGGGCCAGGGACACTGTCTTCTAGCACCTCTGAAGGCTGCATTCGCCTTTTCCTTCCCCCTCCTGGCCCGCCCGGCGCTTGAGCTTGCTGCGAAGGCTCCAGGGAAGGGGTAGAACTTTACTCCTCCTCAGGGCTGCTGGCTCCAACCAAGCTGCGGATTGCTCACAGGGGTTAGGGGGGATGAAGGGCTCTTCCATGCCATCATCATCACCCAGGAACTCACATAGCATGGCACAATTCGGGGCCCAGGGGAGGGGCCCCTCTTCAACCACATAGGGAATTCCCAGCACATAGCCTGTGGTGGCAGGCTCATCCTCGCAGCCTTCCTCCTCAGGGATCGAGTCAGTGTCCCATTCTTCCGCCTGCATCCGCCGCACCAAATCCGGGAACCGCCTCTGGAGGTTTTCAAAAGCTTGCCGCTTTTCCTCGGCTACATCCACCTTACCGGGGGTCTCCCAACCCACACGGCACGGATCTTGTTCTGGTTCCAACCAGACACCCACGGTTTCCATCCTGAGGCCATGGGGAATGCCGACTCCATTCTCCCGGGTGGGGGCCTTTGGCTTTGCAGGCCTCTGTCGCCGCTTGCTTCTTCGCGGCCAAAACCCCTCTCCTCTGAGAGGGAGGTCGTGCCTCTCCGCCTTGGGAGCACAGACCTTCTCCATAGTCGGGTTGGGTTCTCACCAGCACTGAGACTGGGATAAACCCATTGTTGTGAGATTCCTCTTTATGTCAGGCCCGGTAGGCCTGTAAATAATGGCACACTCACTCAAGTAGTTAACAAGAGGAATTGAGCTTTATTCAGCCTTACTCCGGGCAGAGCAAAGAGGAATCTGAGCTTTCCCGCCAAAACGCTGAGAGAAAAAACCCTTCTGGTAACTCCCTCCCTCCTCTCAGACTTAGGCCCATCCCCCTCTGCTGGCTCCTTGTCGCTATGGCAGCCAAAGCCAGAGCAGTTAAATTTAACTGCTCTGGCTGGGCCTGACAGCGGAGACCTGGGCCTCCATGGTCAGCTGGGAGTCCAGATGGACCCCCAGGCTCTTAACGGAAGGCGATGGGCATAGCGCCACACCGTCCAGGGTCGGAAGCTGGACATCTACACCACCCGAGCGGCCCGACCACAAGATCTCCGTCTTCGCTGGATTCACCCTCAACCTACTGGCACGCAGCCATCCAGTAACGGCCTCGAGGCAGTGTTGGAAATTATCGGGGATGGATCCCGGCCTGCCCTCCATCCTCAGAATGAGCTGGGTGTCGTCAGCGTACTGGTGGCACTCCAGCCCATAACTCCACACCAGCTGTGCAAGCGGCTGCATGTAGATGTTGAATAACAGAGGGGAGAGGATGGCCCCTTGCGGAGTATATGTTATGAGCCACGAAAAAGAGAGGTTGTCAGAGGAAAAATGACATTTATTCACTAAAATTTACAAAACAATGGTTAACAAAATGTGAACATTTGTATCATTTGTGATTCATTATCTCAGGGGTCGGGAACCTTTTTGACTCAGAGAGCTACAAAGGCAAAATATTTGGAAATTTATTTCAGGGAAAGGATTATAATATATTTTAAGACTGAATTCAACTAAATGTGAGTATAATAAGCCCCTGAATTTATTCATAATAATAATAATAATAATAATGATAATATTCATTCAGTCTCTGCTAATAATAATAATAATAGTAACAACAACAACAACAGGTTCCTAGGATAGGAGGAGACCTCCAAGGGCCATCCAGTCCAACCTCCTTCTGCCATAAGGGAAAAAACACAATCAAAGCATTCCTCACAGATGGCCATTCAGCCATCTTGAACCAAACTTGGCACACTGAACTCTCATGAGAACAACAGAAAGTACTGAAAGGGTTTGCTGGGCATTTACCTTGAGTTTGGAGTTGTAGTTCTCCTACATCCACAGAGCACTGTGGACTCAAATAATGATGGATCAGGACCAAACTTGGCACAAATCCTCAATTTGCTCAAAGAGGCAGAAGAGAAGAGGAGGAAGGAATGGAAGCGCCAACCCCTGCACGCTCCGGCCTCGGCCCCACCCCCTCTCCCTCGCGGCACTCCTGCTCCTTCCCTCTTGCGTTCAGGTGGTGGAAGGGGGAAGGAATGAAAGGGGGAAAGAGAGAGGTTGGGTGGGAAAGAAGGAAGGAAACAGGAAGACAGGAAACAGAAGGAGGGAAAGAGTGCCGAGGCAAGAGGGAGGGGGGAGCGCGCGAGGAGGAAGTGAAGGGAGAGGAGGGCGAAGGCATGCTCTTGCTCCTGGCCGCTCCTCCTCCTCTCCCCCCTCCCTTCCCTTCCCCTCCACTTGCCTGCCTGCCTGCTTCTTCCGTTTCAACATGTAGCCGCCCCAATGGGAGTTCGCCTCCCTCTCTTCCGGATGAAGCCTTGAGGGAACCAAGGGCCGGGCAGCATCGGCCAGAGGGCCGCATTCGGCCTGCGGGCCGTAAGATGCCCAGGTCTGATCTACACTGTAGAATTACTACAGTTTGACACCACTATCAGCCATGGGCTCTAATTTCTGCAATTATTCTACAGGACATATAGTAAGGATACGTGGCCCTTGTGGCCATTCCAACTATGATTCTAACTATGGTCTTACAATAATCACGGAAAGTGATTGCTTTAATATCTGGTTTGGGAAGGGAGTAAAATTTGTAACAGTCACCTTTGTGGACATTTACATTAAAACCATTGCTAGTGAATAGAGAAGAAATCACCCCCCAAAAGGAAACAAGAAGGGGGAGAGCCTGCAATCTCACATCGCAAGTATCACTTTGCACAGTGTTGTGGCCTCTTCACATTATTTATCTGGCTCCCTCCATAAAGGCGATCATAGTTCACTATATGACGTCTAGTAACCTCATAATGAGTTCCTCCAATCCCATTCAGTCACTCCCACTGATACCCTCTACCGTGGTGGTTACCCAAGAAAGAAATCCAGACTGCAAAATATATCAGTTGCTTTTCTTTTTTCAGATCATTAAGTAACATCCTGAAAAATGATTTCTTAGACTATGTTGAATGATGAGTCAAAAGCATGTATCATTCGGTGAAACAACATTTCCCCCAACAAAACGATAGCCAAAGTTAATTCAAATCAAACATCAGACAGCATATCTGGCCTGCCATGAAGCTGCAGGTGATGCATAGGCTTTAAATGGTGATGGGGATATATATATATATATATATATATATATATGTGTGTGTGTGTGTGTGTGTGTGTGTGTGTGTGTGTGTGTGTGTGTACTTCTGGCTGTTTGTATTTGGTTTTGTTTTACTGGAATTAAAACAAAGAATATATATACACACATACATACATAAACACACACATACACTAGCTGACCCGGCCACGCTGTGGGATTTTTTAAAATTGGGGACTGTGTGTGTAGTTATGTATATGTGTATATGTGTATGCGTGTATATGTGTGTACTTATGTATATGTGTGGTTGTATATGTATGTGCGTGTATATGTGTTGATGTGTGTAAGTACAGGTGTGTTTATGTATGTGTGTATGTGTATATTTGTATATTTCTGTGCCTGTAGATGTGTGTGTGTGTGTATGTGTTCCTTTCTTCTCCCCTCTTTCCTTCCTTCCTTCACTCCATCCTTCTATCCTTTCCTTCCTTTCCCCTCCCGTCCTTCCTGCTATCCTTCCTTTTTCCTTCCTTTCTTCTCTCCTCCTTCCTTCCATCCATTCTTCCTTCTATCCTTTCCTTCCTTTCTTCTTCCCTCTTTTCTTCCATCCATTCTTCCTTCTATCCTTCCTTTCCTTTCTTCTCCCCTCCTTCCCTCCTTCCTTCCCTCCCTTCCTTCTTTCCTTTCCCTCCTTCCTGCCATTCCCCCCCTTTCTGTATCAGTTCTTGCTCCCCTTGTCTCAGTTCCTCCATTCCTTTCCCTGCCACCACCAACATTACGACTCTCTAAACTGTCAGGGGGGTGGGGTGGGGGCTCCCAGCCTACATTCTAACTGAGGGAGTATTTGCATAATCCCTCTAATTGGTCAGCTCCACTAACTGCCAGAGGGTGGTGGTGTGGGGGATCATGGGAGTTGTAGTCCATAATGTTTTTTTGGATTTGTGGCCGTTGGCTCTTTTTTGGGTAGGTGGGGGTGTTTTGGTAAGCATACCTCGTAGGGTTTTCTGGGTATGTGAGCTTTTTTTGTGTTTCTGCCTTGTGTGGTTTCTTTGTTTATAAGACAGAACTCATGACATGGAGGAATATATATATTTATTTATTTATTTATTTATTTATTATTCGGGTCCTCCATGTTGTTAAGGAACCGAAGGTACAACTACACACAAGCAATGCGATAAAACATCTAAGACAATTAAACAGTTAAAACAGATACAAAACCCCCAGGTATTCTTAACACACCCCAGGACAGCGGCTAAAGCGGAACATGGGCAGGACCTACTCACCGAAGGCCTGCTTAAACAAATAAGTTTTGCATGTTCTTTATAGCGCCGGGAGGGCGTCTCTAACTCCCTCTCTCCCCATCCTCGGATATATATCTCGGGGAGAGGGAGGCCGTGCAAGAGGTAAGAACCAACACCTTGAAGGAGATCCGGTGCTCGATTGGGAGCCAGTGCAGATCCTGCAAAACAGGTATATATGGAGAGACGTATACATATACACACATATACACACACACATTGTTAAGAATTTGTATCAAATTCATATCTCACAGTATAGACACAGATCCGATTTGTTTTTCAAATTGTTTTATGGCTTTATGTATTATGATTATTATTGAAGTTACCCTTTCTGAGCAGCCCTGAGGACTTATCTTGTGAGGTAGCTACACAAAAATAGCAACTAAATAAATAACAGGGAACAAAAATGAAAGAAATGGCTTTTGTTTCTTGAATTATCCTACGTATGGGGTATATACTAATAGATACGCTGCCTGGTTCACTTGCTGAGACCAACTGGTATTCTTTAAATGGGTGGTGTTATTATGAGCTAAAATAAACCAACGTCTTTCTTATTAACACATGCTACCTGTATGTAATGGAAAATGCCTCTGATTTACACCCGAGTTTCTCCAACCTATAGCAAAACACTTGGCTTAATTAGCCTGTGACCTTCATGTTATTATCTTGGGCTGATCTTCTGGTTGTCGGAGGTTCACCAGAGTGATAACGCTTTGCGCGTCCCCGAGATGTCGGAAAGAGAGAGAGAGAAAGTCAATTCAACCTTTAAAAAAGTACTTTTCATTATTTTTAATTAAGCTCATCAAACTTAAGTACCATATCAGCCCGATAAGAGGCAGCTGCTTCTGAAGCTATCATGGCGGGCTCTTATCTCCTTAACAACAGGTTTGCCCTCCTTGGTTGCTTATTGATTAAACAAAGTCACACACAATTTGTGAACCTTCAAGAAAAGCCACCCGTTCTCCTTCTGGGGAGTCTGGGGCTCAATATGAGATTTTCCATGTGCATGCTTCTGGTGGAAATGTGCTCTTCTTAAAAGGCACACCAAAACACAGCAGGCCAAAAAGATGTTTCTTCCCGTACCATATTGGGTTGTGAGTCCTGGAGCCAACACAACACTCCAGTGTTCTTCTCTCAACGATACTTAGTGATGTTGGAAATGAAGATCCTAATGAAACTGCATCTGCCTGAACCTCTTTTGAATATATGCTTCAGCAATCAGATGTTCAAACAAAGCCTGTGTTTCTGTCCAATGAGCAATCACAACACCAAGTGTGCTCAATAATAGATTAGCAGTCAGGCTGTATGACAAACTGGCATCTTTCATCACTTGAGGGACCATATACACTAAATGTATGTCTTAGATTACTTTATTTCCCTTTTTCTTCCCTCCTTTCCCTTTCCTTTTGTGCTTCTATTTTTACTTTGGTGTGTGTTTTGCTTCCTACATTATCATGGTGCACCATGGTGTACCTATGTGCATGGATTAAATCTAACCATGAAACACAATCTTGCTGTGATTTAAAGAACACACCAACTCTCCTACCTGCCCAATGGGTTAATTAATGCATATATGTATACATGAGCATTGACTTGCAGAAAGGATGAATGACACAGGTGAATACACTTCTCTTGTCTTCCCTGGAAAGAGAGGCACCTGGCACAACACATAAAGATTTGTAGATGTCCTTCTGACCATATTAGCCACTAGGCTTGGTTGATCCGTAAAAAAATGGTTCTAAAGTACAGGGGGGGATTTTTTTTATTAGTAATAGAAATACTTACCAAATATTTTCAAAAAATTCTTAATTGATATGTAATTAATAATGAAATTCGTTATTAGTTCTTATTCCAGCACATGCGCACAGCAGGAAAACAGGGCTGACATCACAGGCAAATCAAGGGGGAAACATTTGCCTTCACTTCTGGAGTGCAATTGACTGGAGCTGAAGATGTATAACACATAGAAATGGTACCACCAACTTTCTGCATATTGATGAAAGTACATCAATATATAGAGATACAGTATGAGGTTCTTGTAACAGGATTATATATAAACCTTCTCCAAAATTGCTTTTTAGGGTGACTTACAGAGTATCACAGTGCTGTGCGGCCCTTCTGCTTGGTCGGAGGAAAAGCGCGCGAAGGCTATTTTCCCGTCAGTCCTCCAAGGCATTCTAGGAGTCCCGGTTCTTCTCTATGGTTTCCTCTTGCTTCTGTAGTTTTTCCTTCTTCACTCTGTGGTCTTGTCACTCCCTCCTCTTCTTTCAGCCTTTATTCTCTGCTTCTCCTCCTTTCCTCCTATCTACCCCGATTTTCTGGATGTTTAGAGTGCTATTTTCTCTTCAGTCCTCCAAGGCGCTCTAGGAGCCCCCGTTTTTTCTCTATGGTTCCCCTTGCTTCTTCTCTTCCTCCAGGAGGTCTTTTACTTTAATTATCCTCCAACCAGGAAAAGGGCCATGATATGTCTGTAAGTACCCTGAAAAGCTATTTTGGAGGAGATAAATATTCCTGTTAGAAGAACTGAGAGGGAAGATACGATCTAATTACAATAATTAAGAAAAATGGCGGCCCCCAGGTTCGATAAATAAATTATACTTCCAGGTTGGAGCACATGGTTCAAAAAACAATTAAATTAACTTTTTATACGAATTTAATCCAATTTCAAATAATTTTTAAACTGCAGAGACCAACCCTATTAGCCACCTAACCCTCCATAAGTAATGCTTAGATGAAAGAATATATTCATATTGCAAACCTTATTTTACCATTGTATTGTCCTTTTAGACCCCCTGCTGTCAATGGAGGCTCAAATCTGTGAGCTCCTTTCGTAGAGCATGCAAAACCCACCTCTTCAGGCAGGCTTTTGACAATTGTTGAGTTTTAAACTACTGTTTTACTCTGTATTGTTTTCTTCCTTGTAAACTGCCCCAAGCCTTTGGGAGTGGCAGTATAAAATCAAAGAAATAAATAAACAAATAAATTACCTCTCAAGCAGAAAACTCATTTGTGGAAGAATGTGGGGCAGGGGTGGTAAGATTAATGGTTTTCCAAATCAAGCAGGCCCGGATTACCCATAAGGCCACCCTAGGGCATGGCCTAGGGCGGCACCTTTTGGGGAGCAGCAGGTCCGGACCCCCCAAATTTTTTTTAAAAAAATTCAAAAAAGAGGGTACATGCGTGTGGTGGTGTAAGCACCATCCATGGCCACCCCCCCTTAGCTCTGCTTTCCTCGGCTCTGCCCCCACCCTCAGCTCCGCCCCACCCCCAGCTCTACCACTGGCTCCTCGCGCGCCCAGTCTGTTTCCCTGCCTCCCTTGTCCGGCTTGCGCACCTCAGTCTCTCTGTGCATTTGTGTTTCCCTGCTTCTCTCTCTCTCTCTCGCACGCGCTCCTCCCTCCCTCCCTCCCTCCCTCCCTCCCTCAGCTCGTGCCCCCCAGCCTGTGTTTCCCTGTTCCTCACGTGGGGACGGAGCCGGGGGCGGGGCTGGGCAGAGCCGGGGGCAGAGCGGGGCGGAGCCGGGGCGAAGCCGGGGGCGGGGGCAGACTCAGAGCCTTTGGCCTAGGGTGCCAAAAGGGCCTGATCCGGGCCTGAAATCAAGGCTTCGATGAGAAACAGTTCAGGCTTGAGGACCAAACCGTGGAACTGGACTGGGTGTCTTCTAACGCCCATGCTTGGGCGACAAGTTACCACTGATTGTAATCTAGTACATATTTTTGTCAGACATGGTGGTAGAGCTGGGGGTGGGGCGGAGCTGAGGGTGGGGGCAGAGCCGAGGAAAGCAGAGCTAAGGGGGGGTGGCCATGGATGGTGCTTACACCGCCACACGCATACACCTACCCTTTCTTTTTTGGAATTTTTTTAAAAAAATTGGGGGTCTGGACCTGCTGCCCCCAAAAGGTGCCGCCCTAGGCCATGCCCTAGGGTGGCCTTATGGGTAATCCGGGCCTGCTTGATTTGGAAAACCATTAATCCGTCTGAAACCATAGAAAGCGCATCCCGTGTCAGTAATATAACACAGAGATTAAAAATGGCAGCATTTGCTCTTGATAAGAGATATATTGTATTTGACAGCCCTTAAGAATGCTAAGCTCCGTTTCATTCTCGGCGGGAGAGCCGCTATTCATTTACACTTGTTTATGTTGACTAATGCTACCCAAAGTAAGGCTTAACCCAAAGCAGTGTTAATAAGATTTGGCTTTTACAGAGTGCTTTTGACTGACAGGGACGTGTGAGCGTAGCCGGGCCCCCTTTACATTCCTCCTT
The DNA here is from genome assembly GCA_030556195.1 of Anolis apletophallus. Taxonomy (NCBI): domain Eukaryota; kingdom Metazoa; phylum Chordata; class Lepidosauria; order Squamata; family Anolidae; genus Anolis; species Anolis apletophallus. The sequence continues at coordinate 711,360 of JARBWK010000007.1, forward strand.
AGTGTGAAGTGACAAGAAGCTCTCGAAAGGATTAATTGGGTGTATCAGCTTTTCATAGCGATTTCTTAAAAGCTACCATTAGTAATAGGAAAATGGATTGCAAAAGTCAACACTTCCATTAAAGAATATGTTCCTCTGACAGGTAAATATATGGAGACAACATTTCCGAGGCTGCCATGGCACAGACATATGTGTTATGCGGCGGAAAGGATGCCTCCTTAACATTTGTATAAACCTTAACAAACTAGCTTTTAATGGTTTTTGTGTACTTCGAATGATAAATGATAAACCTTGGGGCACAATCTTCTGAAGTCTTTAACTTTAAGCAAAAACTATTCTGATGATTTATTATTATTATTAGTATTGTAGCTGTCTGCAGATGAAGCGTCCTCGATTAGGAAGAAAACAGGCTACGAAATCTTGCCCAACAGCACGCGGTCCGAATGCCACCCATGCACTCAAGCGCGCCTCTTCAAATACCGTCACACAGAAACAGGGGTGAAATATGGAGCTGTCTTAGACTAACTCGCAACATTTGCTCATCTAGTCGTGCGTGAAAGCTTGAAGTTCTCCAAGCTCTGTGGGCAGCCAGGCTGCTTCTAATCTTTCATTTGGAGATGCCCAAGACTGAAGTTTATGATATAGACTTATCATGAAGATATGTTGGTGGCATACGCATTTCTCAGTGTGTAAGCAAAGTCATGGGGATAAGGCTCTTTTTGAATAGGATGTAGCAGTGTTTCCCAACCAGTGTGCCGTGAGCAATCATTAGGTGTGCCGTGGGAAATTGGAACCTCCAATTTGAAGTATAAAAACCCTAAGAAACCTACCTTGATAAAGGCACAAAATTACAACCACCCCCCTCCCCACCCGTTGTCTACTTGGTCTCTCCCTCTCCATGCATTGGGAAGGCCCGCTTCCCTTTCCCCAGGTAGAGACCTCCTCTTGCCTCCTGGGGGTTCTGTGTGGGAAGTTTGGCCCAGTTCTATCATTGTTGGGGTTCAGAATGCTCTTTGATTGCAGGAGAACTATAAATCCCGGCAACTACAACTCCCAAATGTCAAGGTCTATTTCTCCTGAACTCCATCTGCGTTCATATTTGGGCATATTGAGTATTCATGCCAAGTTTGGTCCTGATCCAACATTGTTTTGAGTCCACAGTGCTCTCTGGATGTAGGTGAACTACAACTCCAAAACTCAAGGTCAATGCCCACCAAACTCTTACAGCATTTTCTCTTGCTTATGGGAGTTCTGTGTGGGAAGTTTGTGTCTTTCTGCCATTCCTGCCAGGATATCTATGTTGAGTTCATCGAAACAGGCCCAGGTTTCACACTGAGTGTATAAATACATTTTAAAAACATATTAACTATATGTATTACTGTGTGAGCATGTCATTTTGTGTCATTTTGGTTGGTGGTGTGCCCCAGGAGTTTGTAAATGTAAAAAGTGTGCCGTGGCTCAAAAAAGGTTGGGAAACACTGGGATATAGCATCATGCCCCAGCCTGACTCCATAGCCAAGCCAGATAGAAGCCATGTTAAATCCAAGGCACCAGCCAGGTCTGAGAGAGAACCTTTGCAGAGGCCTCCACGTCAGCCAGCGGTCAAGGCCAGACGCAGCCTTCGTCCTTCCCAACCTGATAATGAACGCTGGGAAAGCAAAGCCTCGTTATCCCCCCTTCCTCCAGGTGCAGCTGCTAATAAGCTGACATATTTGCCTTCCTCAGGAGGCTTGGGAAAGTCGGGCCCACAAACTGTTCCTGGGAAAGAGTTGTGCCGAAGTCAATGCCTCCGAGGCCAAAACAATGAGAGACCTATTGAAGTTGTTTCCCGTTGGCGCTCGGGATCTCGCGCCAACGTTCAGCTTTCCTTGCCAAGCTCCACGGAACCCAAGTCCAGGACCAGGCCACAGAGCCCCCACGTCACGGTACTCAAGTATTCAGCCAAACCATTGTTTGCCAAGGACTTATCCCGGATTTTAGCCCATTGGGGTTTCAAGACTATTTCCTCATTTATTGGATCTTGAACTCTGTTGGAACTATTGCCTTGCAATACTTGGATGGTGGGAGCATCAGTGGACTATATTCATATCCCTTTCCTTTTTCTACCTATTCTAAATAAAGCATTTAATCACGGCTGCTTTGTGGTGGTTTACTGAGGGATCCTCCAAGTCTAGGTTGCAACATATAGGGAGTCTCTGAAGGGGAAAGAGCAGCTGTTACTTATTGCTGGGTAGGGGAGTCAATTCCGATGAGAAAGACACAGCTGGACCCAGATTTAAGGGATTTAAGGGAAAGGAGAGTTCAATTAATCTGAAAATAGCCCACCACCTCGATTACTTTTTCCCTCAAGTGCCAAGATCAACCAGCTCTTCCTACAAATTGCCCCCCCCCCTGCTTCTCACTGGCAAACAGTAGTCCCACTTGGGGCTTGGTAACTGCCAATCTGAGACAATGATTTTTCAAGGTCATGGTCTGCACGAAGAGTCTTGCTAAGTAATTTGTAAGTAAAATTGTAAACTCATGGAATTCATGCACATATACATGTTTAAGTTCAGCTGTGGAGGCCCTGCTCTCGATTCCACCATCATCCCAAACCCGGCTGGTGGGGATAAGGGACAGGGCCTTCCCAGTGGTGGCCCCTCGCCTATGGAACTCTTCCCAGTGGCATCAGATTGGCCCCCTCCCTCCTGCCCTTTAGAAAGAATCTCAAAAACTGTTTACGGAACCAAGTGTTGGAACAGTAGAGGCAGCAATTGAGAATATGGCTCAAGTTATATGAATGATGACGACTGACTCGAACTCTGATGTTAAACCTGCGTGATTTTAAACAAATGTTTTATTAATGTAATTTTTAATGAATTGTTTTACATGTATTCTACTTATGACTGTGGTTGGCATTTGGATGAATGGCTGTTGTAAAGCCATCCTGAGCGCCCCCCCCCCTTCTCTGAGGGTGAGAAGGACAGGGTACATAAATAAGAAATAATAATAATTTATTTATTTATTTCGGCTTGATAGACCGCTCTATCCGAAGCTCAGAGCAGTTTACAGCCCATAAAATATACCAGGTTAAAACACATAAAAACGACATGATAAAACCAATTTAAAACCCCACTCCCTACAATCAAACTACAGCAGATCAACACATAGTGCGGGGGGCAATGACGTGGCAGGGGGGCAAGTTATGGCAGGCACCAGTTAGGCGCCAAATGCCTGCCTAAACAGCCAGGACTTACAGGCCCTGCGGAATGTCATTAAGTCCCGTAGAGCACGCCTCTCCTCTGGCAACGAGTTCCATAAGGTCGGCGCGGCCACTGAAAACGCCCTCTGCCGCGTACTGGATAGCCTGCAAGTCTTTATACCAGGAATCTCCAACATATTGAGCCCCTCTGAGCGCAGTGATCTTCTGGGCACGTGTGGGGTAAGCCGCTCCCTCAAGTACACTGGCCCCAAACCATATAAGGCCTTGAAAGTTAAGACTAACACCTTGAAGGAGACCCGGAATTCAATTGGCAGCCAGTGCAGTTCGCGCAAGAGTGGTGTTACATGAGCCGATCTTGTGGCTCCTGAGAGCAGGCGTGCTGCTGCGTTCTGCACCAGCTTGAGTTTCCGGATCGCCGACAAAGGTAGGCCAATGTACAGCGCATTACAGTAATCAAGCCTCGAGATGACCGTGGCTTGGATCACCGTGGCCAGGTCGCAGCGGGAGAGGTAGGGAGCCAGGCGTTTTGCCTGCTGCAGGTGGTAAAAAGCTGTCTTGCAGGCGCAGGCAATCTGCGCCTCCATAGGCAGCTGAGGGTTCAGCCAGACCCCTAAGCTCTTGACTAAAGGTTGCGGGCAAAGTGTCACGCCATCAAACGTCGGCAACTGGAACCCCCCCCGGGCAGCCCAGCCACAAGATCTCCGTCTTCGCCGGGTTCACCTTCAACTTACTGGCTCGCAGCCATCCAGTTACAGCTTCCAGGCAAAGTTGGAAACTATCAGGTACGGATTCCACCCCAGCGTCCATCCTCAGAACGAGCTGGGTGTCATCAGCGTACTGATGGCACTCCAGCCCAAAACTCCGCACCAATTGGGCGAGTGGTCGCATGTAGATGTTAAATAATAACATTTAATTGCATAAATTGAATCCCTGTAAAACTGTATTTGCTCCAAATGGAAATCAAGCTAAACTTAAGCAGACCCTAAAAGTTCTGAAGAGTTACCCTCATACAGTATATGGGGCAAAAGTGGAAATAGATGTAGTACAGATCCTACTGGTAGCAGTCTCCCAGGAAGAGTGGGAGTGTGTTTGGCACTGTGTGAGGGAAAGGAATCCCACAGAGGGAGCGTCAAGGGAGGAAGGCCACAGGAACTATTAGTAGCCAGAGGAGGAGAATAATTGAAAAGATGTTTTGCAAAGTCGGAAGGGAAACAGAGAAGTGGATATGTTACATTACTGAGCGGAATCAAAATTACTGAAATGTCCAGAATGTACTAACATGTGAAAAAGCACTTCCATGCATTTGAGAATGTGACTCGTAACCCATACACAGATAATGCCACAGTACACGGGAAAGCTTCTACGCAGGATGTGGATGCGTAGCTCCAATTTGCGACAGATTTTTCTTTTAAATCCTTCATTGGCAGGGCGGGGGTGGCAAGAACGCCCAAATGGGAGAAAGGTTAGGAAGGCAATGATGTGGATAGGAGGTGGGTAATTGCAGCCTATTATTGATAAAGCTACAATCCCAGCGCAGCTAGGCTCCCCTTGCCCTGCTGAGGATTTCCCGCTGGGCAGGCTGAATTTCACTGAAGAGCGGCGAATCCCTTCAGAAAGGTTATGCCCTCAGGCACAAATCCCATGCCCATTAGCTTGCCAATCAGAAATCCAATCTATGCTTTTGATGTCCTGCTTACATTCTCTTTGGTGAAAAATGTATTTTTTTTGTATTTCTGTTTAATGGACATTTAAAGGCACACCAAAGATTTAATTGAGGATCCTTTCCCTCCGTTGCTGCCAATAATATTTCCTTGCCAGTCTGCAATCTCCTCTCTCACGTGTTCAGGTTGGTCTGCTGGGATTTCTGAGAAGCAGAGAAGTTGGGCTGGTGAGTAATTAAAAAGACAAGCGGCACCTATACTCTGCTCTCGTGACTTATCACACCTCTTCTGCAATGTCATCGTTTCCTACTGGCTTCAGGATAGGGGAAAACAGTTCTAACTCAAAGGTTTTTTACCTTTGTATGTTATATGTGCCTTCTCCTGGGCACATGGTGCTCGTCTAACCCTGTAAGTCAGGGCTGCCCACACTTTTTCAGCATGCGAGCTACTTATAATAAAACCAAGTCAGAAAGATCTACCTACCTCCACACGGCTGGAGATGGGAGGGGTGGGGGAGGGGCCTGGCGTGGCCTGGCTCCCCCCCCCTCTGGCTTCAGCTCTACTAGCAGCTTCTCCAGGCTTGAGGATGGCAATGCCAAGCCAGCATTGTGCTAGCTATGCCACCACAGGCTTGGCATTGCCATCCTCAAGCCTGGAGAAGTTGCTGGTAGAGCGGAAGCCAGAGGGGGCGGAGCCAGGCCAGGCCATGCCCCTCCCTCTGGCTTTGAGCTCCCAGCAGCTTCTCCAGGCTTGAGGGTGGCAATGCCAAGCCAGCCTTGTGCTAGCTATGCCACCACTGGCTTGGCATTGCCATCCTCAAGCCTGGAGAAGCTGCTGGTAGAGCGAAGCTAGAGGGGGCAGAGCCAGGCCAGGCCATGCCCCTCCCCCTCCCCTCCCTCTGGCTTTGGAGCTCCCAGCAGCTTCTCCAGGCTTGAGGATGGCAGTGCCAAGCCAGCCTTGTGCTAGCTATGCCACCACTAGCTTGGCATTGCCATCCTCAAGCCTGGAGAAGCTGCTGGGAGTGCCGAAGCCGGGGGAGGGGGCGGGGCTTGGCGCGGCTTGGCTCCGCCCCCTCAGTGAAGCACCCCATCCGGCTGGGATTGACTTCCTTCGGTTCCAGGATCGACTGCTCGATCGCGATCGACTTCCTGGGCAGCCCTGCTGTAAGGTGAATCCTAAGAGAAGGAAACTCAAACCAAACCTACGACCTGAGGACCTCGCTGCCACCGTCCTAAGCTTGCTAGGCCCAGGCAGACGAACCTTTGGTTTAAAGGGTGAGGCTAGTTCTGTGCACGCTGCGCTCCACCAAAAAAAATTTCACAGGCTCGAAGGACACATCCAACTTCCGAAAAAGCCCTGTAGCAATAGGCGAGGGACGAAACGGCAGGTGTAAAGATGAACTGGAAGCCGCAGACCCAACGCTGCATGCAGGCGGTTCAGGACTTTGGTCACTCAAGACTGACCCGGGATGTGACAGTCTTGTTCGGCAGCATCCTGAATGACCAAGCAGCCTTTTTCTAAGGAGAGCACTGCTTGCTCCATATGGAGAGGGGCCTCGAAAAGGTGGCCTAACGGAAGCTTGCATGCTGGAACATCAGAACCACGCAAGATTCTGCAGATAGTGGACGTCCTGAGCGTCGTTCTGCTCTAATAGCCCATGAACTATCACGGCTTAATATTGACATCGATGCTCTTAGTGAAGTTCGTCTCCATGAACACGGTGCCGGCTACACACTCTACTGGTCTGGCAAACCCAAAACTGAGAAACATCTTTCAGGAGTAGGCTTTATGATTCAAAACTACAGAGCTATTGTACTGTCCATTCTCCTCTATGGGTCTGAAATGTGGGTCACCTATCGCCAGCACCTACGACTCCTCGAACGCTTTCATCAGCGCTGTCTTTGCACAATCCTAAATATACACTGGACCGACTATGTGGCGAATGTTGCTGTCCTTGAGCAAGCAGGGGTCACCAGCGTTGAGGCCATGCTATTGAGAACTCAGCTGCGCTGGGCAGGGCACGTCTCTAGGATGGAGGACCACCGCTTCCCAAAGATACTACTCTATGGTGAACTCGCCACGGGTCAGCACAAGAGAGGCGCCCCCAAAAAGAGATACAAGGACTCGCTGAAACATCATCTCAGCCTCGGCCAGATTGATCACCAACAATGGCACACCCTGGCCTCACATCGAGAGGCATGGAGACGCACTATCCACAATGCTGCGGCCTCTTTCGAGAAGACACACCGAACGGGTCTCAAATAGAAACAACAACACAGAAAGAACCGCAACTTGGAAACAGCATCACCCAAGGAGACTTAATGAATGCAAATATACACCCGCCAGTAATGAGTCATTATAGCTCAGCATGTATGCCAAAGAGAATTTCCAAAATCAGAAAGAAGTTTGAACAGTTAAAACCACACTAACTTTTCACACCTTTATGGGAGTAAGACCAACATTTTATTCCATAGCTAATGGGAACCACAACGAACACGCTTGCGCACTCTAGTCATTACCCAACATTAGGATTCCATAGCATATCAACAGGTGAAATTTTGCTTTGAACTACACAACACTTGTATTGAATGATAAGGTTGTACTACTGAATGCACACCCAAAAGTGCATAAGATTATGCACATGAATGTGTGCATCCACAGTGGCACTGCATGCACAACTCCATTCCTGTAACCTTGAAGTGAATTTTTCATGGAGCAAAAATGATCGACCTTCTGGAACATGGCCATAGAGCCCAGAAAACACACAGCAACCCAATGACCTACCACTTTTAGCACTCGCACATAGATAAGACACCAAGAATTCTAGTCCATGTTGTATTTTGCATGCATGTGAAATGCTTTTCCTGAGAAACTGAAAAAAATATGCAACATCTCTGGCAACCACATGAATGTGTCCTCTTATGAGTACACAATAAACAGACATTTATAACCCTAGTCCAGGGTCTCAACAAAACCCAAACTAATTTAATATGTATTGTTATTATTATTTATTTATTTAGACTTGTTAGTCGCCACTCCCGTACGGCTCGGGGCGACTCACAAAATCACTGGGAGAGACCAGTGGGCATACAATACACAACACAAGATACTCTAAAATACAGAAGAACACACTATAAAAAGCAGTAAAAAGATTAATACAGCAATGAAATATTAACTAAAGGTCAGGGTTGTGGGAGTACCTACGTAACTCTAACTAGAAGTCTTCTAGAAGGTTTCCTAAGAGAATTGCCCTTAGCAAGGGGGATTCTCGGTCATGGAACTAAGGACAGTTCTTACATCCATGGTCCTCCTTGAGAGGTCGGATTTAGGCTTACTGAGGTCCGATCTGGACCAACAGCCAGAAGACAGTCCCCAGAAAGTCCTTGTTCTGAAGGCTCTAGTTCTGGGTTTCATTCTGTTAGGTGGATTAGCTGTGGTCTCTGGAGTTTTGGGGATTCCCCGAGGCCGCCAGCTTACCACACTGTCCTGTGATTGGCTGGTCTGGAATGCTGCACAGCGCCTCTCTGGGCCGTTGGAGGATGGCTCCTGTCTGTCCCTCCTCCTCCGTCACTGCTTCCGGTTCCAGTTTCGTCGTTTCCGATTTGCGTCCTCCATTGGGGAAGACTTCCAGCTGGGTTCGGCGACTTCAAGGCCATCCTCCATTATGGGGGGCCTGGCAGTCGTCCACATTGCTGCCAGTGGGAAGTTGCCGCAGCAAGGGAGAGGCTCCCGGTGGCCAGCTCATACCTCCGCCATCTCAGGTGCCACTGTCGGGTCGAGGCCATCGGCCGTGCTCTCCACCGCGCCAGGTCTCAGCGCAGCATGAGTCACTCCGGCCTGTTCTGTAGTGGTGCCAGTGGGGTCTCGCAAGCCTTCCAGGTTCTCCTCTCCATCCCTACATCCCCCAGCAGGGAAGTCCCATGACTGGTCCCAGTCAAGATCTGGGGGTGTCGGGAATACTTGCTGAGGTAGAATAGTAAATATCCATAAATCACAACATATCCACTGGTCTGGTAGATCTATAATGGTACCTGGATACGCCGGTGGCTGCGTCCACCATTGCTATATTTACATTATTTGATTACCATTATAGATCTACCGGACCAGTGGATATGTTGTGATTTATGGATATTTACTTTCGGGGTCCAGATGAAGCCAATTTGGCCAAACGGCATAGGCCCATTCTGACCATTGACCCACACCTTCCCTTCTATCCCGGATTATAATTGAGAAATTGGATTTACTTGAATTTATATGCGATTTGCTTGGGATTTCTGAAGCAAAGTGTTGTTTTTGGTTACATATCCGACAACTCTCCACTTTAAACGAGTTGTTATGGAATATATTATGAATAAACTGTATTGAAACATTATACGTTCCCTACTTTTTGCACCTTTTACTTCTGAGGAGCAACTCCCAGCTCTCATTGTAGAATCGAGGCGATACCTGTAGTCACGCTGGGAACAGGCGGTTGAAGGACTCCGCCCTTCTCAAGCAAGTCCCCAAAAGTACAAAGGCTCTTGGAGTCCCGTGGAATATGATTCTCCGTGGTGTGGAACAGAGGAGAGTTTCCAGAACATCTTAACATGTGACACTGGGACGCACCGCAGAACAACCAACACACACAGCGTAAGCAGAGAGACTCAATGGTCTCAAAGTTTTTCGCAAGCCACTGGTTGCATCTTTGGGTCTGCCTTGACAACCCAGTTATTTTTAGCTCAAAATCAGAATATAGCCTCATTCCACATAATAGAAAATATTTTACTTGTGTGCCTCCCTTTGCTTAAGGAAGTTGTTAGCACAACTCTGAAGGTTTGTGTGAAGTGCAGCGTCATCAGCTTTTCCAAACAAGATGACTCCACTTATCTGAAGAATCTGTAAGTCTCTGTGTCCAGATAACGAAGCTATTCAGCAAAATAGAGCGAGGGAGTAAAAACTGGCTACGAAATCACTTTTCTCCCCCTGCCAAGATCCGCAGGTGTGTCGTGGAGAGAGATACTTTGTTCTGCTTCAGTTCTACCCTTCAGGACACTAGTCTCTATTCACAAGAGATCTCAAAGGAAGAAGAGGAAGAGGGGGGGGGGCTCCCTTCTGCAGGTGATGAATCTGTGTGTTTGAAAATACTGCATGGGTAGCAGTAATAAGGTTATTATTATTTTTTAAAATCAAGTATGCCAACGTTTTGCCAATGTAGCATGTCCAGGTGGAATTGTTATTCTATTTTCTATTATCCCATTGTTCCAGTCCTCCCCTCTGAGATCCCCATGCCCCCCACCCAAGCTAGTTGATTGTAACAATTACAAAGCAAATATTTTCTTTAATTATGAACCTATTTACTCTCTGTTTTAATATGGGTCCAATGGCCCTTCTCGCGCCATTGTCCGTGTCTGGCAAGCAGCGAAAGCCATGCCGGACAGCCTCCCTCGCCCCTGGCTTTTGCCGATTGCCAAACCCAGTGGGCGGCACAAGCCAAAGAAGGGAGGCACCACTGCGTGGCCTTGCCTTGCGGGAAGCCCCTCGCCTGGCTCACGCCATCTGTTGGTTCTTCCCACTGCCTTCCGGGACTGGCAAGCGGCGAAAGCCAGGCATGAGGTTTCTCTCGATTGGAGGCTGGCTGGGGAAATGGCCGAAGGAGGCAGCGCCCCGGCCCCTTCTTCTTCTTCTTCTTCTTCTTCTTCTTCTTTGCCGCCTGGCTCTTCCTCCTCTTCCCCAAAGCAGCAGCAGCAGCAGCAGGTCAGCAGGAGGGGGAAGAAAGGGGGAAGATCGGTTTTACCGTGGCACACTAGGTGATCGCTCACGGCACACTAGTGTGCCACGGAACAGCAGTTGGGAAACACTGGACTAGATAACACATGTTCTGTATCTCAAATTTTAGAGCTTATATGAGGAAACGAGTGCCATGTTTGGAATCAGCGGGTCAAATATACCCAGAAACAGGTCTGATATTTGAAGAACCAAAATGGGTTAGCTAGTATCTCGTAAAATATATTGTAAGAATTTGCAGATCCAAGACGTATTTCTTTTCTCCCTGACAAACACAAACACCAGGACACGTCAGTGGATCCAAGTATTAGTCAACCTACTTACTTCCCTTTGAAGCAGTTCTCAGAAACTACCGGGAGATCCCAGGGCTGACAGGTACGGGAGTCCACATGCGTAGGCACATGCTTGGGAATTGACCTTGAGTTTGGAAGTTGTAGTTCACCTACACCCAGAGAGCACTGTGGACTCAAACAGTGTTGTTGTTTGTTTTCTATCCAGAATCACAATGTTGGAAGGAGGCTCACCACTTTAAGGTCCCTAAAACAGGCATGGGGAAACTTCGGCCCTCCGGGTGCTTTGGACTCCAACTCCCACCATTCCTAACAGCCTGAGGCCCTTTCCTGCTTAAGTGGCTAAGGGGGGGAGGGGAGGAAAAGGGCCTGGGGCTGCTAGGAATGGTGGGAGTTGGAGTCCAAAACACCTGGAAGGTCCAAGTTTGCCCATGCCAGCTTTCGACAGAGACCTACCCCCTCCTTCTTCGCGCCCTTTCTTTCCCCTCCTGCCCAAAACTCACTTTTTCTTCTCCACTCAGGCTCCCTTCTTCAGGAGGGGAGGGGGGAGGGAGGAGGACGTGACCTGTGCGGGCGCTACTGCGCAGACTCGCCCCGCGTCTTCCTCCCTCCCCCCTCCCCTCCTGAACACGCTCACGCTGCCCCCTCAGATCAAAATGGCGGCAGCATGAGCAAAGCGAGGCAAAGTGAGCAGCGCGAGGCTGGGAAGAAGGGAGCCCGAGTGGAGAAGAAAAAGAGTTTGGCAGGAGGGGGAAGGAAGGGCATTGGAGGGTCCCATTTCCCACAGCACACCTCGTGATAGCTCACGGCACACTAGTGTGCCATGGCACACTGGTTGGGAAGCACTGCTCTAACAAATGTTTCTAGGAGGTGACTGAACGGTGTCGGTGGGTTCCATTTCTTTCTTTCTTTCCTTTTGCTTTTCTGGTTGGAGGTACTTGCTTGGAAGACAATATGCTGATGAAAGCAATCCAAACACAAACAGATGGCAGCCTTTCATCTTAAATTTAGGAAATCATCAGGTTTTTTTTTACCACAACCACCCTCGGTGCGCAGACATGCATAGGAAAACATAAATGTCAAATGTCGTCCTCCTTTCCTCAGTGTTATTTGTGTTACAATATGCTGTTAAATAGAAATTCAGCTACTACTCTGAACAGTCCTCCCCAATTTATGGACACAATAGTTTATTTGGGGGGGGGGGGTGGAGCAGAAATGCTCACTTTTGGGATTTCATTCAGTCAGCTGTGACAATAAGAGCTGTAACTATTGAGTAGTGCTGTGATTCCCAGCCAGTGTGCTGTCGCACACTAGTGTGCCGTGAGCGATCATCAGGTGTGCCGTGGGCAATTGGAACCTCCAATACCCTTTCTTCCCCCTCCTGCCGAACACTTTTTCTTCTCCACTCGGGTGTAGGTGAACTACAACTTCCAAACCCAAGGTCAATTCCCAAGCAAACCCTTTCAGTACTTTCTGTTGGTAATGAGAGTTCAATATGCCAAGTTTGGTTCAATTCCATTGTTGCAAGAGTTCAGGGTGCTCTTTGATTGTGTGTTAACTATAAATCCCAGAAACGGTAACTCCCAAATGTCAAGGTCTATTTTCCCCAAACTCCATCTGTGTTCACATTTGGGCATATTGAGTATTCATGCCAAGTTTGGTCCTGGTCCAACATTGTTGAGTCCACAGTGCTCTCTGGATATAGGTGAACTACAACTCCAAAACCCAAGGTCAATGCCCACCAAACTCTTATAGTATTTTCTCTTGGTCATGAGAGTTCTGTGTGGGAAGTTTGTGTCTTTCTGCCATTCCTGCCAGGAAATCTATGTTGAGTTCATTGAAACAGGCCCAGGTTTCACACTGAGTGTATAAATACATTAAAAAAACATTAACTATATGTATTACTGTGTTAGAGTGTCATTTTGTGTCATTTTGGTTGGTGGTGTGCCCCCAGGATTTTGTAAATGTAAAAAATGTGCCGCGGCTCAAAAAAGGTTGAAAAACACTGGAGTAGTGTATTAACCGATTTATTACATTACATTATGGATTTATTCATTAAAACAAAAACAATAAAAACAATCATAATCAATACAGCAATCTAGAAAGTCCCAAAATTCTGTTACTAAAGAATACGGTATTTGTTAATCTATTATATAAATGGGTTCACGTCATGTGATGTATACCTCAAACAAAGAAACCACACAACGCAGAAACACAATACTTGCCAACAGAAATAGGCCTCAAGCAAGGTACGTTTGTAGCAAAGAAACTTTCCCCCCAAAACCTAAAAGGCTCCCAAAACAACGAGTAAAAAAAACTACATTTACCAGCATCCTCCGGGGCAGCCAAAGACTCACCCAGCCTCTACATTCTGAACAACATGATTGGCTGCCAATAAGGGCGGATTTGCATAACTGCTGCACTGGCCAGCCAACATGAAAATTCCGATCCATAATAAACTGCCGAAACAGAATAAGAAAAAGGCCTGAGCCAATCCCCAACACAAACACCCAAATCACTTCCAACCGAAAATTTACACCCCAAAAAAACACAGACCACGCCCAAAATTGACAGTAAGGCTTCATTAACTTGATTTCCCTAACTAGCCCTCACTTACTGGGAAGCTGTTTACGCTCTGAATTGACAGTAAGGCTTCATTAACTTGATTTCCCTAACTAGCCCTCACTTACTGGGAAGCTGTTTACGCTCTAAATTGACAGTAAGACTTCATTAACTTGATTTCCCTAACTAGCCCTCACTTACTGGGAAGCTTTTTACGCTCTGAATTGACAGTAAGACTTCATTAACTTGATTTCCCTAACTAGCCCTCACTTACTGGGAAGCTGTTTACGCTCTAAATTGACAGTAAGACTTCATTAACTTGATTTCCCTAACTAGCCCTCACTTACTGGGAAGCTTTTTACGCTCTGAATTGACAGTAAGGCTTCATTAACTTGATTTCCCTAACTAGCCCTCACTTACTGGGAAGCTGTTTACGCTCTGAATTGACAGTAAGGCTTCATTAACTTGATTTCCCTAACTAGCCCTCATTTACTGGGAAGCTGTTTACGCTCTAAATTGACAGTAAGACTTCATTAACTTGATTTCCCTAACTAGCCCTCACTTACTGGGAAGCTTTTTACGCTCTGAATTGACAGTAAGACTTCATTAACTTGATTTCCCTAACTAGCCCTCACTTACTGGGAAGCTGTTTACGCTCTAAATTGACAGTAAGGCTTCATTAACTTGATTTCCCTAACTAGCCCTCACTTACTGGGAAGCTTTTTACGCTCTGAATTGACAGTAAGACTTCATTAACTTGATTCTCCCGACTAGGCCTCAGCTCATTGGACATTGTGTATGGCCTGAATTGACAGTAAGGCTTCATTAACTTGCTGTTCCTGACTAGGCCTCAGCTCATGGGACATTGTGTATGGCCTGAATTTACAGTAACCTACCTTGGCACACAGAGCCCCGACCATGCATGATGGGACTTGAAGTACCACCATGGAAAATGGGATTTGTAGTACTTCAAAACCCATCATTCCCCACAGACCACTGTGGCCCAGAACCAAGACCAATCAAGACCCAACTTGGCACACCATGCCCCCCATGACCCACACTCCATCCAACTGCAGTTTAGAGGAGGGCACACCGTGGATGATTGGACTTTCTCGCATCTCCTAAAAGGGCACAGCAACACGTGCCGGGTACAGCTAGTATTATATAAATTAGGATAAAACATGTATTCTCTATCCCAAACCCTGTTCCCACCGCCACTAACAATAGACATTTAGTCTAAGGTGTCTCCCTCCTTGCTTTCCGTCTGAAAACTTAGGTATATTTTTTGTATTCCAACAGGCTTCTAAGAATATTAGGAAGAACTTCCTGACTGTGAGAGCCGTTCAGCAGTGGAACTCTCTGCCCCAGAGTGCGGTGGAGGCTCCTTCTTTGGAGGCATTTAAACAGAGGCTGGATGGCCATCTGTTGGGGGTGCTTTGAATGCAATTTTCCTGCTTCTTGGCAGAATGGGGTTGGACTGGGTGGCCCACGAGGTCTCTTCCAACTCGAGGATTCTATGATTCCAAGAATATACTGAAATCTCCATTTAAAGGTACTGTACGGCCTCCACATCGGGGAAGAATATGCTTCTGCACTTACTGTGAAAACGTGACACTGCAGATAATAATGAGCTCTTAGAGGGGTGGGGCCGGCACGAGCAGCGAGAGAGGAGGGGGCAGCGGGACGGATTTCCCTCCACCCCCTCCTCTCTCACGTCAGCCTCGCGCCGGCCCCGCCGGCGCGAGGGGTGAGTCCGGCGCAAGCAGCAAGGGAGGGAGGAGCCGAGGGGAGCAGAGCAAAGGGGAGGGGGCACGGGGTGGCCGCGCGCATGCTCACGTTAAAAAAATTCATTTTTTTATTTTTATTTACTTTGGGGGGGGTCGGATTTGCTGCCCTCCCAGGGCTGCCGCCCTAGGCCATGGCCTTATGGGTAATCCGGGCCTGTATAGAGGACTCATCTAGACTATAAATCTGAACAATGAAGGTCTGTGGCATGATGGAAGGGGGGTGTAGTTATAGGATTACACAGTTAGTTCTTTCCTGTCCCGTAGCCATGGGTGTCACAATCACGGACTTAGAACTGCCCCTTTAACACACACACGGAGACGTTGCAAAGGCTAACTACTTTATTGAGTATATAAAACAGTTCAAAAGGTGAATAGTCCAGTAATATGCAAGTGTTCAAAGTATAAAGCAAATAGTCCAAAGTATCGTAGCAAAAAGCTTGAAGCGTGGCAAAGCTCCGCAAACCAATGCGGATCAGGAAACAGGACAAGGTTTCGCAATCCAATGCGAATCAAGGACCAGGGCAAGGTGCCGCAAACCACTGCGGCTCAGGAAACAAGGCAAAGGCAAGGCAAGGCTTGATGACCACTATGGACTGGTGGTCCCACTCCGCGCTTCGCGCCTATTCAGTATAGACGTGGCCGGAGAACTGAGGATCAGTTCCACGGGGCCATGTTAATCCTCGGC
>JARBWK010000007.1:727409-740002 GCA_030556195.1 Anolis apletophallus
GGGTTGGGTCTGCGGCTTCCAGTGCATCTTTACACCCCTTTTCGCCCCTCGCCTATCGCTACGGGGCTTTTTCGGAGGTTAGATGTGTCCTTCAAGCCTGTGCAATGGATTTTTCTGGTGGAGCGCAGTGTGCACAGAACTGGCCTCACCCTTTAAACCAAAAGTTCGTCTGCCGGGGCCGAGCAAGCTTGAACGGTGGCATCGAGGTCCTCAGGTCATAGGTTTGGTTTGAGTTTCCTTCTCTTAGATGTCTGACCTGACAGGGTTAGATGAGCACCATCTGCCCGGGTTTGAAATTGGAGTTTTCCTTCTCTTAGGATGGTTGATTGATTGATTGATTCATTGATTGATTCATTGATTGATTCGGCTTTTATGCCGCCACTCCCAAACAGGCTCGGGGCGGCTCACAACCAAGGCAACAATATAAAACAAATACAGCATAGAAAAAAATAAAATAAAAACATCGTTAAAAACTACAGTGTACAGCATTTAAAACAGTTAAAAACAATTTAGCACCATTGGCATGACCTGAAATGTTATTCCCAGGCAGGGTGCAGTCCACTAGGCCCTGAAAGGCGAGCCAGAAGAGGTGGGTTTTGCACGCCCGCCCCAACGGGAGCAGTCATGGATGGCCCGTAGCTGCAGGAAGGGCATTCCAAAGTGTCGGCGCTACGATCGAAGGCCCTTCGACGGGTAGTTGTCCTTTGGCTACTTTAGCGGAGGGTACAGCTAGAAGGTTGGGTATCCTCCGAACGCAGTGATCTCGGAGGGCAGTATGGGGGTGAGACGGTCCTCAGATACGCTGGCCCCAGGCTAGAGCGGTTGCCAAAAGGCTAGAGAGGTCTAGGCTGCAACAGTCAATGAGACTTAAGCAACGTGAATTCTTGACAGCAGAAGGTGTCACCCCAAAGGAGGCTCTTCATCAGAGAATGCAAGCTGTTTATGGGGATTTGTGTTGATGTGAGTACCGTGCGTCGTTGGGCGAGTAAGTTTAAAGATGTTGAGGTGGGAACATCTGACTTTGCGTGATAAACAAAGACTTGACATTGTCCTGTGACAGCAACCACCGAGTTTCACAAGCAAAAGGTTGACAGATTGATTCAGGATGATTGTCGTATCACTCAGAGAGAAATTGCAAGCATAATGGCTGTTTCACAAGAACATGTCGGTCACATGCTTGGCTATCGGAAGATCTGTGCACGATGGGAACCCAGGATGCTGACGTCCGAAATGAAAGCGCACAGACTTGAAACAACGGTGGAGGCATTATTTTTCAACCAACCCTCTTAAATAACTCTTGTGGCTCGGGCTGGAAAAAGGTTAAAGGACATTTTAATCTCAGGCATCAGAGCCTTACATCTATATTTAAACCCTGACTAAACAGAAAAACTGCAGCCTTCCAGATGTTAATGTACATAACTCCTATCAGCTCTAATAATGGTGTGTCTAATGAGGAAGAATGTCTGGCTTGCAATCCAGCATCAGAAGGGCCACATGCAATGAGGCAGTGGGTCGGATTCAACCCGCGGACCTTGAATTTCACACAAATGCACTACAACAGTGTTTCCCAAACTTTATTGAGCCGCGGCAAATTTTTTACATGTACAAAATCCTGGGGCACACCACCAACCAAAAATGACACAAAAATGACACTCTAACACAGTCATACATATAGTTAAGATGTTTTTAAATGTATTTATACACTCAGTGTGACCTGGGCCTGTTTCGATGAACACAACATAGATATGGCTTCCTCTCACATACTTACACATGGCTATCATGTCTTCTCTCAGCCTTCTCTTCTTCAGGCTAAACATGCCCGGCTCTTCAAGCCGCTCCTCATAGGGCTTGTTCTCCAGACCCTTGTGAAATTTCACCCCGAATGAAACTTGCTTCCAGTTAACTATGGATGCCATGAAGCTGTTATAAACAGTTCCTTCGGGGGGGGGGGGGGCACTCAAAAAAATCCCGTAAAATAGTAAACAAAAAAAAACATTTCCAAGTGGAGAGGCTCAATGTGTTTCTTGGAAACCTGTGAATGCTTCAGCCTCCCGATGCTCCCGGGTTCGCTCACTGCCCAATTCACCGACATGGAGCTTCTGGCTTTGTTCTTGCAAGAAATCCAAGCCAACATGAAAACGCCGACTCAATCACTTCCGCCCAGTGCTCTGCTTTTGCGGAGGGAGGCAGCGAAAGAGGCCACACAGACCTATGAAACGCATTGGGAGGCCGGGCAGCCCTGAGCGGGAGCTGGAGCCATGAGCCAGGCTCCTTGAAGGCTTCTCAAGGCGGGTGGCCCTGGCATTCGGGAGCCCTTCCTTGCCTCAGGGAGGATCTTTGGGGGGAAAGAGGGAGAAAGAGCTGCTAGGAGGGAAAAGAGTGCCAATTTCCACGGCACACCTGGGAAACACTGCACTACAATGACCACATTATTCTTTCAATTGCCCTTATCTGAATGCAATAATAACATTTTCTTCATTTGTACCCAAGTATGCACAAACATCCTTGTGAGAAACCTTGTCCGGCCGTCTCCAGCAGGTGAAAAAAGTGGGTGGCAATAAGGGAGACCTTTCCGTTGGGATACGTCCCATTCACGGCACTCTCTCTCTCTACTCAGATCTGCATGAAATCTGCATTGTTTTTGATTTTTCAAAGCTTTTAACCTCTGACGTAGGCTTTGTACTGTGATCGCTGTCACCGCTGTGTTTGCTGTAGTTTTTCATGGTTTACTGCTGTTTTACCATGTTTTATGTATGATTAGAAACCCCTTTTAACATTTTTAATCAAAGTGTGTGATGTCTAAAATAGATAGATGTATTTGTTTGTTTGTTTGTTTGTTTGTTCGACTTCTTAGCCTCCACTCCCTGGTGGCTCGGGGCGACTTACAATCCAGGAGAAGCAAACAACAATACACATTAAGCGCTAAAATACAGTGGTAAGCATTAAAATATTACATTAAAACAACAGTACTAACTAAAGCTAACATACATGGCTAGACAAGGAATTACAGAGCGTAGGGGCAACGATGGAGAATGCCCTTCTTCTCGTCAAAGTCGATAGGCTTTGGCGCTCGGGGTGAGGAGAAGGTCTTGGTCCTCAGGTCTCAGTGATCTCGTGGGACAGTATCGGGTAAGGCGGTCCCTCCAGTACACTGGCCCCAGACCATACAAGGTCTTCAAGGTCACAACCATACCTTTATTTTGATAACATACCAGTCATTTATTTTGATAACATACCACATCAGCTCGATAACATATTTTGATAACATACCACGTCAGCTCGAGGATGTGGACAGGATCCTTGGAGAGGCGAGGCCCACCACATGCATCCTAGACCCCTGCCCATCCTGGCTGATCAAGGAAGCCAGAGGGGGTCTGGCAGAGTGGGTGAAGGTGGTGGTCAAGGCCTCCTTACAGGAGGGCAAAATTCCAGCCAGGCAAAAGCAAGCTGTGATAAAACCGCTGTTGAAGAAACCATCACTGGACCCCACTCAATTAGTGAACTATCGGCCAGTTTCCAATCTCCCCTATTTGGGCAAAGTCATGGAACGTGTGGTGGCTTCGCAACTCCAGGGGTTCTTGGTAGACACTGATTATATTGATCCGGCACAGTCTGGCTTTAGGCCGGGACATGGCACTGAGACAGCCTTGGTCGCCTTGGTAGATGATCTACACCGGGAACTCGACAGGGGGAGTGTGTCCCTGTTGGTTCTGCTGGACCTCTCAGCGGCTTTCGATACCGTTGACCACGGTATCCTTCTGGGTCGCCTTGCAGAGATGGGGCTTGGGGGTACTGCTCTGCAGTGGCTCCAATCCTTCCTGGAAGGGCGTACCCAGAAGGTGTCATTGGGTGACACCTGTTCGGCTCTGCAACCGTTGTCTTGTGGAGTCCCTCAGGGTTCAGTACTGTCCCCGATGTTGTTTAACATCTACATGAAACCGCTGGAGAGGTCATGCGGAGTTTCGGAGTCAGGTGTTATCTGTACGCAGATGACGTCCAGATCTGTCACTCCTTCCCACCTGTCACCAAGGAGGCTGTCCAGACTTTGAACCGGTGCTTGGCCGCTGTGTCGGACTGGGTGAGGGCTAGCAAATTGAAATCCAGACAAGACAGAGGTCCTCCTGGTCAGTCGAAAGGCCAAACAGGGCATAGGGTTACAGCCTGTGTTGGATGGGGTCACCCTCCCCTGAAGCGCAGGTTCGCAGCCTGGGAGTGATCCTGGACTCATCGCTGAGCCTGGAACCCCAGGTCTCAGCGGTGGCCAGGGGAGCTTTCGCAGTTAAGACTCATGCGCCAGCTGCGCCCGTACCTTGGGAAGTCTGATCTGGCTACGGTCGTCCACGCTCTGGTCACATCCTGAATAGATTACTGCAACGCACTCTACGTGGGGCTGCCTTTGAAGACAGTTCGGAAATTGCAATTAGTCCAACGGGCGGCAGCCAGATTATTAACGGGAGCTACATACAGGGAGCATACCACCCCCTGATGTGTCAGCTCCACTGGCTGCCTGTCCAATTCCGAGCTCAATTCAAAGTGCTGGTTTTGACCTTTAAAGCTCTATACGGTTCTGGCCCAGCTTACTTGTCCGAACGCATCTGCCGCTACATCCCACCCCGTAACCTAAGATCATCCGGGGAGGCCCTGCTCTCGCTCCCGCCGACTTCTCAAATGCGGTTGGTGGGGACCTTCTCGGTGGTGGCTCCCCACCTGTGGAATGCGCTCCCTATGGAGGTACGGTCCACCTCATCCCTCCTGGCATTCAGGAAAAAGGTAAAATCCTGGCTTTGGGAGCAGGCGTTTGCACACCAGCACAAGGCAGCATGTTAGGTGGTTTTTAATGAAAGTGGGTGATTATGGCCAATGTTTTTATGGACTGAACATTGTTTTAATCCAGAGTGAATGTGTATGGTGCTAATGTAGTTGTATTTTAATGTATTTTAATGTATTTTAATTGTTGAAGGGTTTTGGGGTTTTATACTGTATGATGTGGCATCGAATTGTGCCGTACTGTAAGCCGCTCTGAGTCCCCCCTCCCTCGGGGGTTGAGAAGAACGGCGTAAAATCCTGAAATAAATAAATAAAATAAATAATAAATTAAACGTGGCCTGCTCCCTGCTATGCCACTGATTTCTAGTCATTGCCCTAGGCCCCAGATTTCCTTCCTGCCCCCCCCCCAAAACCTAGCTCATTCTCTTTCTCTTCTAAAGTTGAAATCCAGCCAGGAAAGAACGAGAGTGCAGATTTGTTTTGCTCAGGAAGGAAACCTTCACGAGATCTCCTTCCATGGACATTCTTTCCTCTAAGGATATTGTCTCTTGCTCTGTTCCTTTGAATTGCTCAGTCATTGAATCAAGGCAAGGAAGCTTGCTTGAGAGCATTCACATTCGTTATTGCTCATCAGTATTAATCACGGTGACGGCTCCTCTTAACAGCACTGTTTATTTTGCACCCACCTTTTCCGTGTAGCCGTCCATGAGCTGGTTTTTATGCTTCCCCAGGGGGCCATCCTTCCTCCTTGACTACTTGTTAGTAGAGCAACTTCACCCCCTTCCTGTCTGCATGGTGGAGCCAGGGATCTTTCCTCTTCGCAGGGGAATGGCAGCCAATGCCATGATTTACATTTGCCTTGAAATGTGCAGCTCCATTGGTAATGTGACAGATTTCGGTTGTAAATGCTATTAAACACAAAAGGAGCTGAGGTCTCAGTTGGATCACAAATGTTGTCATCCCCCCACTCTGTGTTTTTCTAACTGACTTTTGCATTTACTTGAACAATCTCCAGAACCATTCTACTGTGTATGTCCTGGCTTTTTTGTCTTATTTATGTATGTATTTATTTATTTATTTATTTATTTCGACTTGTTCGTCGCCCCTCCCATCCGGCTCGGGGTGACTTACACATGGTAAAAACACAGCAAAATACAGAGCACAATAAAAACAGATTAAAACAGTTAAACCGGTTAAAACAATTAAAACAGTTAAAAGGCAGCAGGATTTACACCAAAATTCACCCATCCAGAAGGCGTAACACCCAAAAGATACTCCCAGGCCTAAGGCAGGGATAATTAGCTGAATGGCTGTCTAAACAGGAGGGGTTTGCAAGTCTTCCTGAGGCTAGCAGAGTTGGTAAGTGCGGCGGACCTCGGGGGGCGGGGCGGGAGCATTCCAAAGAGTTGGAGCTATTACACTGAAGGCTCTCCTACGTGTCGAGGACAGATGGAGGGTTTTGGCGTTTGGAACTGCGAGGAGGTTGAGGGACTCTGAGCGCGCAGTGGTCTTGCGGGACAATATAGGGAGAGGCGGTCCCTTAGGTACACTGGGCCCAGACCATTCAAGGCCTTGAAGGTTAGAACCAGCACCTTGAAGGTGATCCGGTGTTCAATCGGGAGCCAGTGCAGTTCGCGCAGGACAGGCGTCACGTGGAAGGAAGGTGGTAGACCTGCCAGCAGCAGCTGCAGCGTTCTGCACCAGCTTCAGCTTCCAGATCACTAACAAGGGAAGGCCAATGTAGAGAGCATTACAGTAGTCCAATCTTGAGATGACCGTGGCTTGGACCACTGTGGCTAGGTCATGGCAGGACAGGTAGGGAGCCAGCTTCCTCGCCTGCCGAAGGTGGTGGAAAGCTATTCCACTGACGATGGAGATGCATTTCTCCATCGTTAGTTGAGAGTCTAACGTAACTCTGAAACTTTTAATGGAAGACGACAGACGAAGTGTCGTGCAGTCCAGGGTTGGAAGCTGAATCTCACCCGTACCCGGACGACCCAGCCACAGGATCTCCATCTTAGCCGGATTCACCCTCAACCTACTGGCTCGCAGCCATCCAGTAACAGCTTCAAGGCACAGATGGAAATTATCGGGTACGGAGTCGGGCCGGCCCTCCATCCCCAGAATGAGCTGGGTGTCATCCGCGTATTGGGGACATTCCAGCCCGAAGCTGTGTACCAACTGAGCAAGTGGTCAGTCGTAGATGTTAATTAATAAAGGGGAGAGGATTGCCCCCTGAGGCACCCCGCAAAGCAGGGGGCATCCCCTGAGACAACCTCGCCCCTTCTCACTCTTAAAATCAATGAGGTGGCCATGCCCATTGGTAATGTACATCTGGAACATATGAATGGAAAATTGTATGGCCAGCTACAGATAGATTACAATTCTATATCTTATATGGGATATTCTCTTCATTGTGTCTTCATGCAAAAAGAAATGTATACTCCTCAGGGCATGGACTTTCTAGACAGGGGGGGACGACAACGACCCGGGGGGGACTACGGCCCGGGGGCCGGACATGGGTCGCAGCCGGTTCTATCCAGCCCAGGAGAAGGCGTGGGGTGGGGCGGGGTGAAGAGGAAGGGTGCCGCTGCCGCCATGTCTTCGCGGGCTCTGTGGGGCCTGTCTTGGTAGACAGGCTGGAGGAGGTCGGAGGCGACGAAGCGGCGGCAGAAGAGGAGGAGGGGGCTGAAGAAGAGGGGCGGCCGCGGTCCAGGGCATGGAGTTTCTAGGCAATTATGTGAATTTCAGCTAGAAATCTGTAGGAATCTATTTGTTCATAAGGCTATTTCCTCTTCATGATTGTAGTCACAAAACTGTCCTGGATGAAGATTTTTTTTCCTGTGTTGGAACCAGATATAAATAGTTACATAATCTCCAAACACAGAGGAACCACAACCTAATTTAAATTGAACATTTATGTCCAATTGTAATTTCCAACTATTGTACATCCATCAAATTACCAGAACTTAGAAAAGTGTTGACTGACTTCCCAACTTTCCTTTGATTGATTGAATTTGCTATGCCTAGGACTAGTAATTAGAAATGTGAATTGTACTTTATTTTATTGTTGCATGCTCGTTCAACCATCTTGCCCAGGAACGGGAGATTTGAAACCGGTCGGTAATTAGATGGAGTCGAAGGGTCTAAACTCAGCTTCTTCAGAAGGGGGCGAACTATTGCCTCCTTCAAACTATCTGGAAAGGCCCCCTGTTCCAAGGAGCTGTTAATTACAGACATAGGGGGTCTCGCAAACCCCCCCCCCCACCAGTCTCTTACCAGCCAGGAGGGGCAGGGATCCAGAGAGCAGGTGGTTGGTCTTGCCGTAGACTTGTCAACAGCCTCTAAATCCAGTGGTTCAAATTGATCCAAGGTGGGACTGCTTAACGGTCGTAAAGCCTCCAGCTCATTCGTGTTTACAGTCGTAGATGGTAGTTGTCGTAACGACGTGATCTTATCTGCGAAAAACCTGTTGAACATTTCTGCTGTAATGGTCAAATTCGTCGAATTATTAACCGGAGGGGCTGAGCTGGTCAGATCGTGGACAATTTTAAATATCTGTGCTGGGCGAGATCTCGCGGCGGCTATCAAAGAGGTGTTACATGCTTTCTTAGCCGCTTTGATGGCTGACTCATAGATGTTAATGAAAGCTTTGAAGGCCAATTTCGATGCCTCATCTGACCTCCGGTGCCATATACGCTCCAGACGTTTTCGCTCGTGCTTCATTGACCGCAGATCGTCAGTGTACCACGGAGAGCAGTTTCGCCGTGGGTGGATGGAACATTTTGGAGCAATCAGGTCCAAACACATCATTCCACTTGCCAACCTGTTCATCAAGGGAACCATCTGAGATCTCTGATGCCTTGAGAGCATTCAAGAATCTAGTGGAATCCATCAACTTCCTGGGACGCGCCATGGTTGGCTTAACATCCACCTTCGGAGGGGTAGGAATCTCTACTTGCACATCCAGGATGAAATGGTCGGACCACGGAACCACAGATACTGTGGATAGCTCCACTCGTGTTCCTGTATTGAAGATCTGATCAGAGTGTTGGTTTTTCTGGTTATTTTCAAAGTTGGGTCTTGTTTAAGTTTTCTGTATATAGTTGGATCCAGGAGTTTTCTGAACTTTTCTTTATATTGGTCTGTTTCCGTGATTACCGTGGCATTCCCCTTGTCTGCTGGTAAAAGGAGGATATCTGGATTTGAGTTGAGTTCTCTGATGGGTTGTCTTTCCTTCCTTGTTATGTTGCTGGAGGGAAGTTTTGCCTTTTTCAGGATCCTTTGCTGTTTCCCCTCTTTCTTTCTTTCTTTCTTTCTTTCTTTCTTTCTTTCTTTCTTTCTTTCTTTCTTCTTCTGCTTCTTCCTCGGGGAGGGGTACATTGCTGATTCGACATTGGCAATGATGTTTTCCACTGGGATCCTGGTGGCAGTGTCAGCAAAACCTCCTCCTCTTGCTAGTATGGATAGCTTGCCCTTCAGAGAGTTGTCTGTCTGTCAGGTGGATGATGGTCCGCAATGTATCCAGTTCTGGTTTCAGCTGTTGCTTTTGGCATTTGTGGAATTTTTGTTTTTGTCTGTTGGTGTGGAGAGACATGTTTTTCTCCATTTTTCTGTAAGTGAGGTTGTCTATTTTGTCCCAGTCCTCAGATTTCGTCTTGTGGCTAATGGGGATATGGTAGGGTTGCCACTTTTTGATATAAGAAATAAGGGACGTTTACTTAAAAATATGGGATTTTTCACAAAAATAAGGGACACTTATTAAAACTTAATAAAAACTTGAAAATCAAACGTTAGGCAACCCTAACTACACTCCTTTTGATGCAGCCTTGGCTTTTTCAGCTGCAACATCACACGGCTGACCAACCTTTAGCCTGGGGTCTAACAGAGGCCTCCTTTCGCATGCATTCAGGGCAATATCATCTACTTGGGCCATTCTGCAAGGAGGCACAACCCAAGCTCTCCCAACCGATGCCCGTCAGGCTCAAAAGCCCTCCAGAGACCCCCACCCGCCCCTCACCCCCGGTGTGGCTGTGATTTGTGTGCCTGGTAGGGGGTCACCTTCCTTCCTCTCCCAGTGGTCAATGGTGAAAGCGGCCCCATGGTCGAGGTGGGCGAGGGTGCGGCAGACCTGGCTCTGGGTCTCCATGATCAGCAGTTCCATGCGGGCCCACATCTCCCCGCACCTGCAGCTCCCTCAGACCGCTCACTGGCAGCGCCATGAAGACTGGCAGGCCCCCTTCTCCCTCTTCCTTTCCTCCTTCTTCTTCTCCTCCCCTGGGAGTGAGGGCTCTTGGGAAATGGAGTCCTGCCTAAAAGGACCATGTGCGCCTCTCAATCAAGAGGAGGCAGCCTTGGACTACAATTCCCAGCCACTCGTGGGGAGGCGAGAGAAAACTGGAGGAGCCAAAAGGGGTAGCAGGATGGAGGAGGAGGGAGAAGGAAGTATGTGTGTATATGTACTGGGCCAGCCTCGCCTCCTGCTGCCACCTGTCCCCTTAATACAGGAGCTGAAAATAAGAGACACAAAATTTGGGGCCCAAATATGGGACGTCCTTAGAACAGTGCTGTCCAACTTCTGCCAACCCAAGGGCCGGACTTCTGGTGGTGATCACCTGGGGGCCAGTGGCCACACCCCGGCCACGCCCCGGCCACGCTCACTCCGCCCCTCTCCCAAAGCGTCTGGCCTTGGAAGCGGGCAATTTCGCCCACTTCCGAGGCTGTTGTGGCAGAAGAAAGGAGGAGCCACGAGGGGCCTTCCGCGGCTCCGCCCCCTCGCCAAAAAGCATCACAACAGCTGTTGTGACACTTTGGGGAGAGGCGAAGCCACGAAAGGAAGCTCCGCGGCTCCGCCCCTCGCCCGCAGGCCTGGATGGCTCGCGGGGGAAGCGGCGCCAGTTTCTCACTTCCCCATGAGCCATCAGGCTCTTGAAGGGTTTCGCCCGGCTCTCATGTCCCTCTGGTCAGAGGGGCGAGGCTGGCGCTCCCATGAGGCCTCCTGGTAGGCCTGCCCCTCGCTCCCCCCGCCCTTCCCGGCACCACCGGTGTCCCAATCGCTGCGGCGCTGGGGAAGGAGAAGGAAGGAGGGAGGATTCCTCCTCCTGTCCCGGCGCCACGGCGATCGGGACACCAGCAGCGCCGGGAAGGAGGAGGAGGAGGGGAGGAAGGGAGGATTCCTCCTCCTCCCCTCCCTCTCCTCCGCCGCTGCGAACCGGATCGCAGCGGCGGCGCGAGGGACGGAGGCAAGGCAAGGAGGAGGAGGGCTGGCTCCTTCCTTCTCCCTGCCCGCCTCCTCCCTCCCTCCCACCCGTCGCTGCGATCTTGCAGGCGGCACGGGAGGGACGGAGGCGGTGCAGGGAGAAGGAAGGGGCCAGCTCCCTCCTCCTCCTGCCTTGCCTCCATCCCTCTCTCTGCCCGCCGCTGCGAGAGGGAGGGAGGAGGGAATCCCTCCCCCCCTCCTCCTTCCCGCCAGTTGGGCAGCCCTGCCTTAGAATAAGGGGCAGTTGGCAACCCTAGGATATGGATGTGCAACAGTTGCAACAGAAAATGTGTTATTTGCTTCCACTCTGTTGCATGCGTCATGCTGAAGCACCAGCTACTGTTTTGCTCCACTGCTACGTATTTTCCTTTCCTCCATTCTCTTTTTCCCCTCCCCTCCTCCCTCCCTCACTCCCTTTTTTCTTCAGAATCTGTATAAGAATTACTAGCGTGCAAGACTGTGCATGTTATTACACACCTCACATAGGCATGTATTACTCCTTTTTCCAAATGCTGACTGTTCAGACTATTGATTATTATTGTGCCCCAGTAAATTGTTTCTACACTGATTTTTACTCTTTGCGAAAGGGGTTTTCCATGCATTCATGGTGCTCAAAAGATAGGATACTTGTAGACACATCATCCTGTATTTTCTGCCTTTGGAACAGCATTACGTGTGTGTGTGGGCGTATATGTTGTGTTTTTCTTCTTGCTTTCCTCCACACCACCCCATATGTAGTCACAGTTCAAAAACATGTTACTTTAGTCAGAACACTTATCTATAGCTGTGAACATGCAATTTTTTATTTGGGGGGGACTAAATATTCATTGCATCACTACTCATAATACAGGAAACAACCCTCAGTAACTGTAGATAGGAAGATGCCATGGATATTTAGAGAGCAGATAATGCCAGTTCTTATGTGTGCACTTCCTTGGCATGGCTCTTGCTTTTTCTGGCATGGATTCAATATAATGGGGCCCGATCCATTGTTTTGACCGTACTGAAATCACCACTGCACAAATGCATGGAATCTTCCATGTAATCTACTTGCTTCTTCTTTTATTCTAAAGCAGTGTTTCCCAACCAGTGTGCCAGGGGCACACTAGTGTGCCGTGAGCGATCACCAGGTGTGCCGTGGGAAATTGGAACCTCCAATGCCCTTTCTTATTAAAGGAGCGCCGCTACGTCACAGCACAAAATGCACAATTAATCATACATAATCACACACAAAAAAAACACATTCGAAGTACCCAATCCTGCTGGAGAAAATCAAAAGTCTTACGTAAGGTAGTTTGGCGCAGTCGCCGCAGAGAGCGGAGGTTGCGAACCAGGGAAATAGCGAGTTCACGGAGCGCTCCTCTGAGAGCTTCGCGATATTTTATGAAATCACGAAGTGAGTGCAAAAAACAAAGTGTATCCTCACGATGTTATCCAATGTCAGTTCCGGGATCCGCACAATAACACAGTCAGTTTGAAGACAATTTAAAGAAGCAGCACCAGAATCATAGCGACAAGGTAGAAAATCTCGTCGATAATCACATACATTCAAACCGCCAGAGGCTGG
>JARBWK010000007.1:740102-767867 GCA_030556195.1 Anolis apletophallus
ACACTGGCCCCAAAACCATATAAGGCCTTGAAAGTTAAGACTACACCTTGAAGGAGACCCGGAATTCAATTGGCAGCCAGTGTAGTTTGTGTAAGAGTGGTGTTACATGAGCCATTCTTGTGGCTCCTAAGAGTAGGCGGGCTGCCGCGTTC
Source organism: Anolis apletophallus (assembly GCA_030556195.1). Classification (NCBI taxonomy): domain Eukaryota; kingdom Metazoa; phylum Chordata; class Lepidosauria; order Squamata; family Anolidae; genus Anolis; species Anolis apletophallus. Next base: position 740,255 of record JARBWK010000007.1, read on the forward strand.
TGCACCAGCTTGAGTTTCCGGATCGCCGACAAAGGTAGACCAATGTACAGCGCATTACAGTAATCGAGCCTCGAGATGACCGTGGCTTGGATCACCGTGGCCAGGTCGCAGCGGGAGAGGTAGGGAGCCAGACGTTTTGCCTGCCGCAGGTGGTAGAAGGCTGTCTTGCAGGCGCAGGCAATCTGCGCCTCCATAGGCAGCTGAGGGTCCAGCCAGACCCCTAAGCTCTTGACTAAAGGCTGCGGGCAAAGTGCCACGCCATCAAGGTCGGCAACTGGATCCCCGGGCAGCCCAGCCACAAGATCTCCATCTTCGCCAGGTTCACCTTCAACTTACTGGCTCGCAGCCATCCAGTTACAGCTTCCAGGCAAAGTTGGAAACTATCAGGTACGGATTCCACCCTGGCGTCCATCCTCAGAATGAGCTGGGTGTCATCAGCGTACTGATGGCACTCCAGCCCAAAACTCCGCACCAATTGGGCGAGTGGTCGCATGTAGATGTTAAATAATAACATTTAATTGCATAAATTGAATCCCTGTAAAACTGTATTTGCTCCAAATGGAAATCAAGCTAAACTTAAGCAGACCCTAAAAGTTCTGAAGAGTTACCCTCATACAGTATATGGGGCAAAAGTGGAAATAGATGTAGTACAGATCCTACTGGTAGCAGTCTCCCAGGAAGAGTGGGAGTGTGTTTGGCACTGTGAGGGAAAGGGATCCCACGGAGGGAGCGTCAAGGGAGGAAGGCCACAGGAACTATTAGTAGCCAGAGGAGGAGGATAATTGAAAAGATGTTTTGCAAAGTCGGAAGGGAAACAGAGAAGTGGATACATTACATTTCTAAGCAGAATCAAAATTACTGAAATGTCCAGAATGTACTAACATGTGAAAAAGCACTTCCATGCATTTGAGAATGTGACTCGTATCCCATACACAGATAATGCCACAGTACACGGGAAGGCTTCTACGCAGGATGTGGATGCGTAGTTCCAATTTGCTACAGATTTTTCTTTTAAATCCTTCATTGGCAGGGCGGGGGTGGCAAGAACGCCCAAATGGGAGAAAGGTTAGGAAGGCAATGATGTGGATAGGAGGTGGGTAATTGCAGTCTATTATTGATAAAGCTACAACCCCAGCGCAGCTAGGCTCCCCTTGCCCTGCTGAGGATTTCCCGCTGGGCAGGCTGAATTTCACTGAAGAGCGGTGAATCCCTTCAGAAAGGTTATGCCCTCAGGCACAAATCCCATGCCCATTAGCTTGCCAATCAGAAATCCAATGTATGCTTTTGATGTCCTGCTTACATTCTCTTTGGTGGAAAATGTATTTTTTTTGTATTTCTGTTTAATGGACATTTAAAGGCACACCAAAGATTTAATTGAGGATCCTTTCCCTCCGTTGCTGCCAATAATATTTCCTTGCCAGTCTGCAATCTCCTCTCTCACGTGTTCAGGTTGGTCTGCTGGGATTTCTGAGAAGCAGAGAAGTTTGGCTGGTGAGTAATAAAATAGGCAAGCGGCACCTATACTCTGCTCTCGTGACTTATCACACCTCTTCTGCCATGTCATCGTTTCCTACTGGCTTCAGGATAGGGGAAAACAATTCTAACTCAAAGGTTTTTACCTTTGTATGTTATATGTGCCTTCTCCCGGGCACATGGTGCTCGTCTAACCCTGTAAGTCAGGGCTGCCCACACTTTTTCAGCATGCGAGCTACTTATAATAAAACCAAGTCAGAAAGATCTACCTACCTCCACAAGGCTGGAGATGGGAGGGTGGGGGGAGGGGCCTGGCGTTCCCCCCCTCTGACTTCAGCTCTACTAGCAGCTTCTCCAGGCTTGAGGATGGCAATGCCAAGGCTGTTGTGCTAGCTATGCCACCACAGGCTGGCACTGCCATCCTCAAGCCTGGAGAAGCTGCTGGTAGAGCGGAAGCCAGTGGGGGGCGGAGCCAGACCAGGCCATGCCCCTCCCCCTCACCTCTGGCTTTGGAGCTCCCAGCAGCTTCTCCAGGCTTGAGGATGGCAATCCCAAGCCAGCCTTGTGCTAGCTATGCCACCACTGGCTTGGCATTGCCATCCTCAAGCCTGGAGAAGCTGCTGGTAGAGCGGAAGCCAAGGGGGGTGGAGCCAGGCCAGGCCCCCCCCCCCTCACCTCTGGCTTTGGAGCTCCCAGCAGCTTCTCCAGGCTTGAGGATGGCAATGCCAAGCCAGCCTTGTGCTAGCTCTGCCACCACTGGCTTGGCATTGCCATCCTCAAGCCTGGAGAAGCTGCTGGTAGAGCGGAAGCCAGAGGGGGCGAAGCCAGGCCATGCCATGCCCCTCCCCTCACCTCTGGCTTTGGAGCTCCCAGCAGCTTCTCAGGCTTGAGGATGGCAATGCCAAGCCAGCCTTGTGCTAGCTATGCCACCACTGGCTTGGCATTGCCATCCTCAAGCCTGGAGAAGCTGCTGGTAGAGCGGAAGCCAAAGGGGGGTGGAGCCAGGCCAGGCCATGCCCCTCCCCCTCAACTCTGGCTGTGGAGCTCCCAGCAGCTTCTCCAGGCTTGAGGATGGCAATGCCATGCCAGCCTTGTGCTAGCTATGCCACCACTGGCTTGGCATTGCCATCCTCAAGCCTGGAGAAGCTGCTAGAGCGGAAGCCAAAGGGTGGAGCCAGGCCAGGCCAGGCCCCTCCCCCTCAACTCTGGCTTTGGAGCCCCAGAAGCTTCTCCAGGCTTGAGGATGGCAATGCCAAGCCAGCCTTGTGCTAGCTATGCCACCACTGGCTTGGCATTGCCATCCTCAAGCCTGGAGAAGCTGCTGGTAGAGCGGAAGCCAGAGGGGGTGGAGCCAGACCAGGCCATGCCCCTCCCCCTCAACTCTGGCTTTGGAGCTCCCAGCAGCTTCTCCAGGCTTGAGGATGGCAATGCCAAGCCAGCCTTGTGCTAGCTATGCCACCACTGGCTTCGCATTGCTATCCTCAAGCCTGGAGAAGCTGCTGGTAGAGCGGAAGCCAGAGGGGTGGAGCCAGACCAGGCCATGCCCCTCCCCTCAACTCTGGCTTTGGAGCTCCCCAGCTTCTCAGGCTTGAGGATGGCAGTGCCAAGCCAGCCTTGTGCTAGCTATGCCACCACTAGCTTGGCATTGCCATCCTCAAGCCTGGAGAAGCTGCTGGGAGTGCCGAAGCCAGGGGAGGGGGGCGGGGCTTGGAGCGGCTTGGCTCCGCCCTCTCGGTGAAGCACCCCATCCGGCTGGGATTGACTTCCTTCGGTTCCAGGATCGACTGCTCGGGATAGAAGAAGGGAAGGTGTGGGTCGACGGTCAGCATGGGCCTATGCCGTTTGTACTGGCTTCATCTGTACCCCAAAAGTAAATATCCATAAATCACAACATATCCACTGGTCTGGGAGATCTATAATGGTACCTGGATACGCCGGTGGCTGCGTCCACCATTGCTATATTTACATTATTTGATTACCATTATAGATCTACCAGACCAGTGGATATGTTGTGATTTATGGATATTTACTTTTGGGGTACAGATGAAGCCAATTTGGCCAAACGGCATAGGCCCATTCTGACCGTCAACCCACACCTTCCCTTCTATCCCGGATTATAATTGAGAAATTGGATTTACTTGAATTTATATGCGATTTGCTTGGGATTTCTGAAGCGAAGTGTTGTTTTTGGTTACATATCCGACAACTCTCCACTTTAAACGAGATGTTATGGAATATATTATGAATAAACTGTATTGAAACAGTATACGTTCCCTACTTTTTGCACCTTTTACTTCTGAGGAGCAACTCCCAACCCTCATTGTAGAATCGAGGCGATACCTGTAGTCACGCTGGGAACAGGCGGTTGAAGGACTCCGCCCTTCTCAAGCAAGTCCCCAAAAGTACAAAAGGCTCTTGGAGTCCCGTGGAATATGATTCTCCGTGGTGTGGAACAGAGGAGAGTTTCGGAACATCTTAACACGTGACACTGGGACGCACCGCAGAACAACCAACACACAGCGTAAGCAGAGAGACTCAATGGTCTCAAAGTTTTTCGCAAGCCACTGGTTGCATCTTTGGGTCTCCCTTGACAACCCAGTTATTTTTAGCTCAAAATCAGAACATAGCCTCATTCCACATAATAGAAAATATTTTACTTGTGTGCCTCCCTTTGCTTAAGGAAGTTGTTAGCACAACTCTGAAGGTTTGTGTGAAGTGCAGCGTCATCAGCTTTCCCAAACAATATGAGCCCACTTATCTGAAGGATCTGTAAGTCTCTGTGTCCAGATAACGAAGCTATTCAGCAAAAATAGGCGAGGAGTAAAAACTGGCTACGAAATCACTTTTCTCCCCCTGCCAAGATCCGCAGGTGTGTCGAGGAGAGAGATACTTTGTTCTGCTTCAGTTCTACCCTTCAGGACACTCATCTCTATTCACAAGAGATCTCAAAGGAAGAAGAGGAGGGGGGGGGCTCCCTTCTGCAGGTGATGAATGTGTGTGTTTGAAAATCTTGCATGGGTAGCAGTAATAAGGTTATTATTATTTTTTTAAATCAAGTATGCCAACGTTTTGCCAATGTAGCATGTCCAGGTGGAATTGTTATTCTATTTTCTATTATCCCATTGTTCCAGTCCTCCCCTATTAGGTCCCCATACCCCCCCCCCCCCAAGCTAGTTGATTGTAACAATTACAAAGCAAATATTTTCTTTAATTATGAACCTATTTACTCTCTGTTTTAATATGGGTCCAATGGCCCTTCTCACGCCATTGTCCGTGTAAGCAAGCAGCGAAAGCCATGCCGGACAGCCTCCCTCGCCCCTGGCTTTTGCCGATTGCCAAACCCAGTGGGTGGCACAAGCCAAAGAAGGGAGGCACCACTGCGTGGCCTTGCCTTGCGGGAAGCCCCTCGCCTGGCTCACGCCATCTGTTGGTTCTTCCAAGCAGCAAAAGCCAGGTGAGGGAAACACAACCACGTGGGTGGGCCTCACAGGAAGCCCCTCGCCTGGCTTGCGCTGCCCGCCGGGACTGGCAAGGGACAAAAGCCAGATGAGGGGCTTCCCATGAGGCCAGGCTGTTGCGGTGCAGCCTCCCTCGCCCCTGGCTTTTGCTGCTTGGCAGAACCTACAGATGGCGTGAGCCAGGGAAGGGGCACCTTGCGGGAAGCCCCTCGCCTGGCCCGCGCTGTTCGCCGGTTCTGGCAAGCAGCAAAAGCCAGGTGAGGGAGGCACAACCGCATGGCCTGGCCTCGCGGGAAGGTCCTTGCCTGGCTTGCACTGCCTTCCGGGACTGGCAAGAGGCGAAAGCCAGGTATGGGGTTTCCCTCGATTGGAGGCTGGCTGGGGAAATGGCCGAAGGAGGCGGCGCCCCGGCCCCTTCTTCTTCTTCTTTGCCGCCTGGCTCTTCCTCCTCTTCCCCAAAGCAGCAGCAGCAGCAGGTCAGCAGGAGGGGGAAGAAAGGGGGAAGATCGGTTTTACCGTGGCACACTAGGTGATCGCTCACGGCACACTAGTGTGCCACAGAACAGCAGTTGGGAAACACTGGACTAGATAACACATGTTCTGTATCTGAAATTTTAGAGCTTATATGAGGAAACGAGTGCCATGTTTGGAATCAGCGGGTTAAATATACCCAGAAACAGGTCTGATATTTGAAGAACCAAAATGGGTTAGCTAGTAGCTCGTAAAATATATTGTAAGAATTTGCAGATCCAAGACGTATTTCCTTTCTCCCTGACAAACACAAACACCAGGGCATGTCAGTGGGTCCAAGTATTAGTTAATCTACTTACTTCTCTTTGAAGCAGTTCTCAGAAACTCCCGGGAGATCCCAGGGCTGACAGGTACGGGAGTCCACATGCGTAGGCACATGCTTGGGAATTGACCTTGAGTTTGGAAGTTGTAGTTCACCTACACCCAGAGAACACTGTGGACTCAAACAGTGTTGTTGTTTGTTTTCTATCCAGAATCACAATGTTGGAAGGAGGCTCACCACTTTAAGGTCCCTAAAACAGGCATGGGAAAACTTTGGCCCTCTGGGTGCTTTGGACTCCAACTCCCACCATTCCTAACAGCCTGAGGCCCTTTCCTGCTTAAGTGGCTGGGGGGGGGGGGAAAAGGGCCTGAGGCTGCTAGGAATGGTGGGAGTTGGAGTCCAAAACACCTGGAAGGTCCAAGTTTGCCCATGCCAGCTTTCGACAGAGACCTCTTCCTCCCCCTTCGCGCCCTTTCTTTCCCCTCCTGCCCAACACTTACTTTTTCTTCTCGCCTCGGGCTCCCTTCTTCAGGAGGGGAGGGGGGAGGGAGGAGGATGTGACCTGTGCGGGCGCTACTGCGCAGACTCGCCCCGCGTCTTCCTCCCTCCCCCCTCCCCTCCTGAACACGCTCACGCTGCCCCCTCGGATCAAAATGGCGGCAGCATGAGCAAAGCGAGGCAAAGCGAGCAGCGCGAGGCTGGGAAGAAGGGAGCCCGAGTGGAGAAGAAAAAGAGTTTGGCAGGAGGGGGAAGAAAGGGGATTGGAGGGTCCCATTTCCCACAGCACACCTCGTGATCGCTCATGGCACACTGGTTGGGAAGCACTGCTCTAACAAATGTTTCTAGGAGGGGACTAAACGGTGTCGATGGGTTTCATTTCTTTCTTTCTTTCTTTCCTTTTGCTTTTCTGGTTGGAGGTACTTGCTTGGAAGACAATATGCTGATGAAGGCAATCCAAACACAAACAGATGGCAGCCTTTCATCTTAAATTTAGAAAATCATCAGTTGTTTTTTTTTTACCACAACCACCCTCGGTGCGCAGACATGCATAGGAAAACATAAATGTCAAATGTTGTCCTCCTTTCCTCAGTGTTATTTGTGTTACAATCTGCTGTTAAACACAAATTCACCCACTACTCTCCACACCCCCCCCCAATTTCTGGACACAATAGTTTTGGGGGGGGGGGGGTGGAGCAGAAATGCTCACTTTTGGGATTTCATTCAGTCAGCTGTGACAATAAGAGCTGTAACTATTGAGTAGTGCTGTGTTTCCCAGCCAGTGTGCCGTCGCACACTAGTGTGCCGTGAGCGATCATCAGGTGTGCCGTGGGCAATTGGAACCTCCAACACCCTTTCTTCCCCCTCCTGCCGAACACTTTTTCTTCTCCACTCGGGTGTAGGTGAACTACAACTTCCAAACCCAAGGTCAATTCCCAAGCAAACCCTTTCAGTACTTTCTGTTGGCAATGAGAGTTCAATATGCCAAGTTTGGTTCAATTCCATTGTTGCAAGAGTTCAGGATGCTCTTTGATTGTGTGTTAACTATAAATCCCAGAAACTGTAACTCCCAAATGTCAAGGTCTATTTTCCCCAAACTCCATCTGTGTTCACATTTGGGCATATTGAGTATTCATGCCAAGTTTGGTCCTGGTCCAACATTGTTTGAACCACAGTGCTCTCTGGATATAGGTGAACTACAACTCCAAAACCCAAGGTCAGTGCCCACCAAACTCTTATAGTATTTTCTCTTGGTTATGGGAGTTCTGTGTGGGAAGTTTGTGTCTTTCTGCCATTCCTGCCAGGATATCTATGTTGAGTTCATTGAAACAGGCCCAGGTTTCACACTGAGTGTATAAATACATTAAAAAACATATTAACTATATGTATGACTGTGTTAGAGTGTCATTTTTTGTCATTTTGGTTGGTGGTGTGCCCCCAGGATTTTGCAAATGTAAAAAGTGTGCCGCGGCTCAAAAAAGGTTGAAAAACACTGGAGTAGTGTATTAACCGATTTATTACATTACATTATGGATTTATTCATTAAAACAAAAACAATAAAAACAATCATAATCAATACAGGAATCTAGAAAGTCCCGAAATTCTGTTACTAAAGAATACGGTATTTGTTAATATTATATAAATTAGGATAAAACATGTACTTCTCTATCCCAAACCCTGTTCCCACCGCCACTAACAATAGACATTTAGTCTAAGGTGTCTCCCTCCTTGCTTTCCGTCTGAAAACTTAGGTATATGTTTTGTATTCCAACAGGCTTCTAAGAATATTAGGAAGAACTTCCTGACAGTGAAAGCTGTTCAGCAGTAAAACTCTCTGCCCCCAGAGTGCGGTGGAGGCTCCTTCTATGGAGGCATTTAAACAGAGGCTGGATGGCCATCTGTTGGGGGTGCTTTGAATGCAATTTTCCTGCTTCTTGGCAGAATGGGGTTGGACTGGATAGTGGCCCACGAGGTCTCTTCCAACTCGAGGATTCTATGATTCCAAGAATATACTGAAATCTACATTTAAAGGTACAGTACGGCCTCCACATCGGGGAAGAATATGTTTCTGCACTTACTGTGAAAACGTGACACTGCAGATAATAGTGAGCTCTTAGAGGGGTGGGGCCGGCACGAGCAGCGAGAGAGGAGGGGGCAGCGGGACGGACTTCCCTCCACCCCCTCCTCTCTCACGTCAGCCTCGCGCCGGCCCCGCCCCTCTTCCTTCAGTGAAGGAAGAGGGGTGGGTCCGGCGCAAGCAGCAAGGGAGGGAGGAGCCGAGGGGAGCAGAGCAAAGGAGAGGGGCACGGGGTGCCACAAGATGCGCACTTTAAAAAAATTCAAATTTTTTGATTTTTTTTACTGGGGGGGTGTCCGGATCTGCTGCCCTCCCAGGGCTGCCGCCCTAGGCCATGGCCTAGGGTGGCCTTATGGGTAATCCGGGCCTGTATAGAGGACTCGTCTAGACTATAAATCTGAACAATGAAGGTCTGTGGCATGATGGAAAGGGGGGGAGGTGTAGTTATAGGATCACACAGTCAGTTCTTTCCTGTCCCGTAGCCATGGGTCAACAAGGAAAAGCTTGGGACATGAGAGATTGGCCACATGATTCGGAAGGTCCTACCATTGCTTGTAGCAGCTGCCTGGGGTTGAGGAGAGTTTAAGGGTTTCCTTGGCTCACTCATAGTTATGCTTACACTAGCTGACCCGGCCACGCTTCGCTGTGGCTTTTTCCTTCCTTTCTGGTTTATTTTCCTTCCAACTCCTTCCATCCATCCATCCTTTTTTTTCCTCTCTCTCTCTCTCTCCTCCTTCCCTCCTTACTTCCTTTTTTCTTCCTTTCTTTTCCCCTTCCATCCTTCTATTCTTTCCTTTTCTGCTCGTTACTTTTTTCTTCTCCGTCTGCTGCTGGACCCAGGCCGCGCGGTGTCTCTCCCTCTGTCTCTCTCTGTCTGTGTGTGTGTCGAAGGAGGCCGAGAAGTTGGCGGAAGAGGTGGGCACGGCGGCGCTGTCGTGGTAGCGAAGCCCTCCCTTCCACAACCGCGCCGTATCGGAGATGCCCACCGGCATGGAGGAGGAGGAATCGGTGAGCGAGGAGTGAGGGCGAGGGGCTGGGGTTGTGGGGTGGTCAGATTGTGCTGCTGCCAGTGTTAATCAGGCCTTTCCCACTCCCCTCCCCTCGGGGGGTAAGGAGGCCATTGGCATTCCGCAAGTGCCGCTATGCTAGGTTTCAATGGCGGTTTTTGGGGGTTCATGTTTGGGGGTCTTGCGAGGGCTCTAGGGCGGGTTTTTTGTGCCCTGTAGGTACCTCGTATTATGTTGGAATGTGTTCTGGTGTTTTTGTGGTTCTGGCGCCTATAGTTTTGCTGCCTATTTGCCCCGTTGCACGACCACTCTCTTTTTATATATATAGATAACTATGAATAAGATCCAGGATCCTGGCCAACATTTATTCATTCATTTATTTATTATTTCGATTTATATACCCCCCCCCCTTCCCAAAGAGGCTCAGGGTGGTTCACACCAGTGACCAACGTAATCACAACATAGTCCCTGCACCATGAAGTAATGAAACAACATTTGCAATGGGACCAGGACATTGAAAGTTTCTGCCCAAACTAATATGTGCAAAGATGAGAAAACTTTGTATCCTAATTGTTGACATAGCAAGTATTTTATTTCATTAAACATTACCAATTGTAAGGAATAAATGTATGCTGCCCCCAATCATTCATGCGCCTCAGAGAGCATCTAATTCCATTGTAAGACATTTTTGTGTTGTGAGTTTCAAGGCTGTCAGATTGTTGGCAGCCTGGAATTCACGTGAGTGTTATTTGCTTGTTGAAATGATTAGGAACTGAGGATGTTGACATCTGGGCAATGCTTTGATTGACAGGATGGAAGAAAATGTGATTTGATGAGTTGGTGTAAAACTTTTAATATGAAATCCTATCTATGCGGCTATACAGACGAGGCAAGCACTGAGACCACGAAAGACAACTTCTTTGTAAAATCAGTCAAAGAGACATTAGTGGAAATCGATGGATAATAATAATAATGTGAAAAGATTTATTTGGGTTTGATATTGAGTATTACAATCCATGTTTTCAGCTCTCTACATACTTTATAAAATGTACATATTAAAATGTCTAAATGAATCATACAATATGATTCATTTTTTGAGAAGAGTGGGAAAGTCTGAAGATATCTATATATAGCCGGGCAGTCCAACTTCTGCCGGCTCAAGGGCCGGACTTCTGCTGAGTGATCACCTGGGGGGCCACCCGGCCACGCCCCTGGCCACGCCCCCGGCCATGTGGCTCCGCCCCCTCTCCCAAAGCGTCAGAACAGCTGTTCTGATGCTTTGGGAGAGGGGCGGAGCCGCAGAAGGCTCCTCGCGAGCATCTCCCTCTCTCCCAAAGCCGCCAGAACAGCTGTTCTGACGCTTTGGGAGAGAGGGAGGCGTTGCGGGGGACCCCCTCCCTTCCAAGGCATCACGGCAGCTGTGGAAACCGGCAATTTCGCCGGCTTCAGCGGCTGCCGTGACACTTTGGGGAGAGGGAGGCGTCGCAGGGGACCCCCCTCCCTTCCAAGGCATCACGGCAGCCTGGATGGCTCGCGGGGGAAGCTTTTCACCCGGTTCTCGCTTCCCCCGTGAACCATCCAGGCTTGCGGGAGGGTTTTCGCCCGCCTCTCGTGTCCCTCTGGTCAGAGGGATGCGAGAGCTGGGCAAAGCCTCTCCTGCAGGTCTCGATGGCTCGCAGGGGAAGCAAGAACCGGGTGCTCGCTTCCCCTGTGAGCCATCCAGGCTTCGCAGCGGCAGGGCGGAGAGAGGGACGGAGTTGGCGAGGCAAGGAAGAGGAGCTGGATCCCTTCCTTCTCCCTGCCCCACCTCCTCCCCCCCCCGGCCGCCATTTTTTAAAAGAAAAAATATATTTTTTTAAAAAAAATTTTAAATTTTTTTTTAATTTTTTTTAAATTTTTTTTAAAAAAAACAAATTAATTCAGGAGGGGGGGGGGCTGTTGGACAGCCCTGATATATAGCATACTGTTAAACAGCAGCAGCATTGGTAGCAAGAGTTTAATTAGGGGGATGCTTGTGGAGATCACACCTCTTTGCAGGCCCGGATTAAATGATTGTGGCGCCCTAGGCCACACTCTGGAGCGCCGCCCCTGCCCCCTCTCCTAAGTCTTGTTAGTATTGGAAGACTTCATAAACACATCCGTATAAGACTTTGCAGATAGACAAGATTTGTGGGATTTGACATCTTCATTTATCTGCCAACAGACAGTCACATGGGACCCGTATCCTGCAAAAAAGGTGTCTGTCTGTCTATGTTGGGACATGCTGGAGATGCGGACCTTTCTGCAGATAAGACCTAAAATGTGTGGTTGAGCAAAATAAAGAAGCAGATCTACTAGGAAGCTCGCATGCATATACTGTCACATATTCGGGGTGGTCTAGAAGATGAATATAGCTCTTATCCTACAGGCTCAGCTTGATTTTTGGGTCACACAGAGTAAATTGGAAGGTAGAATGCCTTGTATGGATTAGCCGGGCAAGGAGATTCCTGTTGTCTTGATCTTGACCACAGAAGGGTAGCATTGTGAAATTTGGGATCCCTCAAATAAGGGGTTAGGCCATACAGACCACACTTGGCACACAGAGCCCCCGTGATCCTACTACAATTTGGAGGAGGGTGGCCCACAGATGATGGGATTTGCAGTACCTTCAGTACTTTCATGATACCACTACAACTCCCAATAATGATGGATCAAGACCAAACTTGCCACACAGAGCCCCCATGACCCAATCTACATCCTACTGCAATTTGGAGGAGGGTGGACCACAGATGATGGGACTTGCAGTACCTTCAGTACTTTCATGATACCACTACAACTCCCAATAATGATGGGTCAAGGCCAAACTTGCCACACAGAGCCCCCATGACCCAATCTACATCCTACTGCAATTTGGAGGAGGGATGGACCACAGATGATGGGACTTGCAGTAGCTTCAGTACTTTCATGATACCACTACAACTCCCAATAATTATGGATGAAGACCAAACTTGCCACACAGAGCGCCCATGACCCAATATACATCCTACTGCAATTTGGAGGAGGGTGGACCACAGATGATGGGACTTGCAGTACCTTCAGTACTTTCATGATACCACTACAACTCCCAATAATTATGGATGAAGACCAAACTTGCCACACAGAGCGCCCATGACCCAATATACATCCTACTGCAATTTGGAGGAGGGTGGACCACAGATGATGGGACTTGCAGTACCTTCAGTAATTTCATGATACCACTGCAACTCCCACTAATAATGGGTCAAGGCCAAACTTGGCAGGCAGCGCCTCCATGACCCACTCTACAGCCTGCTGCACTTTGGAGGAGGGCAGACCATGGATGATGGGACTTGCCGCAGTGCCTCTCTAATTTCCGGACACCACTGCAGCCCATAATTTTATAATGATGGGTCAAGGCCAAACTTGGCAGGCAGCGCCTCCATGACCCACTCTACAGCCTGCTGCACTTTGGAGGAGGGTACACTATGGATAATGGGACTCACAGTGCCTTCTCTAACTTCCGGATGCCACTGCGAGCCACATACATAATTGCTAAAGTCCAACAAGTATAGTATATGTATAAAGAATGCAGATACTTTCACTGTTTCAGGCTAAAATGTTATGCAACCATAGCTCTATGTTCTATTTTCTCTGATCTAACTGTGGGCACTGTTAAATAAACCTAATATTTTGTTTAATTAAAGTAATTTTTGTTTAATTTAAAGTATGACCTCAAAGTGCATCACCTGCATCATGGCATCCTTATCACTTTTCCCACTGTCACCACCACTATCACCTTTGATTATTCTAGATTAAAATTCCCTTTGATTTTGAAAGAACACGCACAGTGGAGCTGACCTTCGCCTTATCTTTGATTCTTTCATCTTATCAACATTCATTTCGGTTGGAATTGGCTTTCTGATGTACACCTGCTCTGAGAGATCGGTGCTTTTGATTTGCAGCAGGGGAGCTTCTTTGCATTTAAACCTGCCAGCCCATGTTTAACTCCCACATGCAACAATGTGATGGAACGGATCAAAAGGCGTTCAAAGCGTTGGACATCTGAAGTATGTTTGCCTTTGTTCATTCCTGAGACAATTTGTATTTTGGCACAAATATATCTTCCATGAAAGAGGAATACATCTCCAATAAAATGTAGCCAATGTTTATGATGACAATGTCTAGCTTTGCCTATGGCGTACTGTGGCATTCAATGGAACGGCAGCATTGCCAGCTGCAGAATCTCAGATAGTTCTATGGAAGGCACCCTGGTATGTACCTTTAAAAGAATGGGATGCATTGAATTCCTCCCTACGGAACCTATATTTATGGCTATATATCACAAGTATGTCATTACAGACAAAGGTAAACATCTTGTATATCACCTGTAGTTTGGTCATGGCCCCCACATAAGCAACCTAAAGTCTCTAAATCCCAAGACTCTCAACAGCCAGAGATAACATTTTAAGAGGAGCCAATGCAATTGAATGGCTGCAGTTCTGTAATGAATATTGTTCCCAACCCTCATGTTCTTCTTTGGAAAACCGATTCTGGAACACTCTCCTTTAAGCACACCAGTTTCTGCTTCTATAAAGGGAAAGCCAAGTGGCTGTATCAGAACGTACCTGATATCGCTTGATTGATTATTTCAGTGTTTCCCAACAACTGTGCCACAGCACACTAGCGTTCTGCAGCCTATCATCAGGTGTTCCGTAGGAGAAGGAGGAGGCTGCTATGGCTGCTGCTGTTGTCCCATCCTTCCCCTCAGAGTCCCATCCTTCCCCTCAGAGCAGCGGCGGAGGCCGCTTCCTCCACGCCCGTTCTTTCCCTCACGCTGGCTCAAGTGTGAGGCGAGGGGGTGGCTCCTCTGTGCAGCTGCGCCTTCCCCTCACTCGCACGTGCGCTCTCTCTTTCTACCGCTGGGAGTTGTAGGCCAAAACATCATGGAGGAGGCGCTCTTTCCCCTGTGCCTTTCCTTCTACCTCGCTCTCTCTTCCCCCCTTCCTTCTCTTCCACCTCACTCTCTTCCCCCTCCCCATTGTTGCAAGAGTTCAGGATGCTCTTTGATTGTGTTAACTATAAATCCCAGAAACTGTAACTCCCAAATGTCAAGGTCTATTTTCCCCAAACTGGCCCCCTACCTCTCCCGAAGCGACCTAGCCACGGTGATCCAAGCCACGGTCATCTCGAGGCTAGATTACTGTAACGCGCTCTATGTTGGCCTCCCTATGTTGACGACCCGGAAGCTCAGGCTGGTGCAGAACGCTGCCGCCCGGCTCCTGTCTGGGGCTCCAGCAGGCTGCCGTATAACACCAATCTTGCAGGATCTGCACTGGCTGCCTATTGAGCACCGGGTTGCCTTCAAAGTGTTGGTTCTTACCTTTAAGGCCTTATACGGCCTGGGGCCAGCGTATCTGAGGGACCGCCTCACCCCTTACTGCCCCTCGAGGCCACTCCGATCTGAAGATGCCAACCTTCTGGTAATACCAACAATAAAGTCGGCGCACCTGACATCGACCCGCCGGAGGGCGTTCTCGGTTATAGCTCCTACGCTATGGAACGCCCTGCCGGCCGGAACCAGGGCCCTGAGGGACTTACTCCCATTTAGACGGGCCTGCAAAACTCACATGTTTAGGCAGGCCTTCAATGAGTAAGCCCACGTGCTCCCCTACGACACGCTGCTATGTCTTGCTCTGGTGTGATGTTGCTTATGGCTAATTGTTAATGTTAATGTTGTATTTTAATGCTACTGCCGCTGTTTGAAATGTTTTAAATGTTATGCTGATACTGTTGTTTTAACCTTTGCTGTGAGCCGCCGCGAGCCCCTGGGAGTCGGCGGCATAAAAGCCGCAATAATAAATAAATAAATAAATAAACTGCATCTGTGTTAACATTTGGGCATATTGAGTATTCATGCCAAGTTTGGCCCTGATCCAACATTGCTTGAGTCCACAGGGCTCTCTGGATATAGGTGAACGACAACTCCAAAATTCAAGGTCAATGCCCATCAAACCCTTATAGTACTTTCTGTTGGTAATGAGAGCTCAATATGCCAAGTTTGGTTCAATTCCATTGTTGCAAGAGTTCAGGATGCTCTTTGATTGTGTGTTAACTATAAATCCCAAAAACTGTAACTCCCAAATGTCAAAGTCTGTTTTACCCAAACTCCATCTGTTTTCACATTTGGGCATATTGAGTATTCATGCCAAGTTTGGTCCTGATCCAACATTGTTTGAGTCCACAGGGCTCCCTGGATATAGGTGAACTACAACTTCAAAACTCAAGGTCAATGCCCACCAAACTCTTATAGCATTTTCTCTTGGTTATGGGAGTTCTGTGTGGGAAGTCTGTGTCTTCCTGCCATTCCTGCCAGGATATCTATGTTGTGTTCATTGAAACAATCCCAGGTTTTACACTGAGTGTATAAATATATTTAAAAACATGTGAACTATATTATGTGTTAGAGTGTCATTTTGTGTCATGTTGGTTGGTGGTGTGCCCCAGGATTTTGTAAATGTAAAAAGTGTGCTCTCCTCCCAAGAAGTAAACATGTTCTGATTTCCCGGCTGCAGTAATCTTGTCATCTAGAAATATAAAGTCTGTCGCTGCTTTCACGTTTTCTCCCTCTATTTGCCAATTATCAATCAGTCTGGTTGCCATAATCTTGGTTTTTTGATGTAATAATAATAATAATAATAATAATAAACTTTATTTGTATACTGCTCTATCTCCTAGAGGGGACTCAGGGCATTTTCTAACATGGTAAAACATGGCACTTATATACACACATCCCAAGTATTATTATTTTTTAATCATTAATAAATAACCATACAATATAATAGACATACATATGTAAAAAAAAACCAGTTCCACATTACTTTCCATCGGAAAAGTTCAGTTGTCAATGACCAGAGTTCCAAAGTGGGCCTCAATAACTATAAGAGAGTTGGGCTGGCAAAGCGGAGGAACCTAGGGCCCGAAGAATGGGTAAAATGCAAGCATTGTCCTGCCTGATAATCAGGGTGGGACCTGGCATATTTCCAAGGCCTTCTATGTAGTTGTAGTGGTGCTGGGCCAATGGGAAAGCATGAGGCCGGGGGAGTGGGTCAAGGGCAGCAACAAGGCCCTGACTAATGCCCCTTGCCTCTTATTTAATTACAACTCAGATTTTGCACTTGGTTACAAGGTTCCTCGGCTCCTCCTCGCTTTCAGCCATCAAAGTGGAATCAGCTGCTTATCTAAGGTTAGTGTTTCTTCCAGCAATTTTAACTCCAGCCTTGGATTTGTCAAGCCTCGCACATTGCGTGATGTGTTCTGCATACAAGTTGAATAGGTGTCATGCCCCGGCCTGATTCCATAGCCAAGCAAGACAGAAGCCATGTTAAATCGCAGTCCTCCACCAAGTCTAAAGGGAAGCCTTTGCAGAGGCCTCGGAGTCAGCCAGCAGCCAAGGCTAACCGCAGCCCTTTTCCTTCCCAAGCTGATAAGACGCACTGGGAAGGCAAAGCCCCGCTTTCCCCAGTGTCTCCAGGTGCGGCTGTTAATGAGCCGCCATATTTGTCTCCTTCAAGAGGCCTGGGAAAGGCAAGCCCACAAACTGTCCCTGGGAAAGAGTTACGACGCAGTCCGCGTCTCAAAGGTCAAAACAATGCGGAACCTATTTAAGTGGGGTTCCGTTGGTGCTCTGGATCTCGTGCCAATGTTCAGCTTTCTTTGCCAAGCTCCACGGAACTTCAGTCCAGGCCAAGGCCTTAGAGCCTCCAAGTCACCGTACTCTAGTATTCAGCCAAGCCATTGTTTGCCAAGGACTTATCCAGGATTTTTAGCCCATTGGGGTTTCAAGCTTACTTCTTCATTTATTGGATCTTGAACTCTTTAGAACTATTGCCTTGCAATACTCGGATGCAGGAAGCATCATTGGACTATATTTTTATCTCTTTCCTCCTATCTACTTATTCTAAATAAAGCATTTAATCACTGCTGCTTTTGGTGGTTTACTGAGGGATCCTCGAGGTCTAGGGTGCAACAATAGGTTAAGCGAGAGTATACAACCCTTTCCCAATCTTGAACCAGTCTGTTGTTCCGTGGTCTGTTCTTACTGTTGCTACTTGGTCATTATACAGATTCCCAGGAGACAGGCAAGGTGCCTTCGTATCCCCATACCAGCAAGAACTTGCCACAATTTATTATGATCCACACGGTCAAAGGCTTTAGAACAGTCAATAAAACAGAAATAGATGCCTCTTATCTAAGGCTAAATCCGATTTACAGTAGTTTTGACCTCAGAAAACGTTCAGGGAAGAAGCACACTAGAGCCCTTCTACACTCAGCATATTATGCAGTTTTAAGCCAACTCAAGGCTGTGATGGCCACACAATGTACACTGGCACTGTGTATCGCAACATGGATTACACAGGAAACAGCACGTTTTAAAAAGTAAGAAAAAGTTCAAGGTAAACGACTGGAGCTGAGCCAAGTATATCCAAAATCCAAGGCAATCTTGGCTCTGCAAAATGTGGAACACATTATAGATACTGTTCCCTGCTGAAGTGCAGCAATGAATTCTGAAAGAGGGCTGCTAAAAATGCCCCAAGGGCATGAGTGGGCAGCAGGGGACTAATTGACCCCTGGGAAGGGTAACTGATGACCTTCACTCCTAACCATCACTTCTCTCCCAACCCTCCCCACCACCACCACCCTAGCCCCATTCACATGCCTTCCATGTGCTGATGTGCATCTCTCAGGGAAATGAGAGGGGAAAACCTGCAAAACAGTTTGAGGCCAGGTTTTATGGTAAATATAATTACCTTCCTGGCCTCAAACCAGTTCCAGATCTTTCAAAGAAATTACTTCCTCGCAACAAAACCAGTGCGTCTCAAACTAGCTCCAAGCTGGATTATAATGTCAGTGCGGAAGCACCCAAGAAAAATTATCCAAATGTTCACACTGCTTTTTCCTCCCTCCATGTATGAACTACTAGGGTTGGTCTCTGCGGTTTAAAAATTATTTGAAATCAGATTAAATTCGTATAAAAAGTTAATTTAATCGTTTTTTGAACCATGTGCTCCAACCTGGAAGTATAATTTCTTTACCGAACCTGGGATGGCAATTTTTGTCAAATTTTTGTAATAGATAGTATCTTCCCTCTCAGTTCTTCTAACCGGAATATTTATCTCCTCCAAAATAGCTTTTCAGGGTACTTACAGACATATCACGGCCCTTTGCCTGGTCGGAGGATAATTGAAGTAAAAGGCCTCCTGGAGGAAGTGAAGAAGCAAGGGGAACCATAGAGAAAAAACGGGGGCTCCTAGAGTGCCTTGGAGGACTGAAGGGAAAAAAGCAGTTTAAACATCCAGAAAATCGGGGTAGATAGAAGGAAAGGAGGAGAAGCAGAGAATAAAGGCTGAAAGAAGAGGAGGAGGGAGTGACAAGACCACGGAGTGAAGAAGGAAAAACTACAGAAGCAAGGGGAACCATAGAGAAGAACCGGGGCTCCTAGAGCGCCTTGGAGGACTGAAGGGAAAAAAGCCTTCGCGCGCTTTTCCTCCGACCAAGCAGAAGGGCCGCACAGCACTGTGATATGCCTGTAAGTCACCCTGAAAAGCAATTTTGGAGAAGGTTGATATATTCCTGTTACCAGAACCTCATACTGTCTAAGTTGGTGGTACCATTTCTATATGTTATAAATCTTCAGCTCCAGTCAATTGCACTCCAGAAGTGAAGGCAAATGTTTCCCCCTTGATTTGCATGTGATGTCAGCCCTGCTTTCCTACTGTGCGCATGCGCTGGAATAAGAACTAATAACGAATTTCGTTATTAATTACATATCAATTAAGAAGTGTTTGGAAAAATTTTTGTAAGTATTTCTATTACTAATTTAAAAAATCCCCCCATTTGTAGTTTAGAACCATTTTTTTAATGGATCAACCAAGCCCAGGAACGACAACTACCCATTCACCCCATAACCAAGGATCATTTTGCAAGTCCCTCCACTAGCACTGAGCCTGTGCATTTCCAAATAGATTCCTTCCCAGGAAAAACAAGCTCAATGCCCTCAAAAATTACAATACTGGCACTTTCTGTTGCTTGTCTATGGATTTTGTTGATGAAACATTATCCCTTTTTATTCTCATGTTTTGAAATTTATTCACTTGTTTTGTGTTATTGGCAGATTTGCAATTGTTTGCCAAGATGGTTCCATTTTGCAAATGTGCCGAGGAAAATATCGTTTGCTCCAACACTTTATTTTAATGTTTGCATTGTCTCTTTTTGAAAATAAAATTTGTGTTGCCTTTATTTTATTCATCCACAAATTGTGATGCTTGGAGTTGGCACCAATTGATGCCTGTCATTGCAGGCTCTTTAAGCTGCATATTAATTAGTCCTCTGCAGATCCTTCCCATGGCACAGCGCTGAAATGAGCAATGCACCGAACTCATGCTCCTCACCAGATAAATCCTGTCAGGCAAAAATTATTGGTAGATAAACTGCAAGGAACAGTTTTATTTTGTTTTTCTTTTTTAAAATAAAAATCTGTACAAGGGCAAAAAAAAATAGAGTTTACTTCTGGGCTGAGCACTACACACGGGGCCCTTCCAGAGAGGCAAAATAATGCAAGAGGAATTGGGATTTTAAAGCCCACTTCCTCTTGGAATGGAGGCCACACAGCTGGCCTAAACCCTGTGGTTTTGCAGGGGCGGGATCCAGATACTCACCCCTGCTGATCCGGAGAAGACTCTGATAAGTCTTTCTCCCTCTGCCCCTCCTCCCGTGGAAGAGCTGGAAGAGGCCAGGTTTAAAAGGCTGTAGCCTTTAACCCAATTCCGATTCTTCTCAAGGCCCCTCTCATCTTCCAAGGAGTTATCCTGGGAAATAAGGCATGTGTATTTTTATTTATTTATTTATTTTTCGATGTGTAGTAGGGTCCCTAGAGGCACACACATAGCGAGTATGAAGCCATGTATTTTATTAGCATATGCTGGTTTACAAGCTTTCTACCATTTGAATAACCTACTATGTCAGCCTATGCATTAGTTTCATCTACATGACTGTGCACCTTTACAAGATTTATTTCTCCCCCTTCATCTTCCTTCTCCTTCTCTCCTTCCTTTTCCCTCTCTCCATCCCTTCCTTCTTTCCTCCATTCTCCCTCTTCCTTCCTCTTCCTTCCTTTCTTTCTCCCCTTCACCCTTTCCTTCTCCTTCTCTCCTTCCCTTTCCCTCCCTCTCTCTCCTTCCTTCTTTCCTCCATTCTCCCTCTTCCTTCCTCTTCCTTCCTTTCTTTCTCCCCCTTCACCCTTTCCTTCTCTCCTTCCTTTTCACTCTCTCTCTCCCCTTCCTTCTTTCCTGCATTCTCCCTCCCTCTTCCTTTCCCCAAGTTTTCCTTTCCTTCTCCTTCCTTTCTTTTCACTTCCCTCTGTCTCCCCTTCTTTCTTTTCTTCTTTTCCTTTCAATATGGGCCGGGGAGATAGCACAGTGGTAACACCTCAGGTTCGATTCCCCGAGGTGGCTTGGACAACCAGCTATTGCAGCCCTGTCCGTCTGCTCACCCAGCAGTTCGAAAGCAGCCCAGCTGTGAGTAGATAAAACCGGGAACCACAAAGCGGGGAAGATTTTTACAGAGGGACTTTACAATGCCTGAAATTTGGTTGTCCGGAAGGTGGAATGTGGAACAAAAGCTCCCGTCATGAGGATGGAACGACAGCACCCCTTTGTGACGTAACGACGCAATGACATAACAACAGTGACGTAATGGAGCAATTCACATCCAGCGACGCACACCCTATGAGGCAGCCAGGAAGAAGGAATCTTCTAAAATTGCACACTGTACTGTGTACTGTCATTGGTATGTCTTCCGACAGGCACTGTCTGTCATTGTAATGTCTTCCGGGATGAGAAGAGGGACTAAATAAACAGTTATTATTATTGTTGTTGTTATTATTAGTTAGAGGCACACACATGTGAAGCCATGTATTTTATTAGCATATGCTGGTTTACAAGCTTTCTACCATTTGAATAACCTACTATGTCAGCCTATGCATTAGTTTCATCTACATGACTGAGCACCTTTACAAGACATCCAAAAATATGCCTCAATATTTTATTGGCTGCAATTTATAGCATACTTTCCAAAGAGCGTTGTCTTAGAGCACATTGTGTTACATGGGAATTACTACCATAACTATATCATAATTAGCCATACTAAATATAGTATAAAAGGCGTAGCAATATAGCTGTAAGAACCAGAATAAAATGATATAAGTGAGTAAGATTTAAAAGGCCTGAATTGAAAACAAGGAGGCAGAAGTTAGACCCTTTTTGAGAAACCTGCACTGGATCCCACTCAACAACTATAGGCCAGTATCAACTTTTCCCCTTTTTGGACAAGGTTCTAGAGAAGGTGGTAGACTCACAACTCCAAAGTTTCTGGGATGAAACCGAATATCTAGATCAATGCCAGTCTGGTTTCAGGCTTGGATATGGGACAGAGACAGTATTGGTCACTTTGGTGGATGGTCTACAAAGCGAGCTAGACAGGGAGCGAGCTAGGAGTGTGTCTCTACTTGTTCTCTTGGACCTCTCGGAGGCTTTCGAGACCATTGATCATGGTATCCTTCTCGGTTGTCTTTCTGGGATGGGGCTTGCAGACACTGTGCTACAGTGGCTCTGGTCCTTCCTGGAGGGCCGGACCCAGAAGGTGGAGCTGGGGGACTCCTGTTCGACTCCCTAGCCATTGGCCTGTGGGGTCCCTCAGGGTTCATTTCTGTCCCCCATGCTGTTTAACATTTACATGAAACAGCTGGGAGATATCATCCGGAATTATGGAGTTCGGTGTCAAATTTATGCAGATGATACCCAGTTCTATGAGTTGTTCCTTTCCACCAAATCCCAAGGATGTCATATCAAGTCACATGCATAAACTGCCAGGGGGTGGGGGGTGGGGGCTCCCAGCCTACATTCTAACTGAGGGAGTATTTGCATAATGCCTCTAATTGGTCAGCTCCACTAACATTCCGACGCTGTAAACTGCCAGAGGGAGGTGGTGTGGGGGATCATGGGAGTTGTAGTCCATAATGGGTTTTTTGGATTTGTGGCCATTGGCTCTTTTTTGGACAGGAGGGTGTTTTGGTAAACATACCTCGTAGGGTTTTCTGGGTATGTGGGCTGTTTTTGTGCTTCTGCCTTGTGTGGTTTCTTTGTCTATAAGACAGAACCCATGACATGGAGGATATATATATACGTGGACTGTTTATAGATGTTACACTCAACGCCTGGAACAATTCCATCAATGTTGCCTCCAGAAACTTCTGCAAATCTCTTGGGAAGTCAGGTGGGCAAATGTCAGTGTGCTGGACGAAGCAAAGACCGCCAGCACTGAAGCGATGCTCCTATGCCATCAACTCTGCTTGACTGGCTACGTTGTCCAAATGCCCAATCACAGTCTTGCAAAGCAGTTACTATACTCCCAACTCAAGAATGGAAAATGGAATGTTTGTGGACATAAAAAGAGATTTAAAGCTAACCTTAAAAACTGTGGTATAGACCAGTGCTGTCCAACTTCTTCTGGCCCAAGGGCCGGAAGAAGTGTCACTGATCACCTGGGGGGCCGCAGGTGATCAGTGAGCGGGGCCGATAGCGGGGCGGGGCGGGGCGGGGCAGGGGGCGGGGCCAGCTGACTTCCTCCTCCTTCACCCCTCCTCCTCCCCCGCGGACGAGCCGCGGCTCCGATCGCGAGCCGCGGTGCGGGGAAGGAGGAGGAGCCAGCTGTCTTCCTCCTGCCTGAATCGCCCCCTTCTCCCTCTCTCGGCGCCGCCGTTGCGAGGCAGTTTGCAGCGGCACCGCCGAGAAAGGGAGACGGGGGAGATTCAGGCAGGAAGAAAGACAGCTGGCCCCTCCTGCCTGGATCGCCCCTCCATCCCTTTCTCGGCGGCGCCGCTGCATACTGCCTCGCATTGGCGCTGCCGAGAGAGGACGGGGGCGTGCAGGCAGGGAGGAGGCCAGCTCTCTTCCTCCTGCCTGAATCGCCCCTTCTCCCTCTCTTGGCGGTGCCGGTGCGAGGCAGTTTGCAGCGGCGCCACCGAGAAAGGGACGGAGGGCGATCCAGGCAGGAGGAAGATAGCTGGCCCCTCCTCCCTGTACCGCCGCCTTGTCCCTTTCTCAGCGGCGCCGCTGCAAACTGCCTCGCATCGGCGCCGCTGAGAGAGTCCGTCCCGGAGGGCGATCCAGGCAAGGAGGAGGGCCAGCTCTCTTCCTCCTGCCTGAATCGCCCCTTCTCCTCTCTTGGCGGCGCCGTTGCGAGGCAGTTTGCAGCGGCGCTGAGAGAGGGCCGGAGGCGATGCAGGCAGGGAGGGAGGGGCCAGCTCTCTTCCTCCTGCCTGAATCGCCCCTTCTCCCTCTCTTGGCGCCGCTGCATACTGCCTCGCATTGGCGCTGCCGAGAGAGGGACGGAGGGGGCGATCAGACAGGAGGAAGACAGCTGGCTCCTCCTCCTGCCTGCATCGCCCCCCTCCGTCCCTTTCTCGGCGGCGGTGTTGCGAGGCAGTTTGCAGCGGCGCCGCCAGAGAGAGAGGGGCCGTGTAGGGAGGAGGAAGAGAGCTGGCTCCTCCTCCCTGTACCGCCCTTTCTCCCTCTCTCGGCGGCACCAATGCAAACTGCATCGCATCAGGCGGCGCCGAGAGGGGGACGGAGGGGGCGATACAGGCAGGGAGGAGGAGCCAGCTGTCTTCCTCCTCCCTGCCCCCTCCCCCTCCCCTGGCCGCCATTTTTAAATCGATTTTTAAAAAAATTAAAAATGGCGGCTGAGGGCATAGGTGGGGCCGTGTCCAACAGGCTACGGGGCCGGATCCGGCCCCGGGGCCGCCAGTTGGACAGCCCTGGTATAGACACTGAGAACTGGGAAGTCCCTGCCCTTCAGCACTCTAGCTGTTCAGCTGTGACCAGCAGTGCTGTGGAATTTGAAGAAGCATGAATGGAGGACAAAATGGACAATCATGCCAAGAGAAAGGTGCATCAAGTCAACCCTGACTGGAACCGCCTTCCACCTTGAAACCGATGTCCGCACAGTGGAAGAACATGTGGGTCAAGAATAGGGCTCTACAGTTACCTATGTATCCACTGCCAAGACACTACACTTGGAAGGCCATCATACTCAGACAACAAAGGGTAACCTAAGTAAGTAAGTAAGTATAGCAGAACTCATAACACAATATGTGAGAGTTTGTGGAAGGCTCTGCAAAAACCTGACAAATATGAAAATGAGATATTTTCACATCTCTATCCAGACCCAATTCATAATTAGGAATATTTACTACTATAGTCTCACTTAATGCAAATAAACTGTCTTAGGGTCTCATCACTTTAGAGAATGGATGCACTTTAATACCAGTTTCTCCCTCCTGCAGAATTTTGGGGCTTGTAGTTTAGGGAGGGGCCTTTAAACCACTCAGTAAGAGAGGTCCTCGGTCTCACCAAACTACAGCCCCCAGAATTCTGGAGGAGGGAGAACCAGATTTAAAGAGGAACCATGCTCTAGTGCAGTGTTTCCCAACCAGTGTGCCGTGGCACACTAGTGTGCCGTGAGCGATCATCAGGTGTGCCAAGGCAAATTGGAGATAGGAGAGAGAGAGAGAGAGAGAGAGAGAGAGAGAGAGAGAGAGCCTTCCTGTCCTACCGGGAAGCCCTATCCGGGGTCCTATCCCTTGCCCGAGTCCCGCAAACACAGCCTCTACTCACCACTTGCCTTCTTGGGCTTCGTCCTCCTCTCCGCTCCTTCCTCAGCCTCGGAAGAGTTTGAGACAAAAGGCGGGGACTGCGTCAGGCGGAAAGAGCCACGCGGAGAGAGAGAAGATCCTGGGATGGGACTTCCCCTGGTCCCCCGGCTGCCTGGGGGCAGATCTACTCCGTA
The DNA here is from genome assembly GCA_030556195.1 of Anolis apletophallus. NCBI lineage: Eukaryota > Metazoa > Chordata > Lepidosauria > Squamata > Anolidae > Anolis > Anolis apletophallus. The sequence continues at coordinate 765,461 of JARBWK010000007.1, forward strand.
GCATTCATGCAATGAGGCACCCCTTGGTCTTCCAGGGCTCAAGGCTGGGGAATCCCGGGATTTGTAGTTTGGGGAGGCTCAGGATGGTGTCAAACTACCACTCCTGTTTTGCTCACTGGTTTTGCTCACTTAAGGCAGGCGTGGGCCAACTTGGGCCCTCCCTCCAGGTGTTTTGGCCTAAAACTCCTACCATTCATATATATAAAGGAAGAGTCGTCATGGAAAGACCGTCCCAAACAGAGAAACCTTACAACGCAGAAACACCAAACTTACCAACAGAAATAGGCCTCAAGCAAGGTATGTTTGTAGCAAAGAAACGCCCCCCCAAACCTAAAAGGCCCCCAAAACAACGAGTAAAAAAACCCTACATTTCCCAGCATCCTCCGGGGCTGCCAACGACTCTCCCAGCCTCTACATTCTGACAACATGATTGGCTGCCAATAAGGGCGGATTTGCATAACTCCTGTACTGGCCAGCCAACATGAACATTCCAACCCATAATAAACTGTCAGAGGAGGATAAGGCAAAGGGCTGAGGCACAAACACAAACACCCAATTCACTTCCCACAGAAAATGTACACTCTACAAATCACAGACCACGCCCAAAACTGACAGTAAGGCTTCATTAACTTAATTTCCCTGACTAGGCCTCACTTAATGGAATGCTGTTTACGCTCTGAATTGACAGTAAGGCTTCATTAACTTGATTCTCCCGACTAGCCCTCAGCTTATTGGACATTGTGTATGGCCTGAATTGACAGTAAGGCTTCATTAACTTGCTGTTCCTGACTAGGCCTCAGCTCATGGCTAATGCAGAACCAGGAACTCAACTACCTGAGCCTGGCCCTTGCATTTAACCCCTAAATATTTTAATCTAATTTTTAATATTTTTAATATTTTTAATTGTTGAATTGCTATATGTAAGTCGCCCGGAGCACTAACGTGGAGGGCGACTCAGAAATAATAAAGTCAGTCAGTCAGTCAGTCATGGGACATTGTGTATGGCCTGAATTGACAGTAACATACCTTGGCACACAGAGCCCCTATGACCCACGCTACATTCTACTACAGTTTGGAGGAGGGTGGACCATGGATTATGGGACTTGAAGTACCTCCATGGATAACGGGATTTGTACTACTTCACAACCCATCATTCCCCACAGACCACTGTGGCCCAGAACCAAGACCGATAAAGACCAAACTTGGCACACAATGCCCCCCATGACCCACACTCCATCCGACACAGCCACAACGACATAGCCATGGCCCCAACAACACCATAACTAACAAGAATTCCAACCCTTACATACTCAGACTTTCTCGCATCTCCTAAATAGGGCACAGCAACGCATGCCGGGTACACCTAGTGCTGTATAAATTAGCTGTACCCACCACGCATTGCTGTGGCCAACCTTCCCTCCCTCTTTCTCTCCTTCCCTCCCTCTTTCCTTCCTTCTCTCTTTTTCTTTTCCTTCTTCTTTCCCTTTATCTTTCTTCCTCCTCTACCAGTTTCTTTCCTCCCTTTCTTTGCTCTTTGGTTCCATTCTTCCTTCTCTGTTCCCTTCCTTCTTCCTTCCTTCCTTCCTTCCTTCCTTCCTTCCTTCCTTCCTTCCTTCCTTCCTTCCTTATTGGTGCATAAGAACACAGAGAGAGACTGACAGCTGTTCAGCATGACCTTCGTGTGTGTCTTTCTGCCATTCCTGCCAGGATATCTATGTTGTGTTCATCGAAACAGGCCCAGGTTTCACACTGAGTGTATAAATACATTTACAAACATATTAACTATATGCATTACTGTGTTAGAGTGTCATTTTGTGTCATTTTGATTGGTGGTGTGCCCCAGGATTTTGCAAATGTAAAAAATGTGCCGCGGCTCAAAAAAGGTTGAAAAACACTGCTCTAGTGTGATGATGTTCTTAATGTCGTAGTATGCATTCTAAATTGAGAACCAGGATGACTCTGATTCAGATTTTCTGTAGTCACTGACGGGCTTTAGATAAGGAAGCTTTAACTCTGTTTGCCCACCCCCATTTATTGACTGACCTTATGGGACTGCTTGTTAAGATCAAGTAAACAGTTTTGAAACCATGGGAGCACTATGTAAATGCCAATTTGGGCTGTTCCTATTTGGACTGTTCCTATTGAATATTTCTGTACTTGTGCTTAATATTTTCTTGTTTATGACTCTTTATGTGCAATCCATGTCTCTTCAGACAGGCGCTTAACCTTTAAATAAGGCTGTTAAATTCCACTCTTGCCTCAATCTGTTTTATTATGTTTTAAACTATGTTGTGATTATGTTGTTCACTGGTGTGAACCACCCAGGGGCAGTCCTACAGGTAGGCCAAGGAAGCGGCCGCATGGGGCGCCATCTGGGTAAGGGCGCATACCCCCGACCGCCAGACAG